>CM021697.1:16985878-17033591 GCA_011074415.1 Stictonetta naevosa | reverse complement strand
AGTTAGTTAGCGCGGCAGTTAGTTAGCGCAGGCAGTTAGTTAGCGCAGGCAGGGCGAGCAGGAAGGGTAGAGCGCTCTCCCCCGCCCATACGTAACACCTCCTGTAACGACAGCCGTTAGCTAGGCGATAATGGGCTCCTCTCCACCAGGCACGGTGCGCTCTCCAGGAAGTCGGTACACACCCAGACCGACTACCCATTAAAAAATGCAGCAGCTCAGGTCACCGGATGCAGGGAGTGTCTGAGCCTGTTGCTGCCATCGGCGGGAGGCAGAGAAACTGCGTGCATGAGGTGTGAGCAGGTGGATGACCTGGTCCGCATGGTGGCGGAGCTCAAGGAGGAGGTGGAGAGGTTGAGGGATATCAGGGAGTGTGAGCAGGAGATAAACTGGTGGAGCAACTCCCTGCAGGGCCTGAAGGAGAGGTACCGGGGTGAGACAACCCAAATGGGGGTGGACCCCCTGCCCTGTCGCCGTCAGGCAGAGGGTGGGGATCTGGGAGTTGAGGAGGAATGGAAACAGGTCCCTGCTCGACATCGCAGGCGATGCCCTCCCCTTCCGGCCCCACCTTCCCAGGTGCCCTTACACAACAGGTTTGAGGCCCTGGAGCTTGAGAGACCGGTGGGTGAGAGAGAGGTAGCAAGTGTACCCAGGAGGATGCCTAGGGCGAGGAGGTCAACTCCACGCCTCAGGACTGCCTCCACCAAGAAAGACAGAAGGGTTATTGTTGTGGGAGACTCTCTCCTCAGGGGAACAGAGGACCCTATTTGTTGGCCTCACCCTACCCATAGGGAAGTCTGCTGCCTCCCTGGGGCCAGGGTCAGGGACGTTGCCAGGAAGCTTCCCAACCTGGTTCGCCCCTCTGACTATTATCCTCTTTTGATAGTCCAGGCAGGTAGTGATAACATTGAAGAGAGAAGCCTGAGGGCTATCAAACGAGACTTTAGGGGACTGGGACGGTTAGTGGATGGAGCGGAAGTGCAGGTGGTGTTTTCGTCCATTCTTACGGTGGCAGGGAGGGGTGCAGAGAGGACACAGAAAGCCCACCTGTTAAACACGTGGCTCAGGGGCTGGTGCCAACACAGAAATCTTGGGTTTTTGACCATGGGGCACTTTACTCGACACCCGGCCTGATGGCCGCAGACAGGTCCCTATCTTCTAGGGGAAAACGGATCCTGGGCCAGGGCTCATTGAGAGGGCTTTAAACTAGGTAAGAAGGGGGATGGGGCTGAAGCAAGGATTGTTGGAGCTGTGCCAGGGGGAACAATAGCAAGGCTGGGGGATAAGGCAATGGCCCAGCTGAAGTGCATCTACACCAATGCACGCAGCATGGGTAACAAACAGGAGGAGCTGGAAGCCATCGTGCAGCAGGCAGGCTACGACTTGGTTGCCATCACGGAGACGTGGTGGGACCACTCTCATGACTGGAGTGCTGCAATGACTGGCTATAAGCTCTTCAGAAGGGACAGGCAGCACAGAAGGGGTGGTGGTGTGGCTCTCTGTATTAGAGTCTTTCGATGTTGTAGAACTCGAGGCTGGGAATGACAAGGTCGAGTCCCTTTGGGTTAGGATTGGTGGGGCCAACAAGGCTAGTGTCCTGGTCGGGGTCTGTTATAGACCGCCGAACCAGGATGAGGAGACGGATGAGGAGTTCTACAGACAGCTGACAGAAGTTGCGAAATCTTCAGCGCTTGTTCTCGTGGGGGACTTCAACTTCCCTGACACATCCTGGAAGCACAACACAGCCCAGAGAAAGCAGTCTAGGAGGTTTCTGGAGAGCGTGGAAGATAGCTTCTTGACGCAGCTGGTTAGTGAGCCTACCAGGGGTGGCGCCCCGCTAGACCTTCTCTTCACAAACGGAGAAGGACTGGTAGAGGATGTGATTTTCGGGAGCTGTCTTGGGCAGAGTGACCACGAAATGGTGGAGTTCTCTATTCTTGGCGAGGCCAGGAAGGGGACCAGTAAAACCGCTGTATTGGACTTCCGGAGGGCTGACTTTGTGCTGCTGAGGACACTGGTTGGTAGAGTCCCTTGGGAGGCAGTTCTGAAGGGCAGAGGAGTCCAGGAAGGCTGGGCGCTCTTCAAGAGGGAAATCTTAATGGCGCAGGAACGGTCTGTCCCCACGTGCCCAAAGACGAGCTGGCGGGGAAGAAGACCAGCCTGGCTGAACAGAGAATTGTGGCTTGAGCTTGGGAGAAAAAAGAGGGTTTATAATCTTTGGAAAAGTGGGCGGGCCACTAGGGAGGACTGTAAGGATATTGTGAGGCTGTGCAGGGACAAAATTAGAAAGGCCAAAGCTCATCTGGAGCTCAATCTGGCTACTGCCGTTAAAGATAACAAAAAATGTTTTTGTAAATACATCAACACAAAAAGGAGGGCTAAGGAGAATCTCCATCCTTTACTGGATGCGGGGGGAAACTTAGTTACAAGAGATGAGGAAAAGGTGGAGGTGCTTAATGCCTTCTTCGCCTCAGTCTTTAGCGGCAATACCGGTTGTGCTCTGGATACCCAGTACCCTGAACTGGTGGAAGGGGATGGGGAGCAGGATGTGGCCCTCACTATCCACGAAGAAATGGTTGGTGACCTGGTACGGCACTTGGATGTGCACAAGTTGATGGGGCCGGATGGGATCCACCCAAGGGTACTGAGCGAACTGGCAGAGGTGCTGGCCAAGACGCTTACCATCATTTATCAACAGTCCTGGCTATCGGGGGAGATCCCAGTTGACTGGCGGCTAGCAAACGTGACGCCCATCTACAAGAAGGGCCGGAGGACTGACCCGGGAAACTACAGGCCTGTCAGTTTGACCTCAGTGCCAGGGAAGCTCATGGAGCAGATTATCTTGAGAGTCATCACGCAGCACTTGCAGGGCAAGCAGGCAATCAGGCCCAGTCAGCATGGGTTTATGAAAGGTAGGTCCTGCTTGACGAACCTGATCTCCTTCTATGACAAAGTGACACGCAACAAAACCTGATGAAAGCTATTAAAAACAAACTCAAAGTTTTTTGTAATGAAGACTGTATTTTAAAAGTAATTGTCTTAAAGACAATTTTTCACTCTTCGTTTGTGCAATCAAATGTACAATTGTGGTGTTTTGTTTGTTTGTGGTGTTTTGTTTGTTTGTTTTTGTTTTTTGAGCAAATAATATACCCGTGAAACCCATTTAAATAAATAAGAGTTTGACTTTAAAGATGTTCGTAGTACAAATAAGAAGAAAAGGGAAATCTGTTAGTTAACATTTTCGGCAGATCACAAGTCACATTTTGAGAAACAATAATATGACAAAGAATAAATAACTCAGTCTTTCAGACAACATTTTCTTGCATTAAAACCTAGGAGTACTTCATAGCTATGTCATATCAACCTGGAAGTATCTTATAGATATGCTACATCTTCCACATATGTCTTCCAGCTAAGACAAAAAGTAGAACACAGCTGCACAGCTGCATGTGAAAATGGAAAATAAGTTGTGCTTTGATTTTGTGAGCAGGTCATCTACAGGAACTTATGAACATGGAAGTGTATAACTTTTTCCTAAGCTGTTATAACTAACTCTAGTTACTTTATAACTACTTATAACCTCTGATATTGAAAGGTGAAAACAAATTTTATCTTCAAAACCCTTCTTTGTTTAACTGAACCTTAACTTTTAAAATGTCGATGTGTAAAATTTACAGTCTCTCTAAAGACTGAGAAAGCTTAGAGGTGATATGAATTAATAGATATGTTGCTTACATTCCTTTTGTATGTACGGATTTTTCTACATTTTATTTTTTTGGAGGGAGGGGAAAAAAAAAAGGAAGTCACAGCATTATTTCATACATAGGAAACAAAGGAAATATTTCTGTAATGAGTTTTGTAAATGAGTTCTGTAAAAGGTTCTGTAAAAGAAGGATGTACAGAACCTGGCAGTTTAAGTACACTGTTCTTCACGCGACTTTTATTACTTTTACCTGCATGGACTCCATTTATACTTATTTCTTCATATTTCACCTTGTATTTAGGACATAAACAAAGAAAATTATAGTGGAACCCATAGAGGTGGATTATTATTAACTCATCCTGATGAGTTGAATTTATGCTAGTGTAATTTTATAGACTTTGTTATGGCAGCACAGGGAGTCAGGTTCACTGAGTTCTGTTTGGTTTCCATTAGAAAACATAAATCTTTCTCCAGTGCTAGAAAATCAGGCCAGATATCTCCACATTCAGTTCCAATTGACTATCACATTTGCAAGTCAGAAAAGCTCTCTGTGATGAATGATGAATGAATCATTTTCTGTCAATCACATGATAAACTATCTGTGAAAACTCAATGTGTATACATTTATATCTCAGACCTTCACAGCTAGCTTCCAAAAAAAAAAAAATAAGAGAAAGAAAGGACCCACAGATTGTTGATAATGTATGTGACAATCAAAGGGAAGAAAATATAAAAGGGAAAATATAAAAGGGAAGAAAATATAGTTTTATTTTAAAAATACAGCTAATTTAGAGGGAAATTATAGTCCTACCTTAAATACCGCAGAAGGCCTTTGCAATATGGCCCCACTGATTTTACAGTCAGAGTGAAGACAGACATGGAAACAGAGCACCGCTCCTGCATGTAACCTTCAAGAGTTCATCTGACTCTGCTCCAGAACCAGTTTTGCTGAAGTATGGTCGTATGTTCTTGTTAGGGAATATGTCCTTAACAACAATTAAGGTATAAGAAAGTACATAGGCTAAGCCATTCAATATAAGAAAAGTAAAAACACAGAAGTGTAACTGCTAAGGTAGAGACAGCTGAAGGATTAACAATGAAAAAGACCGGCATGCGAAGATGCAAAGCCCTTAAAGAAAAGCAGAAAAGAGCAGGTCAACAACCCACAGTAAGGAGCAATGGAAGTCAACCCTTCCTATCCCGGCTGGAAACTGCTTGGCCAACATAGCCTCATCACCTATCTCACTGGAGACATTGAATTTACAAATGCCTCACCTAGCGGTGTGCTGAAACTCTTGTTACCTAGTTACTTTGGTGTTAATCAAAAAATAACTTTTGTATACTCTTTGTCTTGCTTAGATCCTGCTTGCAGTGTCTCTTTGCACATGACTGAAGATCCAGTAACTAAAACTGAGGAACCTACAAGGGGCAGGAGTTCCCCTGAGAACGTGTTCCTAAGGGTTAGGAAAGTGAGTAAGGAAATAAATCAAGGCAAATTTATTGCCCTGTTTGAAGCCTGCCCTGGGAAGCCAGCATAAGTCTCTAGAATCTGTTTGCAGTATCTGTTGCCACATGTTTTGGGCCTTCCTACAGTTTCCCTTTCTATACTGACTAGCGGATAGGAAAAACAAACAAACAAACAAACAAAAAATAAAACGCAGAATCATAGCTTTAAATATCTCTTGCTGTCTTTTAGTGTCTCATTCATTCATTTTTTTTATGTCAGTCTTTTTGTTGCTCTTTTCATCCAGCCATTTTTCGTTTCTGTGCCTTTGTTCACAAACACCTTTTACTTTCCTGAACGTGGTAAGTATTCGATGAGTGCTGGACCCCTTACAGCTATTCAGCAGCCACATGCTCCATAGCCTTACCACGAAAGCCAGAAAAACATTCTCTCCAGCTTTTCTTCTCATTCCCCTTCCTTCTGTCATGTAATTAAACATCCTTTGCATAGCTTTGTTCATGGCAGGGTATCATTCAAAATGGGTGATAGTTTTTAGGATTTAGTTTCCTTTGTCTGTGCATAAGTATTATCACTTCCTTTTATCATTTTCTCAGAAATATACTCAGTATAAAATCAACTTTTCTCCATTGAGATTAATAAATGATTTTATCTACATTACTTTAGTCTTGGAGATTATATTATCCAGATTATTTTGGTTTAAACTGTCAAGTAATTCCTTGTAAATTTATGTCCATTTTTGAGAATGAAAATGCTAACTTCGACAGATTTCTTGATTTACTAAACATTTAAGACTAGTACCACAACTACTTTTTGAATTCAGTAGCTGTCATGTGGTTCTAGTAAAGAATCAGACAGTCATGTGCTTTTAAAATGTCACAGTTTTTTTTTAAAAAAAACAACAGGCGTACTCAATGAGTCACAACCAGTAATATTTTTTTTTCTAATGCTTGATTAGATAAATCTACAATTTACCACATGTAATTTTTTTTTTCTTCCTGTAATGTTTGAAAACAAATACATTATTTTCTTTCTCAGTCAAATTGCTATAATAATCTATTCCCACAGATTTTATAACCTCAAATATTGTATATGTGACTGTTTTGTTCCCTGTATAGGAGAGTTAGCATCTATAAACATAGAGGTTTATAATTTATTTTGGAATTTCAATATGAAATCCAAACTTACATTCTTAGTCTAAGCCATATTCAATTAGCTTCTATCTATCTTAAATTTTCAATAATTCAAATAGCATACATTTACAGGAAATTTTATTCATGATCCTGCTGCCTATCATTCGCTAAAATTCAGATCTTACAATGTAGAGTTCCAGACAAAATGTGCCTTAATAGAAAAAAAAAAAAAAAAAAAAAAAGGTAAGGTGTTAAGTGCATGCATTTCTTTTATAAATTTTATGTGTCATGCATCATTAAGAGAATGCTCAGTCCAGACAACTTGAAAGAACTCCTTTTGATATTTTCTGCTTAGCAGAAGTTTTATGTAAGAAAATCTATAAAACCAAACCCGTGGAGTTACCTATAACACACATTTCTTATGTGCCTATAATCTTCCCAGATGCTAGAAGTGCATGAGGCCTCACTTTTCATAGTATGGGAAAATATCTTTCTGAGGGGTTGTTCACCACTTACTGCATGTGTGGGGTGTTGTTTTTTTTTTTTTTTTTTTTCTAGCATCGTGCTTGGAGAGCAGCAGACCCAATGGGAAAGTAGCACATGGGAAACCATTGTCCAACCAAGGTGGAGCCCAAAATCCACTGGATGAGGATGGCAGTCTGCTCCTTCCTTAGATGCAAACAAATGTAACCAACTGAAAAAGCAGGATGCTGAACACACAGAGAAATAGGTATGTAGTAAATAGCAGTCTGCTAAAAAAAATAAAAAAAATTAAAAAAATAGTTGTAGAATGCTTTTTACTTTACATTTACTTTAATTTGCCTAATCTGGAAAAATTAATTTTCCTGTTTTAAAAAGCTGTGCTTGCTCTACATTGGGGTGTTTATGCTCTAGCTTTAGAGACTGGGAGTTTTTTGGTAGGCCCACTTTGAAGAGCTAATGGAATAGTATGCTTTCAAAGCTATGATCTATTTTCCATTCCATTCCTAAGTATAAATTATAGCATATTTCATACAACTATGCTTCAAATATATTTTTTTAATTGCTCATCTGTATATCCATTTTTTTTTCTTTCATTTGTTTTTCCCTCAGAATGCTTTAATAATTAGATTGTGAAAGTACAGAGAAATGTCATTGCAGCTCAAAATCTAACTCTTGAGAAGTTGGAATTTGGGCATGTTTTCACATTTTAGAAACTAGTTTAAGTGTTGACAGAATTATTATTTTCAATAGGCAACTATTTCAAAAGTTCACAATAACAAAAGGAACAATCTACTGAAACTGATATTATAGGCAAAGAGTAGTGAACTTTGCAGTACAAAGGAAAAACAGGATGGAAGAAGATACAATTCTAGCCATAGTATTTTCACATTAGAAATACTTTGGAAAGAATGTATATAAAAACATAAACTAGTCAAGCCCTTAGAATGTGTTCTCAATGACTTGCATTAGGGATGATTACACTATTTTTCTACTTTGGAGCAAGATCTTACTTTTGAACCGAGTTTCATGGTTACCTCCACAGTTTGCTTTGTAGAACAAACTCAAAGGCACAAACTTGTTTCAATCTGAATGGAACTAAACTGGAATAAATGTTCCAGTAGTGCACCATAAATGAACTGAAAGCAGTGTTTTCTTGTCTCTTATCTTTCTATTCTTCCCATCCTCCTGCCAGGAAGTATCACTAGCAGGAAAAATGGAAGGTATTTTGAAATTTGTCATTGGCAGTCTGCATTTCTGATAAATTTATCGAGGCAAATATGATAGCTTCCTTCTCTGCCCCCCATCACACACACACAAACAAAGATATATTCTACCCAGTTAGTAAGAGTATTTGTTTCATCTTTCCATATTGCTGTCAGTACATTTTATTATCTTACCTAGAAAACAAATAAAACTGAACTCGATAATGATTCATTTCTTCTCCTCTCTGTTTTCTTTTTAATTTAATTTTATTTATTCTTTTCTGGTGAGAGAGAATATAGGCAGAGGAGTTAAAAATGCCTGCCTTACAACTATTTAAAATAGCATCTTCTGTTAAATTAAAATAGCAAATATTTTTACTGATCCTAATTTTCAATGTCAGCCTTTGCAATGCTTACAGGTAATATGGAAAATTATTCATGTTGGGTAATATTAATTTAATGGGTTATGCACTTAAGTAAAGGTTAACATGCAAAGCAATTTAAAGCCCAAAGAGTGTGCAGATGATAACCTGTCAAGGTGCTCAGGAGCTAGCTGTCTTCGACAGTACCATCCTCCTCCAGACAGTCTGTTTCTGCAGTATGATTTAATTGCTCTTGCCTACAAATACTTTTGGAGCCCTGTAAATATTGATTTCTTGAAGTAGTGAGTAATTCATACATAAGGCTCTATAGTAACATGTCCACTAGATGCATATAAGAAACAAAACTTGATGATTTTTGTTCTTATCTAGAAGCTTAAGAAAAACTAGGGAGTGATTAAAAACAGTAAGAATTCCAAAAACAGTAAGAATCTCATTATAATTTAAGACAATAACTCCCTCAAAATAACAATAAACAGCATTAATAATAAGTAAATTAATACTTAATTTAATTTAATACTTAATTTAATTAAATTAAATTAATAATAAGTAAACAAGCATTAAAAAAAAAAAAAATTAACCAAATTATTCCTTTATAGAAAAAGATGGGGAGGTTATGAGTTATATGATAGACTGTAATTACCAAATGTATTTATTTTACACTCATACAACCATTCTCTGACCTTCAAAAACACACAATTTGTCTTCCTCACTTACTAATGACCCTGTTACTACAGAAATGTTTCAAATTTTATTAAGCAGAAACAATGAAAAGACAGCATTACACAGAACCTTTACAAAGTTAGTCCTTCTTTCCTGAGTCCATACTGCATTGGAGTCAAAGCCATAATTTTATGCTTCAAAGAAGGATGTAACCATGATAGTTTGTTTTTTTTTTTTATATTAAATTCAGACATTTTATTTTGTGGTGAGCAGTAAAAGTGTTGCAAAAGTGTAAAAAAGTGATAGGTCCCTCAGGCACCTGTCAGAAATAGCTACAGGGCAGGACATTTGTAATATCTGTACATGCAGTATTTGCATGTACTGATGCACTTTTATTTCAGTGTGATAACCAGGTAATTCAAAATCCCCTTTAAAATATATTTTGACTGCTAATTAGAAAATAGAACCTCTGCAAATGAAGTAAAGGGAAAAATGTGTTCCTGACCAATGAAACCAAGTAAGAAGTTTTCCTATTGTACAGAAGAACAAAGCCAAAAAATAAATAAATAAATAAATAATTTTCCTCTTTTGATTTGGGTTTGTAAAAAAATAACTACATTGCAGAGAGTACATATCACTTCACAACTGCTAGCTGACAGACGAATCTCATTGTCATTTAAAATACAGGATGGCAGAAGAAAAAATGAGTATTATGAGTGTAAGCCTTGAATATCTACCAAAATTATGGGAAAAAAAATGATGACACCAAAAGGTAAGTAAGTCTTCTTCATTATTTTTTTATTTTCTGTGGTTTCTACGAAAACATACAAATATATGGAATCTTCATTATTCAAAACTATCAACATTTAAATGTTTATGAAACTATGAGAAGACTTACAATGTGAATCATTTTATTAAACAGAAGTCATGAGAGAAACACCAAATAAATGTACTTTCTAGAAGTTCGTCTGATGTAGTAACTATGTCAAAAGAATTCACCCAATATAGTTTGATTAATGTTTTAATTTATTTATTGTTAAAAACAAAACAAAAACAAACAAACAAACAAAAAACAGATCTAATCCAAATTGCAATTTTTTCCTCTAAATTTCTGAGTAAGTAAAAGGAAGCAGTAGTCTCAGAAACTGCTCTGAATAGTTACTTGCACTCAAGGCATCCAAGCAAAAGGACGACAAGCAGCTTTCTCAGAAGGGACATTATTAACCTGGACAGGAACAGGCAAGATGCCTAGCCAGGTAGAGACAAGCAGCCAAACAGTCTTACAAACAGAAACAGCATCTACTGTTGGGTTTTGGATCTCCACCTCTCAAGATAATTTCTGAATATTTTAACTAAGAAATGTCTCATTAACAAGCTAAATCACATTTTGGGACGTTATTTTTATGCATATATTTGTATTTTCAGTTCTTATCACCTTTTTTTTTTCTCTATTTTTAATTCTATAAGAAATAATCATTTGTTTTGTTAGAATAATAAATATACATTTAAAAAAAAATGGAGTTTTTATAATCCTTAGGTAGTTTGAGCTTTTAGGAATGCAGAGAACCCAAATAAGATGGCAGTTAAGAGAAACTTACCAAGTTTTTCAATAAGATGTTTAGGAGAAGTTAATGTGTATACCCCATTAAATTGTGAGTGTGAGTTTGGGGGCTGGTACCTTCAAATGCCTGGTAAAAAGTAGAAGTGCCCGTGGATAAATTCATTGTATAAAAAAAAGATCATCAGAATAAAAATGTCTCTGAACTTTTGAAAACCCACCTACTATCATTTTATTTTATTATTTATTATTTATTTTATTTCATTTCATTTCATTTCATTTCATTTCATTTCATTTCATTTCATTTCATTTTATTCCTACTTACTGCATGTTGACTTGGCTCAACCGTATATTTTCCTACATACCTACATATCTTATTGGCAGAAATGATACTTATTTAGAATTGTTACTATGGTTTGACCGTGGTGTTCTTTGCATTTCTCCCTAGGAATTTGTAGAACGCTTGGACAAGTAACTTTTAAAGATCTCACTTCAAGTATTTACAGAAGATAACACAAATTATTTTCCCACCAAAGGGAATTCCATCAAGACACTCCACTGTATAAGTTTGCTGTAGGCAGTTGTCTTATTGCAAAACTCATTTCCATAGGTTTTACAGAGAAAATAAGGGAAGAATAAAAAAAGAAATTTCTGAAAAACATCATAAAGGTCCATATCTATAAGATATAGCTGAAAAAGTTGCTAAAAGCTGAAGATACAGCAAGAGGAGGCATACACTTCTACTCTGTTTTTCTTTATTTCTCTGTACGGATGTGGTTCAATATGTTTGGTCTTTTGTTTTCTTTACCTTGACTATTTTCAACACCTTAAAAAAAGGTTGAAAATTCTGCTCTTGTAGTTGAGTTACAATGACTCGTTTCTCCTCTGTTTAGAATACAGTATCTGATATAAATTTGATCTTTATGGAAAAGAATAACTTAGAAAAGAGAATATATATGTATATTAAATCTAACTTTTGCAAAGAAGTTAATATTAAAAAACACCACTATGTCATCATTTTCTGAGACACATAGAAGTCTGTTTTAGCAATGGCTTTCTAAGTCATACATCAGAATAATAGCGTTAAACATCCCAGGACTTCCACGGTACCATTAAGACAAGAACCACTTTAAAAAGACCATATTCTAATTGGATATAAATATTTCAATACCTTTTTCTATTCAGATTTCTTCATACATATTTTAGATGGCTAATGTCTCCAAAGAAATAAAAAATCAAATAAAAATTAAAAACACAAAGATGTCACATATCTCTCTATGCAGATATAGATATAAATCTGTAAGTATATAGATTTAATTCTGAAAATTGTTGAGGAAAAACTAATATGTTTATTCTATATTTCAGTACACTCCCTTTTATAATAATACTATATACCCAGATGCCTTAAATATCAAACTTAATTTCTAGGTATACCTAATAGGTGTTTCTAGGTATACCTAATACACATTGCCTCACCACCTCAGGTGGACTACTTTGACAATCCATATTAACACGTCCTTTATTTCAGACATAAACAAATATTCTGTTTGCTTATTATAAAACTGTGTGCATCTGCAGGAGAAGACTTTGTTATTCATTGCCAGTCTCTGATTTGATGCAATTTTGAATAAATCTTTAAGGTTTCAGCTGATTTAAATATTTATAAGGACAACTTTCACAGTCTTTAGAATTCTTTTATTATTATTATTATTATATATTTATTTATTTATTTTTAGGGAGAGGGAGATGGCCAGTGCTGAGAACAGCCATATACATAGTTCAGCGGCTGACAGAGACAAGCTAATAGCAACACTGAGAAGTTGTGCGTTACCCAATGAGGTGAGGGTGGTGCATGTAATTTGCTTGGGCAGGTATTTTTTGTTTCATCTCTTTATCAGTGACTTGGAAGAAGTGGCAAAGTTAGCTCCCGTCAACTTTGCAGATGACACCAATTTAAGGAGATGAGCTAATATATTTGAGGGCACAGTTGCCATCCAGAGGGACGTAGACAGGCTGTGTGAATGGGTTGACATGAATCTTGTGAAATTCAAAAAGGCAAAGTCCTGCATCTGGGAAAGCAGAGACCCTTGCAGCAATACAAGCTTGGGGGCTGATGGCTAGGGAGAAGCTCTAAAGAGAGTCCCTTGGTGTCTTGGTGGAAGACAAGCAAAAAATGAAGCAGCAGAGCCCTGGCAGCAAAGGTAGTCTGTCATCAGCTTCTTTTGTTAACAGGAGGTGAGCTCCCGGTCTTTGGGAAGATATTATTCCCCTTTACTCAGAATCCTTTAGATTGCATTTGGAATACTGCATCCAGTTTTAACCAATACAAGGCAGGCATCCATAAACTGGAGTACATTCAGGATAAAGTCACCGTGATGGTCAGGGACTGGTGCGCTTGCCCTCTGAAAAGAGGATGAGGAAGCTGGGCTTCTCTCAGCCAGGAGAAAAGGCGGCTTGAGGGGAACCAAACGGTCATCCAGTATTTATAGGGAGGGCGTCAAAAAGAGAGAGCCATTGTCTTCCAGGTGGTGGGAGGACAAGAGGCAATGGAAAATTGAAAACTAAAGCAGTTCAAACTGGATATAAGTATAAATTCCCAGGAGACAAGTCAGGCAGCTTGCCCAGATAGATTCAACAGTCTCTGTCCATTCCCAGAGGTGTTAAAGACATAATGGAATAAAGCAACCTGTTTTGCACATTGAACAGTCCCTGCTTTGAGTGGGAGTTTGGATTACAGACCTTTGGAGGTTCTTTCCAGTCTGAATTATCTCATGATGATGGCCATCACAGAATTCTAGAATCCTTCTCGAGAGGTTTCAAGGTGAAGGCAACATGTACCACATTACTAAGGTACCACATTACTACAAGCATAATGAAGAATAGCAATTTCCTGACAGTGTAAATCCAGAGACTGTAATGGAAATAAGAATTTATATTTCCTAAATGGTAGTAACTCTTCAACTTACAAAGTTAAAGACAAGCCTTTTAAAAGAGGCTTTAATCTGTATAGGGGCAAAGATTATTCTCTTTTATTTCCACAAAGCTTTTGGCTAGAAGCATAGGGCAGATTCTGTTTTACGAGTGAATTGCAGAAAAAAAAGCAGCATACTGAGACAGAGAACTCTGTTAAAGATGAAAGTGAGCTTGAGTATTGGCAATTTTGAACATTTCTATTTGTTTTCATGGAAGACCAAAATGACATAGAAAGAGCTATTGTTGATTGCTGTTATATCTGTCTACCTTTGGTATATCTATTGGAAAAAAAAATACAGACAGACAACACTAGCACTGGTCTTAGAAGTTGGAGCATGGGTGTGGTATAACACAACATAAAGTGGGCTAATCAGATAGTTTAAGAAGCCTGAGAAACCCTGAGAAACTGGGAACCTAGAGAAGCAACATCCTATCACAGCTCCTTTCCCTCTAATGCTGAGGTCTGCCCCCCAAACTAGCTCAGGTGTACTGTTGTAGAGCACAGAGAGAGACAATCCTTCATTGCACAATATTGTTCCTTCATTCCTAATTAATCTAGATAACATAAATGTCAGCTGCTGTGCATTAACACAGTCAACATAAATGTAAAATTTTCAAACATTTTAGTAATACGCTGGCATTTACATGGCTGAATATCTCCACATGCTAACACCGATTACTAACAACTGATTATACCAGTTCTATCAGTATATGTTATGGAAAAATGTTAAATGAAATGTGTTGCTGTTCTTTGAAGTAGGACAAGCCTACTACCTTTAGAGATCCACAAGGGAACAGGTACACAGCAAAAAGTGGATAAAATATCAAAAAATGTTGACATGTATTTTGCAGCCTGAATGGAGTCCATTTACTTTTTTAAAAAATAAATCTTTTTAAGAAATCAAGATGTCATAGGGGCCTAAGTAGATTTAGAGGAAAAAAAAAGTTGATCATTAATAAATTAAATTCAATTGAATCTCAAAGCAATAATGTATGTTCATCAAGCATTCCAAAATTAAACTGATAAATGTAATTTTCATTCAATCTTATATTCTCAAGATTTAATTAAAAGTTACATATTAACTTTACAGTATAAGTGAGTGAAAGAACCACAAAAAATGAATTTGAGAATATGACAAATGTGTGTTGTACAGCCACCCATTAGTCCCATAAATCTAATTAGGGCAGGAGATAAGACGAATCTGAATTCTTTGAGAACACATCCTCACTTAATAGAGTAGCTCTCCCTCTCTTCTTCCTCCACTTGATTTCTACTCTGTCAGATAGCAGGGAAATAATTTCAAAACTGAAAAATTTACAACAAGGAATAATATTAATAGAACACAACATTGTTGCATGAATGTGTGGTTAACCTTTGATATATGGCCTTACAACAGGAAGTTGTAGAGGATTATAGAGGATTATAGAGTTATAGAGGATTGAATTTGGGGCTGATTAAAGTCAATGGCAAACATCCTATTGGCTTCAAAGATTCAGGGTTTTGATTGTGCATTCTATTTGGCATTTTAAGACGAAGATACAGGTTTATAAATTCAGAAACCTTGGCTCCATCCTGGAATAAATCCAAAATGTTGGGCATGTAAGGTATAAATGGGTCCATTTTCAAGTCCTTTGATATAAAACCATTTCAGATTCAAAAGGTCATTGCAGCTTTAAAATGACAGCACTAAGCTATATATACTGAATGTGTCTTTTTCAGTTAAGCAAGAAATTCACTAAAGCTAAAATTAAACACAGACTGGTATATGACAAAAAGTCAAGGCCAACAGTAAATTCTAGTAACTGAAAAAACGATGGTAAAATATAATTTACTTTAGTAATCTATTGCTAGTGTGACAGACAGAGTAATTAAAAGGTATATTTTGAATATTCTTGGAATGGCAATGGACTGTTTTAAAAGTTATTTTGTAATTTCATTCCAACCTATTTTTCCTGTATTTTCTCCACTCTTCCACTAGTAACATCAGCACCATGTCCAGCAGCAAGGAAGGTATTTATTCCAACATTCAGAGGAAGAAAAATGTAAAAGAAGTTTGCCAACGGCTTTCCCCTCCAACTGCAGTACTCTTTTGGAAGACATATAGGGGAGCAACAAGTTGTCTTCTCTGACTTTTGCCCAACAACTGATGATTTTTTTTTTTTTTTGATCTCAAACCTTTTTTTTCTCATTCATCAGTTCTTGTGAAAGCTTCAAAATGTAATTTTGGATTGTGTTTGGCAAGAATAGAAGTTGCAGTACATTTGTAAGAGAGTGGGGATGAGTGATTTCAACCCTGTTGTCACCTAAAAGTGATTGGTCTAGACCAGACATGGCTACAGTCAAGACCACTTGCTCTACAGACTACTAACGTGTTTTAGAGTTGGTGGCATGTGTGGTTTTAACACTTGGGCACATAGAGAAAATGAGAGCCCATGGAAGATGGCTTATATCAGTCAGGAATGCCAAACAGCCACCAAAGAAAATGAAGAACTTAACATCTCATTGAAACAAAGAGATATTGCAGTGCAGTTGTTGACTTATGATAGAACGAAGTATCTATCATTTCCAAAGATGTATCTATACTTCTGTGGAAAGAAAAAGCCTTAATCTTATACATAAGGAAATCTCCCTTTGTCTGAAAAGTGGGTTTGGGGGGTGAGGACTGGTTTATGGTTTTGTTAAGTGAAAATCTGACAAGATCTGACAGCCTGAAAGAGGCAAGGCTGGCCAAGCACCATGCCTCCACTTCCAAGCAGTACTGAGGCAGAGCACGCAATCCCAGCAAGCGCATGCACACAGAGCACACGTGTACACCACAGAGATAAGGGCCTGGCCACACAGACCTACCTACACAATAGAGTCAGGTGCGTGGCATGGCCAGACAACAGGAGACTATTTGCACACAGCTGGCCCTTTTTATTCCCTTATCCCTCTGTTTTCCCACAGTTTCTTCTCCCCAAACCACTGGGATCCCTCTGTTTTCCAACTCTGTTTCCTGCCCAAAACATAACATAGTAAGTCCTGTGCAATCCTGCACTGCTCTTTCCCTGCATACCCTGAAGTTTGAAATGACCATCTGAAAAAGAAACCTGAAGCACTCTACATTATCTAAGAGCTGTTGAAAGTTGTTGGTTTATAAAATATTTTCTAAACTAAATATTAGAACTGGGGAAATATATCAAACCAACACTTTCATGTAAGCAGTTTTGGTTCTCTCAAGTTTGTCAACCACATTCTCCAGTTCCCAAGCCTCAAAATGAATACTGATACACTGAAAAACACCAAAATGGACTGAAAAGAACCATAATAAACAGTTTAAGTGGTATTTTACTTGTAACATAGAAAATTTCAGAATGAAGACAGAATTTATGAGCCAGCATTTTTTCCATATGTTCAGAATTTTGAAGAAAAATAACATTTTATGTGGAAGGTACTTATTACATGCAATATACAGAAAATAACATTTTATGAACCAGATTTAGTACCCAGAAGCTTGTTTTTGCCTTTAATCATATCTGTCTTCTGTAGACATGTCTGATATGTGCATGTTCTTAGTTGGAGTGTATTTGTAAGTTTAAGGAATAAATCTTGCAAACTAAATTCTGTTTGCAATTGTATTTATTTTAATTTTATTTTTTTTAGAAAGGGATCTCTGATACGTCTATACTCTTCTAGGTCAACAACTGGAAGCCAAGTAAGATAGCCCAGGGTACTTATATTTAGATTACTGAACTGAACCTTTAACCGATCTGTAGAAACCTCATGAACTAAATCTTCTCCTACACAGATAGCTTTGAAATAGAGGGAGTACTCAATATTTATCCAACTTCTTGGGTGAGGTTTGAGTCAGTGCTAAGCTCTGTGTTGCCACAGCTGCTCTGTGACTGGTACTTGAGCTATTTTGAAGCTGGGTTACACATTAACAAGAACTGCTGGCAGGGAAGAACTGTACTGCTGCCATGCCCAAAACCAAATGCAAACAAATATGGATATTTTGAAATCACAGATTTGGAAAGAGAAAAGGTACTGGGAGTGACTGTTTCTTTTGTCCTGCTTTACAAAACATTGAAAAACAGAAGGCAAAATTTAGGGGACACAAAGCTGAAGAGAATGGGACCTCATTTCAAACCCAGCCTCATCTGCAAATTCCCTTGCTGGTTCTCTTAATTCATCCTGTGGTAAAAGTCTCATCTCCAAAATTAGGATGGTATTTCTCATCCTCATAGTTTTGCTGTGAGCTTAAAATCAATTAATGTTAAAGTGGTAAAGACAGTAGTGTTTACAAATAAGAAAATGTCAGTTGAAAAATACAGTTGAACAGTGTGATGTGTTTATGCCAATAAAATATGGATGATTATTAATGTTGGCCATGACTAAATAAAAAATCTATTAAAATGAGTTGATTATGAAAATATTTTTAGTTTTTTATTCCTAATTCTAATGTTAAAGACCTCATTAAGACAAAGATTTCAACTTGAAGGAAAACGCCAGGCTGTTTGGATACAATCCACTAGTGGTAAATTAGGTTTTCTTTTAATAGCTATAGTAAAATAGGTAATTTCCTTCTAAATTCTTGCATTTTATCAAGCCTTGAGTGTCTATAGTTACTCTTCCCTACATTTTATCCCTCTCTTAATTGCAACTAATATTTTTTCTTTTCTTCAGCCATATCAACAACAACAACAAAAAATCTTCAGCATATATCAACAAAACCTGTTGATATATTTAATAAGAATCCATGCTACTGAACTGAGTTTTCATCTGGCAATTTATTCAGTAGCTCTGATAAAGGTTATCCCATCTCCTTGACTCCAACACAGCCATCTGAGTTTTATTTCACCTTAGCTACTGTAATTTGCATTTCTATATAGTTATTTCCATTAGCCAACCTGTCTTTGTCCCTGTGTTATAGAGTCCTCTTTATTGAAAACTGAGAGGCAGTATTCATTTAATTTTTGAGCCAGACCTATATTATCTTTTAGGCAATACCCACTCTTGACACTTTGCAACTCCACTTTTTTCTGCTTTTTAAAGAACCTTTTTCACTTGTTGTAATTTCCTTTGCAAGGTCTATCTCTGCTTGACTTTCAGCAATTCTGAATTTATGAATAAGAATTAAGTGAGGTCCACCCTGTGAATAGTTCTATCCACCCACTGAGATATAGCCCTGCCATTTATTTATCAACAGTACCTTTTCTATTACAAATCTAGTTGACAATGACTCTTTTTACTCAGCAACCTTAATCTTCCATTGCCTCTTGTTTATTATCCTCTCAATGCCACATGCTCTCCATTACATCTCAAACAGCAGGAACTTACCAATCATATTTAACAGAGGCCAACTGAAAATAGCATGGGAGTCACTTGTATCCAGCTGTGTTGAATTGTGAACTTCTTTGGAGAAACAGCACTGTTTTCCATGCAGATATGTTCTGCTGCAGCCTTTGTCCACTATGTATTTTTTACTATGGTTTAGATATGCCCTTTTGCTACTTATTTTTCATTAATTAATATTTTGCTACTTATTTTTCATTAGCAGAAAAATACTTAAATATAAATATAAATACATACACATACACATATCTAAATATATATATAGATAGATATATAAAATAAACAGCTTTGTCTTTGAAACAGTTTATCCAGAATTTCTGAAATGGAGGAGTCAAGATGTGCAACTTGACACTGGATACCAGTGGCCAAAAAACAAAACAAAATTAAAAACAAACAAAAACAAAACAAAACAAAACAAAAAAACAGTAGCCTTTAGCCTTAGAGTTATGCTTAGCACAGATTTACAGAAAGAAGAGAGGCAAGCCAAGATGGTCCTAGTTCTCTGCAGTAGCTTGGGTCTGTGAGGAAGAACCTACAATATGAGCGCTTTTATTCCCTAATTGTATTAGATCAGAACAAGAGCAGTGCACAGTGACTGAGGTCTAAAACACTCTTACACTGCTGTACATCAGGAACAATTTCAATACAGTCAGATCAGACAGGGAAGTACAAAGCTTTTGCAGTGGCTTCTGGCTGGCTAAAATCAAGGATGCAATAGTGAGTGGCAGAAACATGGTGTGGCATCCTTGGAGGGAAGCTCTAAGCTGGAAGTGGGAGCAGGGGACAGCAGCTCTGTGAAGTATAGTTCTTCTCTTAGATCACTTGAGTATTATGAAACTCTAAGGTATACTACAAGACTGGGCATATTCAGTACATAAAAACTCCATCCTAACCCCCAGCCATTGGCTCAAGTGTGCTCTAACACAGAAGCATGTTCTTTATTTTCTTTATAATATCATAGAAATTAACATCTCAATGCAGTTAATATTCTTTTAATCTATATAAATGTTATGTTCTTTAATGTTATCCTAAGTAGATTATATGTAGTCTCTATACTCTTGTCCTATACATTGAAGAATAGGTATAAAGTCTTTGATGTTTTGCTACTGAAAGGGACAAAAGTGTCTCAACATAAATGCCATTTCCCTTGTGGAAATGTCAGACAAATCCCCCTCTGTTTCTTTTTCTCCTTCACTTTCTAATAATATACTGAGGAACTTTTTAAAAGAGCTGCATATTCATCATCACAAATGAAACTTCACATTTTTCTGGCTGTGGAGATGGTAATTATAGGTTTGCACTTCTAATTGAAGCATTGATGAACATGCCCCACACTGCAGCAAATATAAAATAATTGTTAGGCAGACTACGTGGCTTTCTGGGGAGGAAAAAAGGAAAAAAAAAAAAAAAAGAGAAAGAAAGAAAGAAAGAAAGAAAAAGAAATTGAAAGTAGCAGCGTGAATCCTGATAATGACTACCCCAATGGCTTATTTCGTAGTATCATTTACTGCCAGGAGAAATTAAATCAGTAGGGGCAGGATATTTTTGCAGAAAATGACAAGCTTCTGGTTCTCCCTTAAGTACCAGTGCACCTGACACCTGAGGACCAGTTTCAACCACCCTATTCACAGGGCAGTATGACCACTCCTGAACGTAAGTCAAAGGGGGCAAAAGCCCTTTTCATCTCTGTCCAATGAATCCCCAAAGAACAACTGTACAGATGAATAACTTCCTGTATCTTGGAAAGACAAATCTAAGTTTGCCACTTAATGCACACATAAAAACTTTGGCCCACGGTTGATTTCTCCCTTTCTGCTCTCCTGGCTAACTAATATCTAGCTACATTGTATTTGTTCCTTAGTCAGAGTCACTCCATAGAAGCACACTTGAAGCTAACAACAGAGAGGTGGCTAAATGAAACAACTTCCCCAGGCTTCTTTTGAGACTACCACTGGATCCACGAGTCATCTTAACCAAAGTCCTGCACTGCACACTTTGAATAACAGAAATAGAGTCCAGCCATCTCTGGAGTTACTAATAGAGAAATTCTCAGTATCAGTTTAAATTAATGAGATCATTGTAACTTATACAAAACTATGACAACTTAAATGGAAATCAAAATTCTGGGCCTGGATTTTGTTAATTAGAGAAAAAAGATGGAAAGTTAGGAACAGTATATGGCTACCTAAAATTTTGTTTACATTTCATCCAAATAGTCTGATTTATGGATTACTGTCAATATTGTCACAACTACATTTCAGCTTATTGGTATAGATTTAATTCAGCACAGCAGAGAAAACAGATGTCTGTTTCTTAGTTTCACTCTCTGTCTAAAACAAGTACAAAACTAGAGGAGTAACAGACAGAGGAAGTTCTGCTGCAGGATAATGAGTTAGATCAGAAATGCTTGTTATTCCAGATATTGAACTTACAATTCCTTGCAGGGAAAAGAATAAAAATAATTGCAGAGAATAAATATAATTCAGTACTTTTTGAGGTGAGACTAACTAAAAATATTAGGAATTCTGAGGGGAAAACGTATGTGTTATTTTCAGAATTTCTTAGTGTTCAAAATTAGATACCTGATACTTAAGTATCTTGAATCTGACAAACCAGTTAATTGAAGAACAAAAACTAAAATATATATAGCAAGAAAGTCCTCTCTTAATAAAGAGAAGGAATTGAGAGATATCCTTGACACTAAGCACACTTATAGAGTATTCACAATAAAGGCTCCTGTATTACTGAAGACTAGCATCACAAATCTTCAGGATGTACTTTAAACCACTTAGATTGAACCTCCTGTGCTCAGCTGCTTGGCATTTCTGAACAAGCTAATTAATACCAATATTTAATACAGAAACAGGTGGGAAGACTAATGACTAATTTCTTCTCTCTTCCAACTCAACAACCACCACTGTCTTTCAAAAATACAGTTCTTACCATTGCCTGCTGATTCAATTTCTTGTAAGTCTCACTACTCCGACGCAGGGCTGCAATAAGTGAACAGCTGGATGCAGCATTCTACTGCAAGTGGAACAGCTTCATTTCTGCAAGAAGTGTCTAATCTTAATGTGCTTGAGTTACCTCCCCTAGATGGGTCAAGCATTGTGAACTCCTCTAACATGAGGACCAAGAGCACCTGTTCTGCAATTTCAGTTTGACTGCTGAACTAAGTAAGCACCAGTTGAAGAGGCAGAGAAAAAGAAGGTATGCATTTTTAAAAAACTTTTTTATTTTTTTTCTTTTGTTAGACCTAAAAGAATCTATTGAGACCTTTTAAATACATTATTTTTATTACAGCCAAAACTGTTTAGCAAAATTCCCAGAATCATTAAAGTTGGAATAGATCTCCAAGACCATCTGGTCCATCTGTCTCCCTACCACTGATACCACCCACTAAACCATGTCCCTAAGCGCCAGGTCCAACCTTTCCTTAAACACTCCCAGAGACGGTGACTCCACCATCTCCCTGGGCAACATGTTCTAATGCCTGACTGCTCTTTCTGAGAAGAAAGGTATCCTGATTTCTAACCTAAACATTCCTTGGTACAACTCAAAGGTATTCCCTCTAATCCTATCGCTAGTTATCTGCAAGAGGAAGCTGACCCCCAGCTCCCCACAACTTCCTGAGGTTTTGTGTTCCAGGCCCTTCAACTTGAAGCCCTTCTCTGGACATGTTTCAGGGTCTTAATGTCTTTCTTGTAGTGAAGGGCCCAAAACTGAACACAGTACTTGAGGAGCAGACTCACCAGAGCAGAGCACAGGGGAACAATCACCCCCCTGGTCCTGCTGGCTACACTATGCCTGAAATAAGCCAGGATACTGTTGGTCTTCTTGGCCACCTGGGCACACTGATGGATTCCCTCATCCAAACCATCAGTAAAGATATTAAAGAGGATGGGCCCCAACACCGACCCCTGGGGAACACCATTGGTGACTGGTCACCAGCTGGATTTCACTTCATTCACCACCACTCTCTGGGCCCAGGCATCCAGCCAGTTGTTAACCCAGCAAAGCATGTACCTGTTGAAGCCATGGGCTGCCAGGTTATCCAGGAGAATACTGTGGGAGACAATGTCAAAGGCCTTGCTGAAGTCTAGGTAGACTATGTCAACTGGCGTTCCATCATCCACCAGGTGAGTTACCCAGTCATAGAAGGAGATTAGGTCAGGCAGGACTTGTTTTTCATGAACCCATGCTGGCTGGGCATGATCCCCTGGTTGTCTCACACACGCTGTGTGATTGCATTCAAGATGACCTGTTCCATCACCTTTCCTGACACTTAGGTCAGGCTGACAGGCCAGTAGTTCCTCAGGTCCTCCTTATGACCCTTTTTATAGATGGTTGTCACATTAGCAAGTCTCTAGTCATCTGGGACCACTCCGGATGACCATGATCACTGAGAGATGGTGGAAAGCAGCTTAGCAATCACTTCCTCCAGTTCCATCAGCACCCTTGGGTAGATCCCATCTGGCCCCATGGACTTGTGACAGTCCAGGTGGAGCAGCAGGTCTCTAACTGTTTCCACCTGAATGGTGGTGTGTTTCTTCTGTTCCCCATCCCAGACTTCCAGGTCGGGAGACTGAGTACTCCGAGGATAAGTGGTCTGACTAACATAGACAGATGTAGAGAAGGCATTGAGAACCACAGCTTTTTCCTTATCCTCAGTAGCCATGTTCCCTCCTGCAAATAATTTTAGCTGTTACAAATAGCACTTCTGTCAGCCTAATATGCCCTCACAGTAAAATTCTGAGTATCAAACTTATGAACTGAATACATGGAAAAGGTTGGTGGAATATAAATGGGAATTTTAGCAATAGCTAAGATCACAGAGAATGGAAATGCTGAAAGTTTAACAAAAAGAAATGTTGATTGATAAAGAATAAGTTTTCTGCTTTCATACACGAATTCATCTGTGTGTTCAACTCACACTGTCTTTGAAATGAATTAGGTCTTTCCTTACTTAGGCCTCTTAGAAAGCTGAGCTTAGTGGCTTTACATCTATAAGAGGCAAGAATCTGGAGGCAAGTAATTAATAATAATAATAATAATAATAAAATTACAAGGCTTTTGCTTTTCAGTCACCAAATATCTATGTATATTCAGTTACCTTTGCTTTTGAATGCCATGTAAAACAGGTTAATTTTCAAGTCCATCATATGTTGGTTTTACATTAATACAGCTGGGTGGTGGAAAGAGATTGATAAGACGGAGCATTTGTTTGAAAATGTCGGTTTAATAAAAGGAGATTATTTTACTAACAAGGAGCATGAATTTGTGAGCACAAAATTTTGCAGAACAGCCTATTTAGGCAGGAAGCTAAATGACAAGGTAGTGAATTTAATTATGCACAAGACAGTTCCAAATTCATCATTTCCCCTCAGTGACCATTGTGGCCTCATGCAAAGATCAATTTCAGGAGTAAAGCTTAGTGAGTATACTACGTATAATTTTTTTCAACTGGTTTAACATCCCCTAGTAAAGCAACAAAACTTCTTGCTAAAACGTGGCAGATTTTTGGTCCTTAAAAGTTTAATGCAGAGTGACATATTGCTACTGAATGGGGTTCTAGTTCTGAAAGCTTGGTATTTATTACTACTATCTGTTATTTTTTCAACCTCAAGTGAAAAATGTCAAAACATAGTTGATTCCTCAGCTATCATTAACCAATGGAAATGAGATGTATCACAGACCAGAAAGATTCACAACACAGTGTTTCCTGCATACTTAGAACAGTAAAGATCATATATGTTTTTAACTAATAATTTAAATATAAGATGGGTTTAGGAAAAAATAAATAATTGCAGGATTCCGTTAATATGATATCTATCCATAGTATGATACAGGATAAGAATGAAAAATTGGAGTCCGTTAAGATCAAGTATGCTGGCCTCTTCCATTTTCTGTCAAAATAGTATCAGTTTTCCTCTGACTATGAAGCTATCTCTTTAGAGATGGATAACTCAGTCCACTGCATTATAATTTAGTATCTACTCATAATAATTATTTATTAAAATCTGAAGTATGGCAGTAAAAATGGCTTATTAATAATAATTTATGAGACAAGATTTATAGCCCAATCCTACAGTCAACATTCACTCCCAGCCTATGGACTATTTTATACTGATTGGTTTTGTCCAACTTGCAGTAGTCTTTGAGTCAGTTTTTGCACCTTTAATTCCCAGAGACTAGTTTCCTGGAGCTTGTTCATTGTCTCCTCTTATACAATGTACAAATTATGTACAGTCACAATGTTGCACTTCTTCCATTTCTTGGTGTTGATATTAATTCTTTAGCTACATAACTTTGGAATTGCAAGTCAGACACAGCAGTCACTCAAAAGACATCTAAAGACCTCTAATTAATATGTACCTGTAGGCAAATAGTAAAAAAAAATACTGTGACATGATGTCTTTACCAGAATTTCTTGTTATTATTTTTCCATAGTCTTCTGTTTGTTGTTCTGCTCCACTGCTATCATTAAAACATTTTAAAATGAATAAAAACGTTTTGTTGTTGTTGTTGTTGTCGTTTTTTTTTAATTTAGCAGAAAAAAATCATGTTAAAAAAGAAAAGAAAAAAAAAAAGAAAAAAAGTTTAAAAACTGCTGTTGATATCTGATGAAGTCTTGTAGGGTTTTTCAGCCTGCAGCCATAAATGACTGCATTCCAGAACAATAGTTTTTCACATTTGCAGAAAGCTTAAGTTAGTCACCTAAGAATCGTTAAAGGAATTGAACAGAAACAATGACTAACCACTTCAGAAATATTATGGAGCTGTAAACTGTGACACATAGTCATAGAAATTGTCCAGTGAGCGAATATATTACGTGACTAAAAGGAAGGATATCAGTGCTTTCTTTCTTTTTGTTGTTCCTTAGTGGGGCTGCTAGCAATCCACAATGAAGAACAGCCTCCTTTTGAAAATGGAAAAGTAATTTTTTATTAAGCTGCACATATTTGGTATATCTGTGATGTATTCAAGCAAAAGACAGAACTACATCTGATGGGACAGGACTTCAGCTAGAGTTTTTAAGTTAGGTTTCATTATAACATAAACTAATACATATAACTTTGAAAAATAACAGGAAATTCAGAGAGATAAACACAGAAATAAAGCTAGTTTATAAATCAGCACATCTCTATCTCCCATGGAACCTTACAGAACAACATTCTTCAGAACTGCACTCAGATAACAACAATCTCTACATTTTTCTCTAGGATTTCCAGGAGGGTGTTTCTTTCCTACTCTTTGGAAGTGTGCCTCCTTTTTCCTTGAAGGTCTCCCCATCCACCCCAGGAGCTTCCAATCTCACTCTGCCCTCAGCATGTAGAGGTCTAGATACTGTGAAAATGCTTAGAGTGCACTTACCCTGAGTGTTAAAACTTAATACTTTATTTATCTATTTACTTAAAATCTGTACTGTTTACCTTATAAATAAGATACATTTTATCCAATTAAAAGGAAAAAAATAAATACCACAGTTGAATGGAGTACACTTATACCTTTTTAACCTGACAAAGATTCTTCTCTTTTCTAGCTATGCTAGAAGCTGTAGCATGGTCTGACAAGCCATGGATATCTATCAGTTAACAGTTCACTAGGTCAGGATGTTGCCAAATACAAAATTAAACTGCACTTATACTTTTATTAATATGATTACTCAGAAAAGATAAAAAATAACTTTTGTATTTAAATAACATTTTCTATAATAGGTCTGTGTATAGCTTTATGTTATGACCATAACTTGGATTATAAATCCTGTACTATCAGTTGTCTTCCTCAAGTGAATGGTATACAGTACAATCTAAATATATGGGGCTTATTATTGAGTGAACCAGCTTGGAAAATTCTGCAGATGGAAGGTGGTGGTTCTATAGCAATTCTCTGATTATTATCTTCCAAGCCATCTATCCTCTGCAAATAACGTTAACAGAGTATGCCAGATCAGAGATATGCAGAAGCTGCCAGTTCTATTTTGTAGTGACATTTGAGACTTTGACATTTGTTTAATTACACATTGGAATAAAAACAAGATTTAAAAAGTATTTATGTGAAAATGAAATCTCAAATTATAGATGTCACCATGAGATTTTTACTTGGTAAAAGCATATACATATCCTTATGGCTTGAGCACAGTCTTTAGAGAGACTCATAGTCATGACATTTGGGTGCTGATTCAGGGACAATTTTCCACACATCAACTTATCCTGACAAGACTGGTAACTTCAGTCAAGATCTCCCATGTCGAACAACACAACCTTTACCATTAGGTTGCAGAGCACTTAAGCATCTTGTGCTATTTCAGCAAAGTCAGACTTCCTAGCAAAAGTGAAAAATTACTGAAGCTCACTTAGAAACCAATCTTACTGCACATTTAGATGACATTTTAATCAGTTCTAATTGTCCTATTTCAGTTGGAGATATACTTATCATCCAGTCAAAAATAAGCTCAAACCCATACGAGTTCACTAAAACCTTATAATAATATTAAATCTTTCTGTTCTTCTTGTACAGTCATTTTTATTGCCTCTAGTGCAAGGACAAGAACAGCACAGCCTTTCTGTTGGTGGCTCCTGATATGTAGACTGCCCCTTCAGAATAACAAGCATCAATTAGAGCACCACTCCAGTTGCCAACTTGCGGTAGAAATTTGAAATGACACAGATCAGCCACACAATTCATTGACCAACATTACTGTTAATTTCTTACAGAGTGGGAGTAGATGAGTCAAAAGCACTGTGAGTGCAGATGACTACATATTGAGTTGTAAACATAGCTTGAATTAACCTTTATTAATCTTTTTTTCCTATTTCACTTTAGCAGACTCAAGTTAGTCAAAGATTAGAGGTTATGGAAGATTTTTTTTTTTTTTTTTTTTTTTTAAGGGACTGCTGCTTTTCGATTAGTCAGATTATTAAAATAAAACAATCCCTACATGGAGCAGAAGGCACTGACAGTAAGATCACAAGAGATATTGGGTTGCGTAGGAGTCTGCCGTCAATGGGGAAACAGGCAACTTAATTACTTGTTAGTGATCTAAAGGAAAAAAATATGCTAAACAAATCGTATAAATAAACAAAACAAAAGGAAAAGCTTTCACTAGCTATTAAGGAAAGATAAAACATTTTTCAGCTGAGCATTCAACCACAGAGTAGAGGCAACAGTTTTGATTATGATAATAGGAGAAACAAATTAATGAGCAAAGCTATCCTTGTAGCCATTAAAAGCTATGGTACACTTAGCCAAATGAAAATAAAATATTTCTTCTGTGGATGTCCTATTGCACCTAATTCTTTTTGCTTCCTGTATATGTTGTCTTTCATTTTGTATGCCATAAATGAATCACACATTTATGAAGTTAGCAGGACAATTTTCTGTTTGTTAGATAGTTTCAGAAATGAGCATTATGGGGATCTTTGAAATTTCTTCTTCATTTGAGCCAGCCACTTGCAGAAACAATTGATCATGCAATTAGACCTCAACTAACAATTGCCATATTATTAAGGATTAGTAGTTTTCTTCTTGGAAACTAAAGAATGTGAAAGATAGGATTTGCTATATGTGATTAGACTGTTGAACTGTCAGAGCAGCTATTTTAC
Source organism: Stictonetta naevosa (assembly GCA_011074415.1). Lineage (NCBI taxonomy): Eukaryota > Metazoa > Chordata > Aves > Anseriformes > Anatidae > Stictonetta > Stictonetta naevosa. Next base: position 17,005,097 of record CM021697.1, on the reverse strand, counting down.
TTCTCAAGTTCCATGATTTAATAAGCTTTATGGGAAAAGCCCCTTTAACATGCACTGACTGAGTTATGTGATAATATTTATGTTGATAGGTGAAGAAGTTCTGACCCATGCAATGATCAGATGACAATTTAGACTGGAGATAATACTGTCATTGGAAAGTCTAGCTATTTATCAATTGATCATCTGTTCTAAAAAGTACAAGAGAGACAACCACTGTACATATATTGATATGAATCTTACTTCAATAGCATGTCTTCTGGATGCATGAATCTGGCTTTAATAGTATGTCTTCTGGATGTCTTAAGCTGTTTATTAGTTTGCTAAGCATTCTTCATTCATCATTCACAACATGCTATTTGACTTAACACACAGCTTACAAACTCAAGTTACCTTAATACAAGAAAAAAAAAAAAATATGTTTCTGAGCCTACTTGTGGTGTTCAAAGGTTTTGCAGTGCTGAGCCAGACTGAAATCTTCAGGGGCAATGTTTCTGTCTCAACTACCTCACTACTAACAGATAAGTATAATACAGGTTGACTGATGTCCTGGAGCATTAGAGAGTCAGCATGTGATGATATGACTGTGAATTATAATACAGAAAAATACACGAAATATTTTCTTTGATTTTTTTTTTCCTTAGTCTTGGTGTCCTTCTCCTATCATTACAACAATCTGAAAGAAGTTTGTCAAATTCCGAGTTCCAGAAACCTTATGTACATATATATAGAGAGATTTGTTAACGTTTAATCAGATAAGCACTTCAGAGATCACTTTTGTCTTCAAGCATCTACCCATAGTGCATGGGCTGACCAGGATTTCCTTACTGTTACTTTTCCCAGGAGCCAAATATTACAACTGAGTTATCTTGCTGTTGCTGCCAGCAAACTGCTTTGCTGTTGTGCACAGCTTGCTACACCCAAATAAGAGAGTGAGAGAAAAGAGCGTGACTGGAATACAGGCAAGAAAGGACTAATAAAAACTCATACTTTCCAGCTGTGTGCTATAACCTCATATTGTAAAGTAACTGTGCTGATCTTTTACATCATACACAGTTTTCAGAAGCGTAGAGAGACTCATTTTACATCTCAATGACCTAGTTTTCCAGAAGGAAAGACCTCATATCATTATGCATAACCCAGCAGTTTTGAAACCAGCTGTAGAAGAGAAATCCAGAGTAATGAGGAGAGGAAGGACTACAGGGATTCAGAGTTAGTACGCTGGTGAAAATGCAACTAAATATGCCTGCAGGCAGTGGCAGTTCTAATGTTTTTGAAGGAGTAAATTAAAACTCAGAGACAAAGGATAAAAAGTTCTGGTGGGTGTTAACCCCCTTTTTTCCAAGTAAGACCACCCCTGCCTGCTGTGCAATAGGAGATAGAATGAGACGGCCAAAGAATTGCGAAAAATATTTTTTCATCCTCTAGCTATTTTTTCATAGCAGAAAAAAATTAAACAGCAGTACTGTTACCCTCAAAAGACACAAAGATATACAGATTTATAAATATGATTTCCCAAGTAACTGTTGACTTCTGAATTCTCCAGTTCCCCTGCAAATGTATAGTTATCTCCTAGGAAACAAAACAAAACAAAACAAAAAAAAAACACCTTATAATAGCATTGCAGCTTTAAGAAGAAAGTTCCATTTACCATTTCCTTGTCAAGAGAAGATGCGGAACTTTTCCCTGACTTGCTGTCTTTCTGCTGTCCCACTTTGATCCTTGCATTATTCTCCTGAGTGAGGATTATGAATTCACCTGGGTAAGCAGTCTTCCTTGGTATGAATTTCTTTTGATTATTTTTCCAGAAAAAAAAAAAAAAAGAAAGCTGAGACACCAAAGAAAAGACAACCAGTAATGTATTTAAACTTGAGCCAAGTTAGTAAATGCTGAAAAAAACTCAACCCTAAACCAAAACCCAACCCTGCACACCACCCCCCCCCCAAAAAAAAAAAAACAAAAACAAAAAACAAAAAACCCACTTAGGCAAAGCAGAACTCTCTGTAATTTAGCGATTAAACATTTTGAATCCCAAACCATATTTTGAAAAGATCAATTTTGTGCATTTGTGTTCCTTATCTTTAATGTCAAGGGCTGAGTGTAAACACTGTGTGAGATGCCCAGTACTGGATCTCTTTTGCCTATAACAAGTATAGTTTTTGCAGCCTTTTTGTATGTTAGCATTATTTTGAATGGGAATGCTTTTGTTAGGACAAGAATCAGCCCTTAAATATTTATTCAACTCTGCTCAGATGTCTTAAACATACATTGTATATTTTATTTAAATATATTACAGAACTGTAAGCTTTCTCTGCAGCCTTTGCATTTCAGTTTTTCACACCTTTTCTTTCTCATTTTGATTCAATATTCAGTGAAGTCTCATCTTCTTGGTAGATTGCCACAGGGTACCAGGTTTGTATGCAACATCAGACTACTTCAGAGTAATAAACACAGGTGGAGTTAGGGAAAGTCTTTTTCTTCCTTTTCTCCAAATAAAAGTACATTCCATTGGTCATGTGCTGTAATTAGGCACTTCAGGGCCAAGCAATGATTTTAGCAGAAAAAATAGATAGAGAGAAAAGCAAAAAATCAAGAGAAGCTTCATTAAAGATGAATAATACCTGTTCTTCTGTTAAGATCACTGTCACTAATATGACAATCAAAAAACACCAACACATTGTCACTGGTAGATAAGAGCTGGAAAAAACTCTTACAATCTGTTACTAATGGCACAATGTCCACTTTTCCTCCCACTTCATCTTTTTCATTAAACAAATTGCCAGAAGCCCCAAACTCTAGATATAAAGAGTTTTCTTGAAGCTTTCAAAGTAGGGGATTTATAAAGAACTGAAAATTTAGGGAGGTTTTTTTTTTTTTTTTTTTTTTTTCAATAAGGAACATTTTACTTATCCATCATAAGACTCCTGGTCCCATTATTATTGTTGTTCTTTTGTGTTTTTGGAAAGGTCCCTTACAGTCTGATGTGCTAAACTTCAAGGAACTGTAGTTGTGCATACTGACTATATATGACTACTACATTGAATCTTTGATGCTCAGACTTATGTCATGGTTTATGTCAGATTTATGATGTTCAGTATCATGTCATCTTTGTGAAAGCAGCAGTTTTCTCAGTGGTTAGCAGAAAGGTGGAAAATGTTGAATCCTTTTTTTGGGGGCAGAGAGGGGAATTGCCAAATATTTAGCTCATGATAATCATTCTTGTGGAAGTGTTGCTTATAATTCTATGCTATTCTGTTTTCAGTATGTTTATGGATACTCTGACCATCTCTATAAATGCTCAGTTTTGGAATTATTTCAGTTTTGTCGTTTGACATACTTGTGTTTTTCTGTCTAATAAGTATGAAGATAAATGTCTTATCAGCTTTTGAGCGATCACTTTTATCAGGCACTCCCTGTTTGTCATGCTATGTGCACAGCCCAGAGACAGTGCTTAGGTTAGCCAACCGTCCATATCACTTATCTGCAGGTGTATCTCTATGGCTTTGACAGCTTTGACTGTGAGCAACTGTTGTTCCCAAGAAGTCTTTAATGAGATCTTGTCATCATCCTGCTATGTATATGCAATAAAGCAACCTAAAATTCCCTCATGACAGTGCTTCAGTTTCCTATAACGTATTTCCTGTAATGCATGAATTTCCTGTAATGGCTTGGATGGATCCTGCTACAAGGACAGATGTGAAAGCAACAAGCAGGCAGCCTCCGATGAAGGCTGAATTTAGTCTGCCTAGCACAGAAAATATGCGTGTTAAATGCTAGGTCATACACTGTGAACAGCTTGGGCCATAAAAGATCTCCAAAGCTTGTCAAGCCAGGCAAAAATGCCTCTGCTTCCAGTCTAGATCTTTCAATAGATCAATAGAAAGTATGCTTTTTTATTATTATTTTTTTTTAATTTATTTATTTTTCCTCTACTTGCTTCAGATTACCCATTGCCAGTTTAAGTAAACCAATGGCAATGATATTTTTTTCCTTTGTGTGTGTGTGTTCAGAGAGAAAAAAAGGACAAGTTTGAAATTTTCTGTACAGGTAATACTAGTAATTTTCAGAAAATCTTTAGCTCATTGCTCCATCAATCTACATGAAATGTTCCTATGCTTAATAGTCAGAAAGAATATTAAACAATACAGTTTGGTACAAGTCACTTAAAAAAGCTTAGGCTTTGAAAAATGAGGTGCTGTAAACCCTAAAATCCTAATTTTTTTTGTGTGTGTGTGAGAGTGTATTTTGTATGAAACCATCAGAAATACTTCTTTTTTAAAATAATAAAACATCTAAAATAGTTTTCACAAGTTATGTTATGAGGAGTCATACTTGAAAAGTGCAGCTGTATAGTGATGAGACTTTAAAAAGCTCTTTCAGTGCTCATATTATTTTTGACTTTTCCAAACTACTTACTTTTTTTCAATTTTACTGAGCCAGAAATAAAAAGAACAAAATATTTTGACTGCATTGGACAGAAAATCTCATTATGCTGCTTACTAAAATGTTGGACTTGGGCTCTACATTTAGTTTGCTACATATGCTAAAATATAAAGTAAAATAGGAAAGAGTCATATTTTTTTTCTTTTTCCCACGTTTTTCTCCCTCTATTTAAGCATTCTAATTTAAAACTGATTGAGGAATTGCATGCATTTCAGCAGTAACAATGCAAAATCATTTTTATAGTTATAGAAAAAAAAACAAAAACAAACAAACAAAACAAAACAAAACAAACAACAAAACAAAACAAACAAAACAAAACAAAACAAAACAAAAACAAACAAACAAAAAAAACAGGAAATGCTTTATATATCTCGGTTCAAAATGAGACTGGCAAGTACAAATAAATTTAGGTGAATGCTTGTAAGAGTCGTAGTAAAAAACATAATCCACTGCTAGAGAAAAATCTCTACAAAACTCATAAATAGGGAGGACGATTTTGAAATAAAAAAATCAATTGAAAATCTTTTCCTCAGGCAATGGAAAGCAAAACACAAAACCAACCAAATATCCATCTGTCTGTCTGTCTATCTATATATCTAAAAATCTTCAGTCGCTGTTGGAGTGGTAAGGAAACAAAATATCAGAAAGCTGAAGTGCTTTAGACCTTCTAAGAAGATGTGATATAATATACCCTGAGATAAGCTGCTTCAAAAGGGAGTGTAGCATTCTCTAAATAAGGTAGTAGTAGATTAATAAGTATATACAAAAATTTGCATATGAAAGACTGACTTCTTTACAGTAATTTTATTACTTTGTGAGTTACAGAAGGTAATGACATGAATTGATGACACCAAGCTGAGTGGTGCAGTCGATACAATAGAGGGAAGGGATGCCATCCAGACAGACCTAGACAGGCTGAAGAAGTGGGCCCATGAGAACCTAATGAGGTTTGACATGGCCAAGTGCAAGGTATTGCACTTGGGCTGGGGCAATCCCAGGTATTTATATAGACTGGGAGAAGAAGAACTCGAGAACAGCCCTGTGGAGAAGGACTTGGGGGTCCTGATGGATGAGAAGGTGGACATGAGCTGGCAGTGCTGCCTGGAAGGCCAACTATGTCCTGGGCTGCATTAAAAAAGGGGTGGCCAGCAGGGAGAGGGAGGTGATTGTCCCCCTCTACTCTGCTCTTGTGAGACCCCACCTGGAATACTGCGTGCAGGCTTGGGGCCCTCAGCACCAGAAGGATGTGGAGCTCTTGGAATGGGGCCAGAGGAGGGCCACTAAGATGATCCAAGAGCTGGAGCATCTCTCCTACACAGAAAGGTTAAGGGAACTGGGCTTGTTTAGGTTGGAGAAGAGAAGGCTCCGGGAAGACCTCATTGCGGCCTTCCAGTACTTGAAGGGAGGGTATAAACAGGAGGGGGAATGCCTGTTTACATGTGTTGGTAGGGATAGGATAAGGGGTAATGGTTTTAAACTAAGATGGAAGATTTAGGTTGGAAATTAGGAGAAGTTTTTCACTCAGAGGGTGGTGAGGCACTGAAACAGGTTTCACAGGTTGGTTGTGGATGCCCCATCCCTGGAGGCATTCAAGGCCAGGCTTGATGCGACTCTGTGCAGTCGGCTCTAGTGGTTGGCAACCCTGCCCAGAACAGGGGTGTTGAAACTAGATGATCTTTAAGGTCCTTTTCAACCCATGCCATTGTATGATTCTATGATAAGGTAGACACTCTGAAAATTTCTCAGATCATTTTTAAAAGGTGATGTTTAAAAGGTAGACACATTTTTTTACTGCAGAAGACCTTTTTAACTGCAAAGTTGCAAGGGCATATGTGGGTTCAATAGATGTGTATCCTTTGTGTGACTAACACAGAGGCAATCCTACAGCTGTCTGTCAGTAACACAAAGTCAAAAGGGTTAAACATATCCAGTAATTACTAACAGTGGTAATGGATTTATTTGTATGGGGAGAGTTCAGTCTTGATGCCACTTGTTACATAGGCCCAAGCAAACCAAAGCAAGGTTCTAGTGAATAATGGACTTGTGGCTATAAAGGAAAACCCTGTACAGGGTGTTGGGAACACTCCTGAGATGAGCCAGTGAAATGCACCGAATGCTTTTTTAAAAATGTAAAAGAATGTGCCCTCCCACAGATTTATTTACCTTGCTCGGTTTTCAGCATTTCTTTTTTCACTTGTTCTGAAAGGACATAAATATGAGTAGAGAAATGTGTTGTAGCATTTATGCTTTGGTATTTCTTGCCAGAAGGTTAACTTCTGGACAGGCCTTTCAGAAACATCTAGGGGATCACAAATACTTTGAGACCATACTACATGTCCAAATGGAAGCAGAGACATTGCTTCTATTAAAATAAAAGATCATCAGGCAGAACTCAGATCAAAAGTTACCTTGTGACTTAGCAGGTCTGGCACTGTTACTTTCTGTATATAGAAGTTCATAACACAATGCCTGGGGTAGTATTTTCTAAAGGATATTTTCTTTTTGAAAGTAAATTGTAACTTAGGTCTGATCACTTGAATTATTCAGAAATCTCTCATCTTTTTTTTTTTTTTTTTTTTTTTAATCATAATGACAATAATTTTACTCTTTTGTGACATGGCTGTGTCACAATCCTGCAAAAGTTCCTATAGTTTGTATTGGATAGGCTATTCTTAACTTTACATGTCAAATGAAATTGAGAATGTGGTGTGCCTTGTAAATGTTTTCCCACTTTCAAAAGGTGGCTATGTTCATATGGGTAAATATTCTATATTCAGGGTGTGTACATCACTTTGGCATGCTCACTTAAGAAAGGTGATATGTTAATGTGATATTTAATACTGTTCTAAATAATATAAGTAATCTCGGGGGGGGGGGGAAGGAAAGAAAAGTGACTTAATTAAAATAGTGATTGATAGCAATGCATGATGATATAATAATTAATTTCCTGACTGGTAAAAACAAATCAATGTGTAATTTTAGATACTATTCTTTAAAAGCAGGAGATATTTAAAGCTTGATCTTAGTCATGTAATGTAGGCAAAATTACTACTGACTTTATGTATAGTTACCATGAAAGAATTACAGCACTGTCCCTAACTAGAAAGAAGGTGTTTGAAAATTTCATATCGAAAAGAATCACCTCAGTGACTACTTTCATATGTATAATTAGTATACTTTCTGTAAATGACAAAGATATACCTAATTTAAGAACTCCCCTAGAACTTTAGTGGCATTTAAGAAAACACTGTTGCTTTCCTTGTTTAGGGACTAACCAATTACTGTAAGAGCCTGTCTTTGAGTGCATCTGCCTACTTGTGGAGGCAGGATAAATGTGCTTCAATTCATCTGATATTAACTCTTCCTACTTCTGACAGTACACATTTAATTTCCTCCTGAAATACCTAGGAAATTTCCCCATTGCACGGACAAATATTACCTCTTTGGTGATGTAAATCATTAGTGAGGCAAGTTGGTACAGGTTACTTGGGATGGGGTAGGATTGGAATTAACTCCATTATTGTGGTTTAATGCCTTACTACACTCCAAAATCTCAGCCTTGGCTAGAAAACCAACTTAAAAACCAATTAAAAAAAAAAAAAAAAAAAAAGTTCTTAGATTGCTTATAAAATCTGTTTTTAAATTTAGGGTGATTAGTAGCATGCCTCAAAGCAAACTCAAATGCTTTATTCCAAGCCCTGAGAGAATTAAATCCTTTTTGTTTCTTTTCCAGGCCAGTAACTCATTCTTTCAGTAGAGAGAGTGGAATCTGGCTTCCCTTTCCCCCAGAAGGTTTGCTTTGCTGCAGAGCTGTTTGTCTCAGCCCTGGTAAAGTGAATCATAAAAACAGCTTCTTAATTAGCTGCAGGATAAATCTCAAAGAGAACTCTAGGATATGTGAGTAGAAGAATCTCTGAGCAAACAACCTGGATTAACTAAAGTTGAAAATACAGTCTGGTGCTTAAAAACTAATACAAAATGACTGGCTGATTAACTGGCAAGGCAGATGTCTCAGGTGAGTAATGGTATAAACCATCTACCATCTGACAAACAAGATGACTGTGCTTTGTAGATAAATTGACGCATATCCAGAATACTAATCCATGTCTGCTGATTTAATTGATTAATGATAAAACATAATTCTAAATGTAAATAGTGTATAGTTAAATCTAGTCTGAGATACTGGCATCCAGGTATGAGGAAGCCAATACTTCAACTCCCCCTGAAGTTTGTGCCATGCAGAATACAACTCCTGCAGTGAGTGTGCAAATTAAGGGAGGCTGGAAATGAAATCAACTCACTGATGATAACAGTCAGGTTAATTATCATCACCCCTACTAACTTCCAGCATGAGTTGCCACTGGCCAATGGAAAAGAGATATGGCCAAGAGTAAAAAGGAACAGGATCCTTAACTAGACTGCAGAAGAGTATGGTTTCCATAGCTTAATATTTACCTTGGTAACGCAGTCACACTCATTCTACTTCAAAATAAATGTTTTATAGTTATATGACAGATCATTACTGGCAACAATTGGAAATTTCATATACAACTTTGGAATAGCTTCTATTTTTCAATGGGAAGTGATTCCTTCTGTACAGTTATTAATGCCTGGCTGTTTGTCATTACATAAACAGGTGGAGTTGACGAATATGCAAGGAGAGAGAATGAAACTGCCCATTTCTCCTCAATATGGCCTCCTGCTGCCCTGTCCACCTGCTTGGAATTTATTTCCAGAATGCAGCATTTTTCACCATTTGCTCAAATGCTTTGTAAGGGGAGACTCCATCCTGACCACAATTTGTTTTACAGAGAATGCAGAATAGGTATCCCCAAGCACACCTTGTTGTTCTTTATTACTATAATTGTTAGTAATATGAAGTATACTTCAACTGCACAGAGTAGTGTAGAACTGAACCCCACTAATAAACACCATCAGTTAAAGTGTCACAAAAATAATGTATTTTTTTTCAATGTAGGAAAATCTAAACTGAAACATCTTTGACTAAGAACCAGAGTGTGTAACCTTTTTGCTGTCAAATTCTTTACTAGCTGGATAGGTACTTTCAAATCAAGGAAGCTTCATGGGTGAGTAAAATGGAACTATGCATCTGAAGTAATATTGAATCAACCTGAATGAAGGCTGTACAATGTAGTCCTAAAATAGCATGACAGAGAGTTAAATTAGATCAAGGCACAATGCATAGCTAAAATGACCCAATTTAAATTTTTATCATAAGACCACAGAGTATTTGGATTTCCACAGTTGTTGACTTCTTAAATTAGAACATTTAACTTGCAATCTTGTAAATCATGATGAGGTAGCATGGCAAGTGCTGCGTGACAGTAGAAATTGAATTATATATATGTAAGTTTCAAAGAAGGTGTCATGGATCTACAGTACCTGTGCTGTTCAGACTGACACAAAATTTGGCACAGTAGAAGGTTTTGAATTTACAGAATCATTCAGTAGGTCATTGTGTGTAACACACTGCTCATAGTCAATCTACATATGATGGGCCATTCAAGGACATCTCTAGTTGACTCTTCAACACCTCCAGTGGCAGAGATTCTTGAACATCTCAAAAGATGCATTTAATAATGCCAAAGTTTTAATGGAAATACAGACTATAAATCCTGGGTTAGAGTGGGGAAAGAGAAATTGGTACAGGGGAAATAAAAAGACATCAAATCAAAGTTTACTACACATGTCTATCTCACTGAGTTGCTTCTGCTTTTGTATCATATTGTAAGTAACTTCTCACCTGGAGTCTGTCTGTAGCATGATTCCTCGTCTCTGTATATTGATTCCTGACACCAGTGTCCACTGTTATTGCTAGCAGCTTCATGCTAGCAGAGATGAAAACCCTCAGAGAACATCCGAGTACATCAAAAGCACCAGCAAAACTGATGCAGACATATCTGTGCTATCCCTATGGCTATGCCCAGTTTCCAGAAGTCCATGACTGATAGTGAAGAATTTTCAGGATATGGAAGCCTTTAATTCAGTACTCCATAAATGATGCATACTTCAATTGATATTATATCATCACTGCAAGACATTATTGCAATAACATCAGTCAATCTTGGTGTGCTTTCTATACACTATAAAAGTATATAAATACTACATTTATACAAGTAATATGCTGTAAAAATCACAATCTATAATACTTTTCAGGTTTTATGTAGTTGAAAATTGTTACTAATTGTTCCAATACTTCATATTGGATTTAAATGAGGCTAATTAGATGAACAGGATCTAGGACCATGGAAATATGCAACACAGTACTGTAACAGCTAGATCACAATTACACTTCTCTTGCCTTTTCCTGTCTCTATGGCTCTTGTATTCCTGGCTGCCAGTGTCCCAGTTTTAAGTGCAGACCTGGACCATATTTGTAGCTAAAGGAAATATCTGTGTGATGGTCAGGGGTTTTTGTTTACAGGTACCAGCTCCAAGAGGTTATGAATGATCTAGAATCATTTTCCTACTTACAAATACTAAACAAAGCTAGGGCTGCTATAGAGTGCTTGTTGAAATCAAATTGCTTCAGTAGTTGATGAAAAACCGTCTTTCTGAAAATTTATTAATCTATTTCATAGCTTATGATTAGGTGACTGACTAGAATTAGATCTGCTTTTGTGAAATAAAGATTGAAAAATTCTGGAAGAAAAAAATGCACTTGTGCAAAATGTAGTCAAGAAATAAAATCTCAGTATAGTCTACAAATACAATTCTATAATTTTGTTTTGGTTTAGTATTCAAAAATGTTATCACAACAATATATTGCATATTTAGGTCAGAAATTTTGTTTATCTAGATGTCTAAATTTGGTGAAGAAAAATATAGCTGTCTTTTACTGGACACGACTGGTCAGGACTGGCAATGATATATGGAAATAAGAACTAGAGAAAAAGTGAAAATCTTGAGGGAAAGGGTCAACGATGAGCAGCAAATGTGCAAGTTTATAAAGCAGATTAATAAATCATTTAGAGTTGAAAGTGAGGAAATAAGGTTTGGAGACTACTAAGAAGTCTGATGCAGTATGGTGTCATCCTTGGTGAAATAATTGTGGTGAACCACAGAAATAATATTTGAACCACCCTATTAAGACCCATGGCAACCTGCAAAGATCCAACTCAGTATTAAATCAAAGCTGCAACAGTGTTCTGAGTTAATTCATGAAATATAAGTGAAATAGTTCAATATTTATGAATTAATATTTTTGAACACTATTTTCTTAGAGGAGGTGGTAACTGATTATCTGTCAATGCAGGATGAAAATAAATTTGAAAAAAGTAAAATATTTCTCACAGGCTCTGCAACTTTAAATCCAGGTCTTCAGTTATGATCCTCATTAGACATGGAAGGCATAGGAAGTCAGATGCCAAGTGAAAGAGGCTCATTTCTAGGGAACAGGTTACATTGAACTCGTAAGTAGCTGCAGGGATTCAGCAACATGGGAACAGACCTTACAGAGCTAATGGAGAATAGTCATACAAGGTGCCATTATCCTGCTTCTGGATAATTTGTGAAAAGCCTATGTCTAGGGCCTGGATGAGGAATTTTGCATTTGCACAGGTGTTTAAATGATTAGATTTGTACTCAAACTTTGCCACTGCCACCAGTCTCTATTTAGAGCTGTACATAGTTCTGCCACCTGCAGTTGCGACATTCCAACTTGTGTTGTAATCTTCAGAACTAAAACTACACAAGGGAGAAAAAAGTAGCAGATGGAGTCACGTCATTTACACCGAATACTGCAGGAAAGGCAGCCAGCTCACAGCAGATCAGGGGAAAAAATCCATTTTTGTCACCATGAAGCAGAAGAAAAAATAAATCACAGATAGAAAGGGATTAATTTCTAAGGGACCAGTTATTAAATGTAGCATGGAAATTGGACTCTATCAGAAGTTTGCAGAATTTAACTTGACAAACCATATGCAACAGTGAATTATTACTTGAAACTCATAACCCAAGGCAGGAACACAGGAATAGAAAAAGTAGAAATTAATTAATCAGCAATCTAAGCTGAGAGCAATATTCACTTTTAGATGTCTGGTGAACAGAAGTAAGGATACCAAAAGGACTTACATAAATTATAGGTCACTGGAGATAACAGCACTCAAATCTGTGAAGGTCTCAGTGTTAAATGCAGAAGTGGTGTAACATGATAAATAACAAGTGTTTAATGATAGCAGAAGAACAATAATAACCTGCAATCAGATGGATAATAAATTATGGACAGATGGTAGTTGGAATCTACAAATATTTCACTGTCCCATCTGCCTTCATCCATTGGTATCATTTTAAACTGGACTCCAAAAAAATAAAAAAAAATAAAAAAAGAAGCTTTTATCTCCCCTCTCCCCTTTTCTTTTTCAAAATTCTCAAAATTCATTATTAGCATCATGTTGCATCAATTTGTTTCGTGGTTTGTTATGACACATCGCCAACATGTCTTCGTGTTGTGAATTTGCAGCACTGGAAAAAAGCCAGGGTAATTTCAGGATGCACATTTCTGTATTCAAAATAATAATAATAATAATAATAAAATCATAAAATGAAACTTCCTCTGTAAAGATAATTTGTATTGCAGAAAACATACTGGAAGTTTCAACTCAGCCAAACAATGGTATGACTTTGAAAGTAAAGTAGATTTTCCTGTTGAAATAAATATATTGTACAAACATAGTAGATACCTTGACAAACAAATAACATTCAAGGACAAAGTGTATGTTCACACACGTTTAACAATGTCAAAATTACCAATAGATATTTAGCTTCATGTGTCATGGATGGAGAACAGAAAGTTTTCTGGCTTGTGGTTAAGCCACAGCTTCTCTCTCAAAAAACCTAAACAAAATGTGGCCTTTTTAATTATTAATTTTAATCCTCTTTTTAATGTTTTTATATGCATTGCTTTTCTCAGCTTGAGGATACTGAAAAGTGTCTCTTAACCTAAAAAAAAAAAAAAAAAAAAAAAAAAGGATTGGGGGGAAAGAAAACACTATCTAAAAGTTTGTACCAAGGGGATAAAACGGTAGGAGGATACTTTCTTTGTAACATCACTCTCCCTAGCATGCAAGAGGGGAAGAAAAGAAAGTGAGAACTTCAACACATTTGAAGCAGACAGTCCATCAAAGACACCTGCAGTTCCTCAGACACAACCATTCATCACCACCATCCTACTAGAGGAGGAGAAAGGTTTTATAAGCAACTTAATGAGCTTAATTCCCAAATCTGACAGAGCTTAGCCCCAGGTAGCTGAGCTTTGAGATAGCATTCTCACATTTAACATTTTTTTGAAATTCTATCTTTTTGTAAAGTGTAGGTGGGGATTGGGAAAGGGAATTGTGAGGGCACCTATTGTGTTCCTGTAGTATTCAAGGATAGTAGATAAAATTAAGGGTCAGCTTTCTCTGATTTATACATTCATACCAAACTAATATGCTCATATCTTATTTAAATCAAGACATATAAATTTGCATACTGTAGTGTTTTCATATCCCATTGTATCTTCACTGCCTCAAAGTTTTGTGTTCTCTTTGTGCTTCAGTTTCAAGGGCTTTTTAGCCCTTTTCCCTAGGGAAGGGAAGGGAAAGGAAGGGAAGGGAAAATGGTATTCAGTTAGGGATAATCTGAAAGAAATCTAGATATCTTTCCACAAATTTCATTCCAAAATTCACAAGATGCAGCTCTAAAAAAAAAAAATAAAAAAAATGAGTCCTTCATGAAGAAGTAGCCTGCTTAAAAAGATAAAGTTGCCAGAGACATAAAAATGAACTGGATCCCGGAAGGTAAAATGACTTGGGAATAGCTACAAATCATTGAAAACTCAAATAGAGAACTAAGGATATTGAAGTTGTGATAAATGGAAGGCTTATGGAACACAGTGCAGAGATGGCAAGGAGAATTGTTTTGGAGGTCTTTTAATGAACCTGATAATGTAAGAGGTATATTAATTTTAAGGATGATAGTTGAACTTTTATATTCAGTTATTCTGAATAATGAAAGATAGAAAATTGATTTTGGGTTTCTCCAGAAATGAATTGGAAGAGACAGTTACAATAAATATGGTGCAAGATGGGGAGTCAGGAGTCAGTATCTTTCCTGATGACATATTGTGTGATCTTCTATTGTGGAGTCTCCATCCTTGGAGATCTTCAAAATGACATGGTCCTAGGCAACCTGATTTGGTGTCCCTGCTTGAGTGGGAGAGGTTGGACCAGATGACATCCAGAGGTCCCTTCAATCCTTACCCATTCCGTGATTCTGTGATTCAGTATCCCCCAAGTTTCAAAATCCATTCAGCTGAATTGTGTAGCTTGGTTGAACATTTATATTTTCTATGATTATTTTTCAGATGCAAATATAAATATATAGAGATTCATTTTTCAGAGGTACTGACTATTGGTGGCTTCCACTGAACCAATAAAACCCCACCCAACCCTTCAAAATATGCATACAAGAGCTTATTTTCTAAATATGTAATTTAACATTTTTGCGTTATTTGTAGATACAATAGTAAGTGGCAAACATCCACTGTATTTTCTATTCTGTCCTCCTTCCAGCACTTTATTCTATCAAAATTACAGTACCTTTCTAAGATCCAGGCTTTCTTTACTTAGAGCATCTCCCATGCTACTAGGAACAAATATCATGAAGTCATAATACTGAAACATATCACAGAACTTTTACAGATTTTTGACACGTTATAGTGCCTCTTAGTAAGATTATGTAGTTTGTGTTACTTTTAATTTTGCACATTTCAAATGTGTTGACTTAAAACTCTGGACGTTTTAATCCAGGTGTCTGAGCTTACTTTAATTTCATTTAGTTATCTGTTTCCTTGCCATAAAAGGTATCTGACTTCTGTGCATGCTAGTTCATCATATTCACTTAATAACACTAATTTTGTTTATTTCACCATAAACTATGCTATTTTAGTACAATAATCCATTTCACACCCTTCTTTCTCTGGGATACAAGTCTGCTTTCTGTCTCATTATCTTTCAGTATATGAAAGATTAGTGAAGATTTAACAGAAGATGTCAGTCTTTCTCCTTACCATCTTGTTTAATGTCCAACTATTAAATCTTAATAATGCTGATCTTACTTATATGAAGAACATTTCCTTGAAACATTTTCCCATCTTTGCTGTAGGTCTAATTTTTTATGATGACAAACATCATTCACTACTTTGTTATTGACACTTCCCTTTTGCCACTGACTCTTCTGATATGGGAAGATCTCCGATCACTTCTTTAGACTGAGAAAAATATTTTTAAAAATATCTTTTTTGGTTTAATTTATAGGCTAGAATCCCTGTTGTATATGGATCATCTTCATATAAATCCTGTTTAAAGTTCATATTTTCTATCAAGAGGGACAAATTAAACCTTCCATGACCTCTATTTTAATAAAATATATTTTTAAAAATAAGCTTGGTGATGCATGTTGTTTGTTTGTTTATTTAACTTACCAACAGTGATTTAGAGGCACCTTTATTCTTCTGATTTAAGGATGCCAGATTAATAGTTATTGCACACATGATGTTTTGACATTTTTTCTAGTTGTACTTTTCAGATAAAGTGGTGAAAATTTTGCTTAAATTCTGTGGAATGATATGTTGCAAATACAATTCATCTTTTCTCATTTTGCCTGCTGCAACATTGTAACAAATGAAGTTTTCATTGTTGTTGTTTTGTTTTGGTTTGTTGACTGTGGAAACAGGTAGAGACAGAATAAGATTTTAGTTGCATTTATGCACCTTCTAATCCCTGGCCTTCTGACACTCTAGAATTTAAACATGTATGAGAAGTCAGTTCATTAATTAATACCATGCATTCATATCTTTATTCTGTTTCATGTTCAAAAAGAAATAAAAAATGCCTGATACATAATACTTCTGTGTTTAGAAATGATTTATTTTATTTTATTTCATTTTATTTATATTTTACCTATACTGGTTTTCTGGGCTTTAATTTACATTAGAAAAAACAATCAATCCTCATTTTCTTATATAAGAAAAGATAAACTAAACTTCCTCTTGTAACACTTAAACACGGTTAAATTATTTCCTATTGATATTTTAAAGAGCAGTTTCCTCATTCTTTCCAGACTTTTCCAGGATGACAAGGAGCCTAGTTTTTTGAATATGGGTTTCGATCCATTGCTCCATGCATGATACGTGACAATCATACCATGACATCTCTTTTCTTTTTTTTCTTTCTTTTTTTCAAATAAGCTTTCAAATACAATCGCACTGTGTATATGTGTAAAGAATACCACGTAATCCTTATCAAGTAAATGTTAAATTTCCTTTACAATTTACAAAAGGAAAAGTAGTCAAGATAATCAACTCACAGCATAATTTTTGTGCAATGCACAGCTAAGCTTGTAGATTCCTGGTCAGAGAATGTGATGAATGGAAAACACATAACTGAACTATTCTATATAATTCTATATAAACAAGTTTGAAAATTGATGTTGTGGTTTAACCCGGCTGGCAGCTAAACACCACACAGCTGTTCGCTCACCCTCCCCCCTCCCTCTCTGGGATGGGGGAGAGAAACAGGAAAGTGAAGCCTGTGGGTTGAGATAAAGACAGTTTATTAAGATAGGAAATAATAATAATAATAATAATAATATTATGTACAAACAAGTGATGCACAATGCAATTGCTCACCATCTGCTGACCGATGCCCAGCCCAATCCCCAGCAGCCGGCCCCTCACCGCGGCTAGCCACCCCTATATATTGTTTAGCATGATGTCAGATGGTATGGAATACCCCTTTGGCCAGTTTGGGTCAGCTGTTCTGGGTCTGTCCCTTCCCAGCTCTTGCTGCACCCCCAACCTGCCCGCTGGCAGGACAGAGCGAGAAGCTGAAAAGTCCTTGGCTTAGTGTAAGCATTGCTCTGCAGCAATTAAAACATCAGAATGTTATCAGCACTCTTCTCATCCTAATCCAAAACATAGCACCCTACCAGCTACTAGGAGGAAAAATAACTCTGTCCTAACTGAAACCAGGACAATTGATCAGGAAGATTTGTGGAAGAAAAGTCCATAATGTATTACTAGAAGCCGAAATGCAGATAAAATCTTCAGGTAGGATTATAAATGGAGGAGGGGACCTACAGGAGGAGATTGCACTCTGTCTTGACCTGTTCTTAAACTTGTTCTACACGTGATATCAGTGATCATTGTCAGATGATAGACAAGGCTAAATGGATACCTGGGCAGATGTGGAGGACTGTTCTCTTCATCAGTATCTACCATGTCCAGAGGACTGTTCCCTCTGTGAATTTACAGTGCAGCCAAGGTAAAAGCCAAAGCAGTAAGTAGCTGCTTATGTGATGAGACCTGGAATGGGCACTGACGTGGTAGTACCAGGATGCTCAATTGTTCATTAGTGTGTGCCTTTGATGGTCAGGGAGGTTCCTCACTGTTTTCCAAACCTCAACCTCCTGATGGCAGGAACAAGCTTGATTTACATAATATGATCATAACAGGTCTGGTTTACTGTCCTGCTCCAACTGCATAGAATAGCTCAGTTGGAAGGGGCCTACAAAGATCATCAAGTCCATTCTGAATCTCACCTGGTGCAGGTTTGTGCCATTTCTGTGTGTCCTATCATTAGTAACCAGGGATAAGAGACTGGCACCTCTCTCTTCACTTTCCCTCCTCAGGAAGTTATAGTGAGTAATGAGGTTGTGTCTTAGCCTTCTTTTCTCCAAACTAGGAAACCTAAGTGTCCTCAGCCTCGCCTCATAGGACATGCCTTCCAGCCCTTTTACCAGCTTTGTTGCCCTCCTCTAGATGTATTCAAGTATCTTAATGTCCTTTTTTAAGTTGTGAAGCCCAGAACTGCACACAGTATTCAAGGTGAAGCTACATCAATGTTAAATATAGTGGGAAAACCACCTGTTTTTGCTGTCTGGCTAAGCGGTGTTTAGCACACCCCAAAATGCAGTTTGCCCTTTTGACTGCCATAGCACCCTGCCAACAAACACTGAGCCTACTGTAGACCAGCATGCCCAGATCTCTTTCAGCTGAGCTGCTTTCTAGCCACTTATCTCCCAGTCTGTACCTCTGTCCAGCATTATTCTGGTGCAGCACCTGGAATTTACCTTTGTTAAACTGCATGACGCTGCTAATCTCCTAATGCTCCAATCTATTTAGATTATTACTCTGCAAGCCTCTCATCCCTCCAGAGAATCAACTGCATCCCCCAGTTTAGCATCATAAGCAAATTTGCTAAGGACACATTCCAATCCTGTGTCCAGATCATTGATAAACATGTTGAACAGAACTGGCCCTAGAACTGAGTTCTGGGGAACACGGCTGGTGACTGTCTGCCAGCCACATATAAGCCCATTCATCACAACACTTTGAACATCGTGCTAGTTCATCACTCAGTGTAGTGTGTACCTGTTCATCTTACAGTTGGAAAATGTGTCCAGAAGGATGCTGTGAAGGACAGGATCAAAGGCCTTACCA
Organism: Stictonetta naevosa; assembly: GCA_011074415.1. Lineage (NCBI taxonomy): Eukaryota > Metazoa > Chordata > Aves > Anseriformes > Anatidae > Stictonetta > Stictonetta naevosa. The sequence goes on along the minus strand of CM021697.1, from coordinate 16,986,154 downwards.
AAATTACTTATTTACTTACTTACTTACTCACACCTGGAGTGTTGTGTCCAGTTCTGAGCTCCCCAGTACAAGAGGAACATAGAATTACTGGAGTGAGTTCAGAGGAGGGCTACTGAGATGATTAGAGTACTGGAGTACAGTACCCTAAGGACAGGCTGAAAGAATTGGTCCTGTTTAGCCTGGAAAAGAGAAGACTGAGGGGAGACCTCATTAATGTATATAAATATCTGGGGGGAGGGTGTTGAGAGGATGGAGCTGGTCTCTTTTCAGTGTGCC
>CM021697.1:16963634-16985868 GCA_011074415.1 Stictonetta naevosa | reverse complement strand
GGGGGGAGGGTGTTGAGAGGATGGAGCTGGTCTCTTTTCAGTGTGCCCAGAGAGAGGATAAGAGGCAATGGGCAAAAACTGAAGTACAGGAGGTTCTGGCTGAATATGAGAGGGCACTTCTTTACTGTGAGGGTAACAGAGCACTGGAACAGGTTGCCCAGAGAGGTTGTGGAGTCTTCTTTTCTGGAGATATTCAAAACCCGCCTGGAAGCCATCCTGCGCAATGTCCTCTAGGTGATCCTGCTTGGGAGGGGGGTTGGACTATATGATTTTAGAGGTCCCTTCCAAACCAGTCCATTCTGTGATTCTGTGAAAATAAAGAAATATTACATCCACCACCTTCCCTTCAGCCACCAAGTGGGTGACCTTTTCATAACAAGAGATCAAATTAGAATTAGAGAATCATAGAACGGCTCAGCTTGAAAGAGACCTTAAACACCATCTAACTCCACCCCCCCTGCCATGGCCAGGGATACCACCCACTAGATCAGGTTGCCCAGGGCCCCATTCAACCTGGCCTTGAACACCTCCAGGGATGGGGCATCCACAGCTTCTCTGGGCAACCTGTTCCTGTGCTTCGCTACCCTCTGAGAGAAGAATTTCCTCCTAACATCTAATCCAAATCTCCCCTCCTTTAGTTTAAAAACACTCCCCCTTGTGCTATCATTACCTGCCTGAATAAACAGTTGCTTTCCATCTTTTTTTATAAGCACCCTTTACGTAATGAAATGCTGAAATGAGATCTCCCTGGAGCCTCCACTTCTCCAGGATGAACATCTCTCAGCTCTGTACTCATAGGAGTAGGAGCTCCAGCCCTCTGATCATCTTTGTGGCCCTTCTCTGGAGCTACTCTATGCATCTCCACATCTTTCTTGTGTTGGGGGCCCCAGACCTGGATACAGGACTCCACGTGGGGACTCACAAGGATGGAGTAGAGGGGCACAATGCCCTTGACCTGCTGGCCACTCCTCTTTTGATGCAGCCCAGGATGCGCACACTGCTGTGTCATGTCAAGTTTTTCGTCCACCAGAACCAACGAAGACCTTCTCTGCAGAACTGCTCTCAAAGAGTTCTTCACCCAGTCTGTACTCATGTTTGGGATTGTCCCAACACAGGTGCAGCACCTTGCACTTGGCCTCGTTGAACCTCATTAGGTTCACATGGGCCCACTTCTCAAGTTTGTCCAGATCCCTTTGGATGCCTTCCCTTCCTTCTGGTGTAACAACCTCACCACTCAGCTTGGTGTTATCTGCAAACTTGTTAAGGGTTTATTCAATGCCACTGTCTATGTCATTGATAAAGATATTGAAAAGCACCTGTCCCAAGGCAAACCCCTGAGGGACACTGCTTGTCACTGGTCTCCACCTGGTCATAGAACCATTGACCACTAAGGCAAGACTTTCCCTTGTTGAACCCATGTTGACGATGCCTGATAATATCTTTGTTCTTTAACTGCCTTTGAATAACCTCCAGGAAAATCACAGAATCACAGAACTGTAGGGGTTGGAAGGGACCTTGAAAGATCATCGGGTCCAACCCCCCTGCAAAGCAGATTCCTCAGAGCAGGCTGCCCAGGTAGGCATCCAGATGGGCCTTGAATATCTCTAGAGAAGGAGACTCCACAACCTCTCTAGGCAGCCTGTTCCAGTGCTCCGTCACCCTCACCGGGAAGTTCTTTCGCATGTCGGTGCGGAACTTCCTGTGTTCTATCTTGCGGCCCTTGCCTCTTGTCCTATCCCCACAAACCACTGAAAAGAGGTTAGCTACATCCTTCTGTCTCCCACCCCTCAGATATTTATAGACATTGGTAAGATCCCCCTTTAGTCTCCTCCAGGCTGAACAGACCCAGGTCTCTCAGCCTGTCCTCATAGGAAAGATGCTCCAGGCCCCGTATCATCTTTGTGGCCCTCCGCTGCACTCTTTCCAGGAGATCCCTGTCTTTTTTTGTACCAGGGAGACCAGACCTGGACACAGTACTCCAGGTGAGGCCTGACCAGGGCAGAGTAGAGGAAGAAGATAACCTCCCTTGACCTGCTGGCCACGCTCCTTTTAATGCATGCCAGGATCCCATTAGCCCTCTTTGCCACCAGGGCACACTGCTGGCTCATGGTCAACTTGTCGTTCACCAGGACCCCCAGGTCCTTCTCCGCAGAGCTCCTCTCCAGCAGGTCGTCCCCCAGCCTGTACTGATATGTCCGGTTGTTCCTTTCCAGGTGCAGGACTCTACACTTGCTCTTATTAAACTGCATCTGGTTTCTTCCTGCCCATCTCTCCAATCTTCTCGAAAACTTTTCCAGGTACGGAGGTTAGACTAACAGGTCTGTACTTTTCTGGGTCTTCTGTCATGCCCTTTTTGTAGATGGTATAAAACTGGCTAGCTTTTAGTCATCAGACTGCCAAGACCTCTGGCAAATTTCTGGGAGAGGCCCAACTATTACATCCGCTAATTCCCTCGGTAGTGTGGGTTGAATTACATCAGGCCTCATGGTCTTCTGAATGTTGAGCTGACACAACTGGTCTCTTACCATTTCAGGAAAGTCACAGCTCCCCTAGTTCTCATCCCCCAGGTCTGAGGACCAGGCAGCCCAAGATCTGTCATTGCTATTAAAAACTGAGGCAAAATAAAAAGCATAAACCACCTAATTTTTCCCTCTTCCTCTTCTTCTTGACCCCCCTTTTCACTGTTCTGCCTTGCTTTATCTATCCTCTTCCCCATCCCACATAAACATTCAGCCTCATTTACTTTTTCCCTATTGTCCCTGTTGAGGTAAAACAGTACCCAAATTTGGTATTTTTGATAACATTATCTGGCTAATCTCATCTTTATGTGGTATAGCTTGTACAGCTGTACTGCAGCTTTGCTGCAATTAATCTTGCAAGACTGTACTCCCCCAAAGATCCCCAATGCTCCCCTCCACTTATCTGTGCAGTTTGGTGTTTCCTTATCACCTGTGAAATCCAGACAGTCCTTGTGGTGCTAATTGTAACTTTTGTCAACATGTTATTGGGTTATTCATTACGTCCATCAGTTTCACATGGAGTAGCTCTTCATGCTCAAGCCCGTTAGCTCAGCCAAGGACAAATAAGTGGCTTAGCTACTGGCCTGCAATCCTAACAGAGCTCATTGCCTTTTTTCCCCCCTAAATAAATTTATCAAATTGCTGCTTACAGGATTAAGTAGGTGATGACATTATTCTATACCTAATTGTTATTTTAATTGATCCCACCACCTTTCCAATTTAATTATAAATATTAAAGTTGTAAGAACAGCATTTTGTTCTGTGAATGGTGAAGACCAGACTGAAAATTTCTCTTTCACACTGGATGGCCTGTGTTTAATTCCATGTTAGTAAATGAAGTTATCTGCTCACCAGTGGAAGCAACTCAGGATTGAATGTCCATACACATCTGCTTTCTGCATTAGTTTGTTGTTGACTGACTGGATGTCAATGGAGAAAATGTTATGAAAAACAAATGTGAAAATCACATAAATTAATATTCATGTAAACCTTATTTTATACCTGCATATGTGAATAGTCATTCTGTGACCATTTCCCCTTATCTCCTCCCCTCAAACTGAGCAAGAAAAACTGCTATATCAAAAGAGGATAGGAAATAAATGATGAAAATATTCTGATATATATTTATTTCTATCTCTTTCCAAAAGACCTTAAACATGCTAACAGTTTGCATAGGTTCAAAGGGAAACGGTAAAAGAATAATGTTATTAATTACCTGGAATTAAAGTCTGACTCAAGAGCCACAAATTACTGAAGACTAGAAAAGTTCTGGGATAATATAAGTATCATATATGACTGCTCTGTTCTCTTCTCCTAAGATTTCTTACTGCCCATGGTTAGAGTCTGGATACTGGCCCAGCCTGACCTTTGAACTAAGTCAGTATATATCTGATATACTGTTTATATTTTTTATATTTTCATGGTAATATTTTTATGGTTTAGAAACTGTCTACATTTCTGATTTTTTTTTTTTTAGTATGGCCTTTGAAGAAAGGATGTTCAACTAGAAAAACAATCTTTTTTTTTTTTTTTTTTCATTTTTCTTCTATATATTAATAATTGTGATCATTCAAATATGGGACAGGAAATGCAGCAGGCAACTTACCTGGGCAATCATCACAAACAAGAGAGCTTAATTTCTGGAAAAGTTATATTCCATGAAAATATACATACATACATACATACATACATATACATATATATATATATATATATAAGGTTTTTGAAGACATTGAGAATAAATCCAAAAAACAAACAAGCAGAAAATTATGATCTGATTTTTGGCAGGAAAAAAAAAAAAAAAAAAAGGAAAAATGAAAAAATGATCAGGTTGCTTGTTTGGAAAATACTTACTCATCAATCAAGAATGAAAATTAAATGACACATACAAAATAAATAATGTAACAATCTGAACCCTATTGTTGAACTCTTACAATACCTTTCAATGTTCTAAATATCTGTTAAGTTCTTGTTCATCAGTGTAAATTCTCTTTCTCAGATTTCTATTCATTTTTACTCATGTTATATTTGAAACTCAAAAACAACTGTAGCTTACCTTACTTCTGATGAAAAGCATAATGTGTATCACAACTTAATTCTGCCATACTACTAAGTCCTTAGAAAACAATCTTATTAAAGCGGTCTGTTCTTTTGCTCACAAGATAAACTCTTATTTTGAGAAGTCTGTCTGCCAATGCAATTTAACGGATCAGCTTAAGAAGAGCATTGGCATAAAAATAAGCGCGCTGAGATCTGCCCATGTTTGTATCTATGTAGATGGCACCTGAAAGACAAAGATTCCTCTGTGAGCAAATGAATAGATAGCCTTTTTTAAACCTTGCTCTCATTGCAGTGTTTCAAGACCAGTAAATTTAGCTATGTTCCTCAGAGAACAAGATACCAAGTGAGAGTTGAGTTCCCTGAAGGAAATCTGTTGAACCGGCCTGTCATTGCATCATCAAAAAAACATCCAGCACTCAAAATCTCTTATCTGTATTGGATGTTCTTTCAGAAGAGATGCTTCATTTTAATTAAGTTGTAGGTTAGATATTGATATTACATACTGTAGATCTCTCTCTTGTTGTGAAGTAGTTTAGACTAGATGATTTAAATGCTTAATGCATGCCTGAAAACCTAGCACAGCCTTTCCATCCTTGTTAACACTTCACATCCTGTTTAGTACATAGAGCAAACCAAGGCAGAGAAATTAAGCCTCGCAGAAGTAACAATTAGCACTGCCTCTGACAGCAATCAATAATTGATGTCTAGGCAAGCATATAGAAAAGCATACATGGATATTTTCTCAACCTGCAGCACTTTGTGGTTCAAATTTACACATACTGAAGATATTTCAGATTAAAAATCCTGAATTACCTTTCTTCAGGAAATTTATCTAATTCTGTTTTGAAGACATTTTATCTTTTGGTAATGAAAAATCATTTGGAAAATAATTTCATTGCTTAATTCTTCACACCATGTGAAGAAGGTTCTTTCTGCTTATTTTGAAACTGCAACTTAGTTTTTTTGCTTCCTTAAGTAGGAACTTCATTATCTGTTCACCTATTGAGTACTATTCATGATTTTATAGACTTCTATCACACCTCTTTTTCATGCTAAAGAATTGTAGTCTATCTATCTTTTCCTTCAGTTGAGGATATCTATGGAATTAATCTTACAAGGTCAGTGGAATGCTAATACCCAGATGGTAGCTTTTGGAGGTATAATTTTCAGGCACTTCCAGTTCTTCTTGTGAATCATGTTCTTTTTTCCCTCTCCCTATGCAATGACATTTCTATGTTCTTGTCCTAACCTACTACTTCTGCCTCATATGCAGCCTCTCACATTTTAAAATTCTGAGGTTTAAGGACCACGTACATTAATTAACTAGCAGTCTATCATCAATAGGCATATAAGCCTATTATGAATCTCAGTGGCAGTCTCGGGACTAATAAAAATCTTACCTTTGGGTGAGTATCAAACAGAGGTTTAGGGATCCTTAAATAACTTAACCTTTTGCTTCCATTTAAAGACAACTGTCACTGGAAGGAGCAAACCCAAAGAAATGACATAATGCTCAGAGTGCTCAGAGTACACAGACATATTTCATTTCAGACATATTTTTGCTTGAAAAATAGTAAATGAAATGTCTCTTCCTCTTTCTTTTTTCCTTTTTTTTTTTTTTTTTTTTTTTTTTTTAATCACAGATAACTTCAAAACAAATCCCATTGATTAATCTGTCATGACTTGACTCATAAAGTTTGCTCTATAGAAGCTTGCCTGGAAAGTGGCTCTTTGCTTCATCTTGAAAGAATACACACCTCTCACTGTCTCCGACTTCTTTTAAAACTGTGTGGGTCTGTCAAACAGGAGGAAAAAAAAGAAGGCTCAGTCCCTGCTGGGGAGTCCATCTGTCAGGTGGTGATGCTAAATTAACTTTCTATATAAAAGTAGAGCTTTTCTTCCCAAGGAACAGTAGTTGCTCTGACTTTTCAGATAAAATATCAAATGTATTTTCCTTTCTTTATCCCACTGGGACTAGTAACTTTTTGCTATCTTTGTTTCTTTGTTGCTATTGTTGTTGTTGTTGTTTTGTTATTTTCAAAGTGCAAGTGTAGTTTTCAAAACCTGTGGGCAGACAGATGATGCTTCAGAAGTTCCTACTTCTGGGAGAAGAATTCCTAGTGCTAAACTAGGCATCAAAGCTCTAGATACGGCATAACAGTAAAGCTCTGACATGAAGCTCATCTGAACTTGCAAAGAATATCTAACACTATGTTTCCAGCACAGCTTAGGCTATCTCCATAAAGCAGAGGTTACATTCCTCTAGGACTGTCCTGGTTTCAGTTAGGACAGAGTTATTTTTCCTCCTAGTAGCTGGTAGGGTGCTATGTTTTGGATTAGGATGAGAAGAGTGCTGATAACATGCTGATGTTTTAATTGCTGCAGAGCAATGCTTACACCAAGCCAAGGACTTTTCAGCTTCTCGCTCTGTCCTGCCAGCAGGCAGGCTGGGGGTGCAGCAAGAGCTGGGAGGGGACAGACCCAGGACAGCTGACCCAAACTGGCCAAAGGGGTATTCCATACCATCTGACGTCATGCTAAACAATATATAGGGGTGGCTAGCCGGGGTGGGGGGCCGGCTGCTCGGGGTTGGGCTGGGCATCGGTCAGCAGATGGTGAGCAATTGCATTGTGCATCACTTGTTTGTACATATTATTATTATTATTATTATTATTTCCTATCTTAAACTGTCTTTATCTCAACCCACAGGCTTCACTTTCCCATTTCTCTCCCCCATCCCAGAGAGGGAGGGGGGAGGGTGAGCGAACGGCTGTGTGGTATTTAGCTGCCAGCCAGGTTAAACCACAACAAGGACCCAGATTCAGTCCCGCAGAGTAATCGCACTACTTCCAACCCTGAATTCCCCCTAGGAACAGGATCTTGGCAGTTCTTACCGTTGATCTCATAGTTCCTCTGTCTTTAATCCAGTGATATTTCCAATTCAAACTATACCAAAGGGCCTGGGAGTTTTAACGGCAAATAACTGCCTCAGATATTGAGAGTTTCAAGACCTTAAGGACCTAAGGCTTACATTTCCTGAACTTGGATTTCTAAATTTCACCTGCAGTACCATTGGTTGTCTAAAGGCTTTGCTACATACCTGCCCAGCTGTTCTTAGAAATGTAGATAAGTACTAGGCAATCTTTACCTGTGATTTTAGGCCTTCATATAAAATAAAAAAAAAAAAAATCTCTTTTCCTCATCAAATGACTTTCAATGATTCACCTGTGTATAATATGGATATGTATTTCAAAGCATTTCTCTCGCCACTTTTACGACAGTTGGTCTTTTCATTATCTGGATTGTTATGCTATAGAGGTGCTCATCTTTCTGCTACATCTGAGGAAAAGCATAAAAAAATACATCTGAGTTGTATTTATTGCCATCAGTTTGCTGGCTTTCTTTTTATAGAGGGAAAAAATGAACTTTCAGAGATCTTGCTATCCGTAAAACTGCTGAAGCAAGGTCAAGCATTTCAATATGGAGATAAAATGTTAATAAATAGTGGCCATTGTCCCACACTTGAAAATTTATTCACTACTTCAATATGGGATCATTCTCTTCTTGGTTAAATTCATATAGTAATTTCTGACTATATTCATTGCCTAGGGATATATTTCCTTACAGTTAAATATCACTAGCTGTGCATTTTGAAAGAAGAAATGCAGACTACAATTTATAACTGGCACAATAATAAGTGAATAGAATGTTGCCACTTGGAAGAAATGCTATAGAGTATATAAAAATACAACATTCCATTTCACCTGTTTATGCTGAATAGTATTGGAATGAAACCCAAACTGGAATTCTAATACCATTTCTGAGTTTCTTCATTGTTGCAGCTCTAGGAACATAAAAACAATGTTTTATTGACAGTCAAGGCATCACAACATAAATACAAGTGCTGCAAAAACCTTGAGATGATCAAAGTAAATTTTGAGAAGATACACTTTTCTATATTTTGTATATTTCTAGATGCACTGTTATAACAAATATCTTTCCTGTAGCACCAGCAATGAGAAGAACGCTAAAGTAAAATGACCATTGCCACCTCCCCTTCCCTCCCCCACCCCCAAATTTAACTAATTAAATAGAAATCTCTTCAAGGCAATTAGAGCTTCAACATCATTCTAACAATTCAATGCGGTAAAATAATGAAAGAGATCAAATAATTGCTTTTATTGCAAACATTTTTATATTTTTATTTTTAGAAAATAGAACTATGAAGAGAAAATTCAAATACATATATGATGTATGTTGTGATTCATGCAAGAAATGAAGTAATTCTGCAATGTCTAGGAATAAAACTTAAGAAATCAGCAATAGATTTGGGTAGGTCATAGAGGACAAAAAAAAATGTCAAGAGTTCCTAAAGAAATGCTTTGAAAGAACTACACATAACAAAGAAGAGCTTAAGTTATCCTTTCCCACAAGTAGAGAAGTAGCAAGTAGGAAGATTTTTTCATTTCTTACTCTATAGAAACATATTTGAAGAGGAATGCTACATAAATACTAGAATACAGAATCATAGAATGGTTTGGGTTGGAAAGAACCTTGAAGATCATCTAGTTCCAACACCCCTGACAAGGGCAGGGATGCCACCCACTGGATCAGGTTGCCCAGGGCCCCATTCAACCTGGCCTTGAACACCTCCAGGGATGGGGCATCCACAGCTTCTCTGGGCAACCTGTTCCTGTGCTTCGCTACCCTCTGAGAGAAGAATTTCCTCCTAACACCTAATCCAAATCTCCCCTCCTTTAGTTTAAAAACACTCCCCCTTGTGCTATCATTACCTGCCTGAATAAACAGTTGCTTTCCATCTTTTTTTATAAGCACCCTTTACGTAATGAAATGCTGAAATGAGATCTCCCTGGAGCCTCCACTTCTCCAGGATGAACATCTCTCAGCTCTGTACTCATAGGAGTAGGAGCTCCAGCCCTCTGATCATCTTTGTGGCCCTCCTCTGGAGCTACTCTACGCATCTCCACATCTTTCTTGTGTTGGGGGCCCCAGACCTGGATACAGGACTCCACGTGGGGACTCACAAGGATGGAGTAGAGGGGCACAATGCCCTTGACCTGCTGGCCACTCCTCTTTTGATGCAGCCCAGGATGCGCACACTGCTGTGTCATGTCAAGTTTTTCGTCCACCAGAACCAACGAAGACCTTCTCTGCAGAACTGCTCTCAAAGAGTTCTTCACCCAGTCTGTACTCATGTTTGGGATTGTCCCAACACAGGTGCAGCACCTTGCACTTGGCCTCGTTGAACCTCATTAGGTTCACATGGGCCCACTTCTCAAGTTTGTCCAGATCCCTTTGGATGCCTTCCCTTCCTTCTGGTGTAACAACCTCACCACTCAGCTTGGTGTTATCTGCAAACTTGTTAAGGGTTTATTCAATGCCACTGTCTATGTCATTGATAAAGATATTAAACAGTACTGGTCCCAGGATGGACCCCTGAAGGATATCACACATTACACACCTCCACTTGGATATAAAGCCATTGTCTGCAACTCTCTGGCTATAGCCATCCATCCAATTCCTTATCCAACAAACAGTTCCACTGTTCCTTCTGCTCCCACCTGAGATGACGGTCCAGTTTCCCATGTCTCCTAAATCCATCAGCTCTGAGTTGGAAACCAGCTTACCTTCCCTTTGCCAGGACTTAAGTCAGGGCTGTCTCTCAGCCCATGTCAGTGCACAATACCATTCATCAATCTCTCACTCAGGTTCCTGGATACTACGCTGCCTGGTGAGCTCCTCTCACAACATGTCAACTTGCTGGAAAAGTTCATCCAGCTGGTTATGCTTGCACCCACAGCACCCACCCGTGCATTCAGGCCCTAGGGGGACTTCTGGATTCGGAAGTTCCATGTAACTGAGGGTCTGGCCAGGTCTTTTGGTCCTCAGGAAGTCTGTTTTGGTGTAGGCCTCTGCCTGAGGAAGTTGTAGCCCCTCCCTCTGGGTTCCAGCCTCATTCCAGCACTTGTGGCAGGTGGACGTCATTTTTGTTTCAGTGGAATGCTGCTTGTCGTTACTCTCAGAAAAAGGTGGCTGCCTTCCACCCTCCCTGCACCAACTGCCACGCAGACGGCTGCGGCACTGCCTGGCTTACACACCACACCCTGCTTGGCCGCCCTGGTTGCCACACTCCTAGGGACTGCTTTTGTACGTGTGGGGGTGGCTGCTGCTGCTCCTGGCCCCGCCAAGCCTCATCAGCTGCTTTTGTCAGAGCTGCTGGCTCGTGGAGGCTCCCTCTGCTCCCTGGGGTTTCCTCAGTACAAGAAACCCCTTCATGCCTTGATCCCACCTTCTGCTGTAGAACATGCCTCCACCGGGGCTGATCACTTCTGTAAGGTGCATATATGCATGCACTCGAAAGCTGAGATGGCCTTAGGAGGTTTAACAAAAAACATGTGAACAAATAATTGAATAACATTAGAATAACATAACACTTATGATCCTTCTGAACATTTGCTTTCAGTGTATTCTGTAGATTCTGTTATCACCTGCAGGTGACATCTTGTAGCTGCTTACAGTTGTTTCTAGCAGGTTAATACATGCTTGTGTGGACTTGGTGACTCCTTGCTCAGCTGAGGAAATCTGCCTACTCAGCAGCGACAGACATGAAAAGATCCATGAGACACAGTTACATGAGCTGATATTCCACACCTCTCCAAGTTCAGTCTGGGCTATCAGCTTGCCTGGTCCATTCACTAGTGTTATGTTGACATGATTCACAAATTTTGAATTGAGGGTCACTGTCAGCTTCCAAAAACAGGCCTCACAAGTTACTTTCTTTCAATATCTATCTGCCAAGTCAGTCTAAGAAATCAGACCTTCTTGCAGAACTGATCTGTATCTCACACATTAATCTTTCTGTTTTTGCAAGAATCACTTGCATTCTTCTTGTGTGTGTGCAATAATACCCTTAAACAGGCTTAAATGCCTTCTTTTACATGGATTTGATTTCAAAATACAGCTGCCTGGCACAGAGCTCTTAATGCTTAAAATGGCAGCAAACTGGTGTTAAACTTCCAGTGCTCACTGTTCAGAAACACTCATGATATTAAAAGGTAGATCCATCATAAATAATCACTTTTATCCTCGACTCCACCGCATCCACTACCTTGTCATCACCTTAATTGACTGCCTACAGAAACCCTATTTTAAAATTCCAATACTTATGTTACTGGAGACACCTTTATACCTCTAAATACTTTTCCTTACTATTTGCCACAGACCCTGTAACACCTTCCCTGCCCCAACACCCTACCCTCTCACCCAATGTGGATTATTATTATTATTATTATAATTTTCAAATATTACCTTCTATCCTCTTGTTTTCTTGTTTTTCCCCACCACTACTTTTGCTTGGCTGGGAAAAGATTGTTTCCATTTGCTTACAGATGATTGGAAAATATATATTTTTTTCATTAATAAAAATATGTAATAAATCAAAAATTTTGCATCAGAGAAACTGGCAGTAAAGGAGAATATTTTTGAAAGTACTGGGCTGTTGTCACTGACAGAGTCATACCTTTAGCCCAAATGAAAGGGAGGTAGACTATGTGTCTGGAATCACAGTCTTGCTGATTAGACAGTACTATTACAATTAAATAAGCTAATAAAGGAATGAAGACAAGTTTTCTGTAATTATGGTATCTGCCCTTTGTGGTAGCTTCCTATAGCAACAGTTTTCAGACTGTTATACAGAAAAAGAAAGACGTATAGGGAGAGACTGTCTCTGGTTCTAAATGTTATACCTTTGGTGTGTGAGCAACAACAGCTATGAAGTTTAGACCAGAGCTCCATATTAGATGGCAGACAGTGATACTTTTCAACATTACTGCAGTGCAGAAGATTCAGTCAGCACCTAAATCATGTAAGACATTTCTCCCAACAGTAGTCTTCTGGTGATTACAGATAGCTATTTTTAAAGAAAATGTGGGACAATGTACTGGACTTTCTGTCTATGTCTCTAAGAATCCTTCTATTAAACAGCTTCTTGGTATCTCCACCATCTGACCTGATGCATGAGGAGATTATTATTCTACTTGGGCTAACATTATGATTAACAACTGTTTATGTCTATCAAAGGTAGACAACACTTAGTTAAACAACTCCAGATGTCCAGCAACTCTTGATATTAATCTGGCAAACTCACCTAACTCTTGATGCCAGTTTTTCCTTAAATGCTGTTACTGTTCCATCATGATACTTACCTGATGATCTCATTCTTCAGACACAAGTACTTATGGTGTATTTATTACTGTCCTCATTTGTCCAAGTACCTACTGCCAGTTTTCAGATGTGTACCTCTTACCTCTCAGCTATGACCTTCAATACTTTCAGCTATGTACATTGTTTCCGCATGTATTGCATCTTCAGGAGGGAAGAGACTAGTTTTGCTGTCTGATCACAGTGTCACTGCAGTGCTTACTATAACTGCTGTAATTGATCATAAACTCTTTGGAGTTGGTGAGACATAGAAGTAACAGGGCAAAATAATTGTTGTCAGTCTCCTATCAAACAGTGACCATGCAAGACTGAATTTCCTACCTATTGTATTTTTTCCAGCTTTAGAAGAGCTAAAGAGAATCCTGCTGCTATCTGATGTAGCTGTATTGCAAATGTCACCTGAAACAGTTTTTCAGTCATATAATTAAACTCAGTATCCATGACTGATTTTCTTGTTCTAAAATCATTCAAAGTCAAGCATTTCTCTGCTTGCAGAAGATCACTTAATACCTAATTCGGGATGCCATGTGTTGAAGATAGAACATTCCATTTAGTGGTGGCAGAATGGCCTGACATATCATTGAGACAAACTTTTGGAAAGTAGAAAAAAATCCTAAAGTGGATGTCTATGTGTTAAAGTAAGAAACAAAACAGAACAGAACAAAACAAAACAACTTCAGCTCTTTGTGTAATTGGAAATGTAAGGACTTTATGATACCTTAAAAATCTCATGCAGAAATTGTTCTGTATGTTGAGTCACAATAGACCAGCACATTACTTCCATGTCTCAAGATTAGTTCTTTCTGGTGGTTTATACGTAATTTTTGTTAAAAAAAAAAAAAAAAAAAGTTTTTTTTTAAAAAAAATAAAAAAAAAAAGGATTTCAACTAATTTTATTATAAAACCATAGTAGATTTCATAGCCAAATATGGCTTAGATCAGAGTTTCTCAACATGATCATCTTGCAGCTTTATTTGTAGAACAAATCTTAAATAAATATGGGTATTGACTCAATGGCATGAATTACTTTTTCTGAAGAAATTTCATTATTTGATTCCTGTATAGCTCTGTGTGATTTTATTTGCAATTAAAATTTCGGAATTGCATGAGATTTCAAATCTATTTCTGCAAATGAAATATCTAAAATAGACTTTAAATTGCCTTCCAAGATGTTTGAGTGCTATCATCTGCATAGTATGCGATCTAACACAAATGCATATTTATGAAATATCTTTGTGGAAAACACAAATGCTAGTAGACTGTTCTCAATTTAAGAATCATTTTCTTTTCTCTCTGCCAGAGCACAAGAGACCTATGAATCAAAGCCTCCAGTTAGAGAGACAGGCTCCTGAATCATATTTGAGCTTGTTTACTGAGTGGTGACTGCCTTACTAGGACCATGAAATGTGAGTACTGGTGCATGTAAGAGTGTTGTCTTTATTTGCTGCATTTTTTTTTTTTTTTTTTTCAGGACTGTTGCCAAGTTGTGTTATCAAAAACCAGTTGCTTTAGAGGATCAGTTAAAGCTGTTTCACTTGTGTGGTACTGTACAGCAAGTTCTCAAGGGTTTTCTGCATAGTTCTGTGAGGGTTTTCATGTCAGCTACAGTTTTGTTACATTCTTACATTACTTAATGAGTATACATGTATTTGACTACTTTTGTCATGGAAGGAATCAATTTGGTATGTTATCCTTCTGTCCTTGTCATCACTTCCTTTGGGGTCTTCATTCATCTGGGACTGAAACTGCCATTATCTGTCATCATGTGGATGTTTGAAATATCTATTGATACTTCTTTGCTGTTTAGTTAAAACATCCTCGATGCCAGTTTATTGCAAAGGATAAATGGACAATGTTGTAGATAATTTATGGTGTTTGAAATTGCTCATCTCAGCTGACCAATTATATAATCTGGTTTGCCAGGACCTGTCCTTGTTCACAGTAAAGATGTTTTCTTCAGCATGTTGGTGCTGCATATCAGCTACTATGCAGATAGGATGATGCAGTCTCAGAATAAACCTGATATTCTCTTGTTTATTAATACAGAATTTCTTATCTGCCATTTCTCTTCCTAATTATTGTAAAACAGTTAACCCATGTAGTTGACCCAGGTGTTTTTACACCACCTTTTTATTTTTTATTTTTTTTGCAAGTGCTAATCATAATTTCTTCACTATTGTCTTCTTAGGCTGTTTTCAGTAGGAACATTAAACATGAGTATGCCATTCTGGGCTGGAGCACCTCTTCTATGAAGACAGGTTGAGTGAGTTGGGTTTGTTCAGCCTGGAGAAGAGAAAGATCTGGGAAGACCTTTTAGTTGCCTTCAGTATCTAACGGGGGCTTACAGGAAAGATAGGGAGGGACTCTCCGTTAGGGAATGTAGTGATAGGACAAGGGGGAATGGCTTTAAACTAAGAGAGGATAGATTTAGATTAGAGATAAGGAAGAAACTGTATACTGTGAGGGTGGTAAGGCACTGGAACAGGTTGTCCAGAGAAGCTGTGGATGCCCCATCCCTGGAAGAGCTCAAGGCCAGGTTATACGCGTCTTTGAGCAAACAGGTGTAGTGGAAGGTGATCCTGCCCATGGCTGGACTGTTGGAACTAGATGATCTTTTAGGTCCCTTCCAACCCAAACCATTCTATGATTCTATGATTCTTGTTATTTCCAAACTTTCACTCCCACCCTCCACCCTTCAGCTTTATTATGTTTTGTCTTCTCCTAGTTGTAGATGAGAAAGATCTGATTTTGATCAAACAATATACCTTGCATGGATTACAGTAGTTCTTAAGCATTATGTTTTCATTCTAAATGGAACATTTTACGTTGTGTTCTATTAAAATACATTAATACTTCCAGGACTTCCTTGCCCACTGTGCAGCAAAATAAATACTTGTAGGTCCTCTTCCCTGTTATTTTACTCCAAGGCATTCCTATGGATCTAGAAGCCTTGTTTGTATTATTTCCAGTCCTCAGCAAGTTTGCTGAGATGAAGATAAGAATGTTTTCTAGGTGCTCTTTCTTTTTCTTTCCCCTTTCATATACAGACAGGGTTTCAAATAAAACAGCAATTCATTGCTTTGTGTGGGCTATGTTTGTTTCTGACAACATGTTGTGCTGTCCTTTTTACATACCAGGAAGCCAGATTGAGACAAAAGATATAAAATTTAAAGTAGTGCTAACTCTATTAGATACAAAGCACAACGGCTTCAACAGATATATCTAATCTAAGAACCCTCTGGTAATCAATTCTAAACAGAATTTAAAGAGATGTAACTTCTGCAATTCTGAGTTGTCTGTAAAATTCAGGCCTAGGAGACTTATGTCTAAAGTTACCTTTGATGAGTTTTTGATATTTTATAGAGTGTACTCTTGATCAGTATCAGGGTAATAACCTAAAGATCCCTGTGCAAGTCTTTAGGGACACTTACAATATATGAGGTTTTGTGACTTTGATAAATACAGCTTGTTGTTAAAGAACATATTTTGCCAGTGGGAAGCTATTCTTCAAAAATCTACCAGCATACTTCATAGGTTTAGTTATTTTTGTGCATATTTATACAGGTTTTAAATCCTCTAAAATGAAAGCCAACTGGCAAATGAAAACCAAGAAACCTCTGAAATCTGGAAAACCAAACAGCCTGCAAGTTTGCCTTTAAAAGTAGTATTTAGGGTTATATTGTATTACTTTTTCCTTATTTTTTTTCCAGCAGTCACAAACAAGAACAACATCAAGATTATATATATATACATATATATAGTAAAATATACATATTATATATATGATATATATATATCTGCAATATAAAGGTAAAATTAAGGTTTTAAAAAGTGCCAAAATAGTCAACAAATGCAATGCCTCTATTGTTGTTTTGATATGATATTATGACATGATGACATGCTTTGATATGACATTGATATGTTGTTTTGTCCTGACATTAGATTTTGGTCTTAAATGCATTTAAGATTGCAGAATGCTGAGTATACATTTTGCTATATATAGGTTGGGAGAAATATACTTTCTACTTTAGCATTTACTTAATCTTCTGCATAGTAACCTCTGAGAGGAGAGTGTTTATTGCCGGTAAATCATTGTTCTTGTTGATGTGATGTCATTTTTACTGTAAGTGCTGATTTTCTTGAGAGTTCCTTAGGACAAAATTTCTTTACAGATGATCCATGATCGTTTAAAACAAGGGGTCATTAACTCAAGACTTTTTTGTCCTGCTACAGTCTCTTCTTAACATATTGATATTTCTTATTTGGGTGTTATTTCTTATTCAGGTGTATATTAAAGAAAAGCGGTCTTGTCCGCTATCACTACAAGCCATTTTAAAAGAGAGAATCAGAGAATGGCTGAAACAAATTTGAAGGGAAATGCTACATAAATACTAGAATACAGAAACAGAGAATGGTTTGGGTTGGAAGGGACCTTAAAGATCATGTAGTTCCAACACCTTAAAGAATATCTAATTCATGACGTGGTTAGGGATGCCACCCCCTAGACCAGGTTGCCCAGAGCCTCATCTACCTGGCCTTGAACACATCCAGGGATGGGGCATCCACAGCTTCTCTGGGCAACCTGCTCCAGTGACTCACCACCCTCTGAAGAATTTCCTCATAATATCTCATCTAAATCTCCCTTCGTTTAGATTAAAACTATTCCCCCTTGTCTTATTGTCCGCCTGGATAAAAAGTTGCTCTCAATCTTTTTTATAAGCCTCCTTTAAGGAATAAAAGTGTGCAGTGAGATCTCCCTGGAGCCTCCACTTCTCCAGGCTGAACAGCCCCTCTCAACCTGTATTCATAGGAGAGGTGCTCCAGCCATCTGATCATCTTTATGTCCCTCTTCTGGATCCGCTTTACACAGCTCCACATCTTTCTTGTGCTAGAGACCCCAGACCTGGATGCTGGACTCCAAGTGGGGCCTCCCAAGGTCAGAGTAGAGGGGCACAATCCCCTCCCTTGACCTGCTGGCCATTCCTCTTTTGATGCAGCCCAGGTTGCATTTTGCCTTCTGGGCTGCAAGCACGCAACACTGGCTCATGGCAAGTTTTTCATCCTCCATAAACTCTAAGACCTTCTCTGCAGGACTGCTCTCAATGAGTTCTTCTCTCAGTCTACACTCATGTTTGGAATTGCCCCAACCCAGGTTTTGTTCGATTTCATCAGCTGGTCTTGAACCTGCTCTTCACTTATAGTGGGTTTGATTTTGCTGCCACAGCCCTTATTTATAGGTTCAGGGAAACAAGAGATGTAGAAAGCCTGACTGGCAGTGAAGACTGAGGAAAATAAATTTTTGAGTACCTCAGCCTTCTCCATGTCTGCTGTTACCAGTTCTTCCTTCTCATTTATCAGAGCGGGAAAACTGTTCTTGGCCTTTCTTTTCTGGTCAGTGTACCTGCAGAGTTCCGTCTTGCTATTTTTTTTGCATCTGTTGCCAAGCTCAGTTCCATCTGTGCTTTGGCTTTCCTGATCCCATCCCTGCAAATCCAGACAGCATCCCTGCAGTATTCCTAGGCCATGTTCCTGCTTCCACTGCCTGTACATTTCCTCCTTGCACCTCAGTTTGACCAGAAGGTCCTTGCACAGCCATGTCAGTTTCCTGCCCTTTCTTCTTTACTTCTTTTACATGGGGATGGAGAGTTCTTGCATTCTAAGAAAAGTGTTCCTAAAGAGTTGCCAGATCTGTTTAGCTCCTTTGTCCCTAAGGACACTGTTCCAGGGGATCCAGGCAGGTAGTGATGACATTGAAGAGAGAAGCCTGAGGGCTATCAAACGAGACTTTAGGGGACTGGGACGGTTAGTGGATGGAGCGGGCGTGCAGATGGTGTTTTCGTCCATCCCTACGGTGGCAGGGAGGGGTACAGAGAGGACACGGAAAGCCCACCTGCTAAACACGTGGCTCAGGGGCTGGTGCCAACACAGAAATCTTGGGTTTCTACCAACACTGGTTGGTAGAGTCCCTTGGGAGGCGGTTCTGAAGGGCAGAGGAGTCCAGGAAGGCTGGGCGCTCTTCAAGAGGGAAATCTTAATGGTGCAGGAACGGTCTGTCCCCACGTGCCCAAAGACGAGCTGGCGGAGAAGAAGACCAGCCTGGCTGAACAGAGAATTGTGGCTTGAGCTTAGGAGAAAAAAGAGGGTTTATAATCTTTGGAAAAGTGGGCGGGCCACTAGGGAGGACTATAAGGATATTGCGAGGCTGTGCAGGGACAAAATTAGAAAGGCCAAAGCTCATCTGGAGCTCAATCTGGCTACTGCCGTTAAAGATAACAAGAAATGTTTTTATAAATACGTCAACACAAAAAGGAGGACTAAGGAGAATCTCCATCCTTTACTGGATGCGGGGGGAAACTTAGTTACAAGAGATGAGGAAAAGGTGGAGGTGCTTAATGCCTTCTTCGCCTCAGTCTTTAGCGGCAATACCGGTTGTGCTCTGGATACCCAGTACCCTGAACTGGTGGAAGGGGATGGGGAGCAGGATGTGGCCCTCACTATCCACGAAGAAATGGTTGGTGACCTCGTACGGCACTTGGATGTGCACAAGTCGATGGGGCCGGATGGGATCCACCCAAGGGTACTGAGAGAACTGGCAGAGGTGCTGGCCAAGACGCTTACCATCATTTATCAACAGTCCTGGCTATCGGGGGAGATCCCAGTTGACTGGCGGCTAGCAAACGTGAAGCCCATCTACAAGAAGGGCCGGAGGACTGACCCGGGAAACTACAGGCCTGTCAGTTTGACCTCAGTGCCAGGGAAGCTCATGGAGCAGATTATCTTGAGAGTCATCACGCAGCACTTGCAGGGCAAGCAGGCGATCAGGCCCAGTCAGCATGGGTTTATGAAAGGTAGGTCCTGCTTGACGAACTTGATCTCCTTCTATGACAAAGTGACACGCTGGGTGGATGAGGGAAAGGCTGTGGATGTGGTCTACCTTGACTTCAGCAAGGCTTTTGACACCGTTTCCCACAGCATTCTCCTCAAGAAACTGGCTGCTCTTGGCTTGGACTGGCGCATGCTTCGTTGGGTTAGAAACTGGCTGGATAGCCGGGCCCAAAGAGTCGTGGTAAATGGAGTCAAATCCAGTTGGAGGCCGGTCACTAGTGGTGTTCCCCAGGGCTCGGTGCTGGGGCTGGTCCTCTTTAATATCTTCAATGATGATCTGGACGAGGGCATTGAGTGCACCCTCAGTAAGTTTGCAGATGACACCAAGTTAGGTGCGTGTGTTGATTTGCTCGAGGGTAGGAAGTCTCTGCAGGAGGATCTGGATAGGCTGCACCGATGGGCTGTTGAACTTCATTGCATGAAGTTCAACAAGGCCAAGTGCCGGGTCCTGCACCTGGGGCACAATAACCCCAAGCAGAGCTACAGGCTGGGAGATGAGTGGTTGGAGAGCTGCCAGGCAGAGAAGGACCTGGGAGTGATGGTTGATTGTCGGCTGAATATGAGCCAGCAGTGTGCTCAGGTGGCCAAGAAGGCCAACAGCATCCTGGCTTGCATAAGAAACAGTGTGACCAGCAGGGCTAGGGAGGTGATCGTCCCCCTGTACTCAGCTCTGGTGAGGCCGCACCTCGAATACTGTGTTCAGTTTTGGGCCCCTCACTACAAGAAGGACATTGAGGTGCTTGAGCGAGTCCAGAGAAGGGCGACGAAGCTGGTGAGGGGTCTGGAGAACAAGTCCTATGAGGAGCGGCTGAGGGAGCTGGGCTTGTTCAGCCTGGAGAAAAGGAGGCTCAGGGGTGACCTTATCGCTCTCTACAGGTACCTCAAAGGAGGCTGTAGCGAGGTGGGGGTTGGTCTGTTCTCCCACGTGCCTGGTGACAGGACGATGGGGAATGGGCTTAAGTTGTGCCAGGGGAGTTTTAGGTTGGATCTTAGGAAGAACTTCTTTACCCAAAGGGTTGTTAGGTATTGGAATAGGCTGCCCAGGGAAGTGGTTGAGTCACCATCCCTGGAGGTCTTTAAAAGACGTTTAGATGTAGAGCTTAGGGATATGGTTTAGTGGGGACTGTTAGTGTTAGGTCAGAGGTTGGACTCGATGATCTTGAGGTCTCTTCCAACCTAGAAATTCTGTGATTCTGTGATTCTGTGATCTCTTCCACCGGGTCTGTAAACATCTGAAAGTTCTCTGTTTGGAAGTTGAGGGTCCTGACTTTGCTCTTTACCAGGCCCATATATCTTGAGATCACAAACTCAACCAGGGCATGATCACTGCAGCCAAGACTGCCTCCAGTCTTAATCTATTTAATGAGTTCATCTGTGTTGCTGAGCACCGGGTCCAGTAATGCTTCTCCCCCATCCCAAACTTCCCTTAAGTTCTCTACTGTTGCAAGCTTTCTTGATCAAAATTAATACTTCATAAATGTCATGCTACCACCTGAAATAGAAACAGGACCGAGAACAAGAAGTCACTAGTAAAGGAAATGGGAGGGATTGATTTTCTTAATGTGCTATGTAGAATTCAGTGTTTTTTATTGTACAGAGTTACTTCAGGGTTTTTAGCTTAGGAATTTATTGTTTGCTTGTTTTGTTGTGTTGTTGTTGTTGTTGTTTTGTTGTTTTTAAATGGGTCATAAACCCAAGTTAACACATTAATATAATAAGATCAGCAATCTGGATCAGATCAAGAATACAGTAGATTCAAAGATCTACTGGAGATAATTAAGTCTCCAGTAATTGAACACATAAGCAAGAATAAGAGCAGGACAAACACACAGGGTAGTCCTTCTTAAAACACTACACCTATTCTCAGCTGAGGAGGTTTCCTGAGTCTCTTGCAGTTTCTCTTTTAAATAATTGTCCGGTCATCCTTTGAACCCAGAGAAACCATTTATATTCACCCAGGTCCTTTGTCAAAGAATGTTACAGGAAGAATTACCTCCTTTCCTAACAGGGAACATTGGGAACAAGAACATTGCAAATTTATTTGAGTTGCTTTTGATGCACTTAGCTAATGCTTTTGTAGAACTGTTAACAAAAACCCTGAAGTTGTGCTATTGGTCAGATGAGAACCTCTAATTTCATATATGAATCTAGGATTTTTTTTTTCCCTGGGAATATCATTTAACACTTATCTGTATTGAATTTCACCCACCATTTTATGTCCCATTACTCAGTTTGTAATATTCTTAAAAATCTACCATCATCTACCATCATCTTTAGTATATTGATTTATTTTGCATCAAAACCATGGTCATTTTTTCAATGTGCTCTTCAGGTCATTTATGAAATTGGTGGATAGCACAGAACTCTGCTACTGATCTCTCTCCACCACAGGAATTATGTTTCACTCTTCCTACTTGCCATTTCTGATCTCTTAACCATTTATTCACTACATTTGTCCATGTAAAAATCCCCTGCACTAATGTGATGGCTGCTTGTTTTCCCTCAGTGAAGACCATTATATATATATA
>CM021697.1:16873604-16960954 GCA_011074415.1 Stictonetta naevosa | reverse complement strand
TCAAATATCCTTTTTTACATTTATTTATTTATTTATTTATTTATTTATTTATTTATTTATTTGGGGTGGAGGTGGGGGTGGGAGGGTGGGGTGGGGAAAGGGTGGTTTCAAATTCTGATTCCATTCATTTATTTCCTAGTGAAGACTCTTGAGGTGGTGACTGGGATTTAAGTTTGTGAAAGAGGCAATCACAGGTTCCACTGTCACTGCTCCATGTAAGCTATGAACCTCCATCTCATGTCAAGAAATTCATTTTATCATAGTAGTGATTTCTGAATATGTAGACTAATGTAACTTCTCTGAAAGCATAAAGCTTATGTTCATTCTAAAACAGCACATTTATAACTGGCTGCTCTCAAACCATTATTAAAAATAAACAAAAATATATTTTAAAAATGAATATATAATTGGTTCAATTTATTCACATTTAAATGGTATCAAGTTGACCCTCACATGGTGCATGAGGGTGTAGCTGTAGAGAATGCAATGCAGAGGAGAAGTATACATTACTTCTTCCTAAAACTTCCAAAGAATAACAGGGAAGAAATACAGCACAAATATTTACAGGGTAGTTCTACCTAAAGCAGAAAAAGATCTCACTAATTTCTCCTGAATTTTTATCATGTTGTATCATGTTATTGTGACAGGGTATGAAACAGATATTATTCTTTGAGGGAGAAATTCATCAGGTTTCCAAGTAAGCTGTATATAATAAAAATTCTGGAAGCTGGTTTTGAAAATTACATATATTTATTCTAAGCATTTCTTTTTTTATTTTTTTATTTTTTGAATCAAGCCATAGTTCAGAAATAAAATATCACATTTAGCCAAGAACCTAGCTCTTAACTTTTCTTCATGTTTACTTGAATTGTTCATGAATAAAATGTCCATCTTTTGAAATGACTCAGAAATTGTTGCAGACCTTTGCTTTCTACCTGTTAGAGTATGTGTAGAATTGTCTTCAGACTGACAGCATTCCAGTTACCTAAATGCAATTTGTGCACATGCATACATTAGAGAAAATTAAATACCATATGGTGCTGAGCCAGTCACAATTTGTACTGCTTGAAAATAGCACACTTTTGAAGCCTGCTGACAAATTTTATGGGTTTTCTCTCTTGCTAATTTATGGAAAAATAGCTCTTAACCATTTATCCACAGAAGCACTGCCTAAGCTGTGGCCATAAAAATTCACTGCAAGAACTATTTCTAAGTAAATGACTGTCTATAAAACACAAAAGACCTATGAAAAAGATTTTCTCTCTTAAAATGCATAAAGTTGTTGGTTTTTGTTTTTTTGGTTTTTTGTTTTTTGTTTTTCATTCCCTGGCTTGTCTGAGTTGTGGGGTTGTGCTGTGTTTTTACTGCTCACAACCATCTCAAGCAGTGGAGTTAAATTGGGCTGTTTCTGCTGCCCCTCACACACACTGATGTCTCTGCACATCAGAGGGTTTCACAGTGAATGGGTAACTCATTTTCTGGCATGATTTCAGGATGGTGTTTGTGCCTTCTACTGGTCAGCCAATGCAGCTGGGTGGCATTAGCCAGATGTTTTCATTAAATTGAAGGTAAAATGTGGGGTAGTAATGAAATAGAGCTGTTAAGAGTGTCTGGATGAAAAAGCATACTTGGCCATGTGTATAAACTTTTAGTGTAACCTTTAATGTTTAGCATGAGCAATGACTTTTTGTTTGCTCTGTGTGAAAGCTGTAAACTACTGAAGCAGCAAATAGAGCATTTAATCATTGTATTTCTTTACCACATTCATTCCCTATCTGAGACTGGAGGCCCCTCACATGAGATTTTGGTACATGTGATAAGAAAACTTTGAGACAGATTCTGTATCTCCCAAAACAAGCAGAATGCTCTAACATCTTAGTGTCATTTCACCTTGATCTGAGTCAGCTGTTCTGGGTCCCTGTGTAGGTAAGGGAGGAAGAAAACAAGTATTATTATACTTAATTAATATTTTTGGAAAGTAGTTCACTGATTATTTGTTACATTGTCTGTGAGCAAACAAAGCCACCTCAAGGCTGGTAACTCAGGTATTCCAAGACATAGCTTATTACCAACGGGACAATCTGTTTCATGATGCAAACAGGCCAAAGATACAGCATCTTCTTCAGGAGGTGGCATAAATGCACTTCGATACCATTTTAAAGATGTTTTCTGAGTCAAAAGATATATTACAGTGCATCCCTTGAACCTGCACGTTTGTTCAGTTGTATGTTATTTTTTCTACCGTAAGTAGCTTCCTGCCTTCTGGGCCTAGGAAATGTTCCCTCACTACCTGTTTCAAGTGTCAGATCAAGGAACTGCTTTTTTATATTGTTCTTAACGGGACACTTTCTAATCTCTGTAAGCATACAGTGCCCCAAAGTGTTCACATGACCTTTTTTTTTTTTTTTTTTTTTTTTTTTAAATGGGAGAACATTGGTATCTCTGAGAATACGTAGATGATGGACAATATAAGACAATTCCTAGCTTTGGAAAAAAAAATGTGATCAAAAGTCATATCTTTGCTATTATTGCTATATATTTATTTATTTATTAGGATGAAAACCAAGATCTGGAACAACTGAAAAATAAACTGCCTATCTGCACCAGCAGGACACTGTTCCTGCCTGTTGCCTCCTTGGCTACCCCTAAATTCTCCAGGAACTCACTTTTCCTCGGTACAGATTCCGATGTACATAAAGGCCTGCATCTGTACATGCTTAGGATATTCTATAGCTTAACAAAGTTGTTCAGTTTAGTATTTAGCTCACAAGTGAGTTTCATCAGCATTTCTGGTCAGGGAAGAGATGTTTTTCGAGCTAATTCACCTGAGGAGCCGGATAGAAAGCCTGAGCATATGTTCTTTCTCCCCTGACCTGCATAGAGTATAAACAAAGGAAAAGGACGAAAGAGTGAGGATGCATGTTCATAAATTGTATACAGGATATAAATTGCAGCAAGACTGAGGACCAGGTCTCCTCTGTTCCCCCTATTTTCCTCTTTGATAGTGAATTCCTCAGTGAATTGGTCACCAGTTCAGTCTCATAGACTTTCTTTATTGTTTTAATTTTTAATGAATGAGCTGTCCCTGCTAGAAAATCATTTATTTCCTTTCCTACTGGGGATTCTCCCAAGAGATGGGAAATAGGGAATGGCAAATAAGGAATTGAACCCTTTATAGTTTCCTGAGAGTGCTACTATGTAAGCTACTATAAAAATTAACCGTACAGCCCATAAAAAGCTGGCTTGGGTGTTTGAGTACATCTAATTAAATCTAAAAGAACCAGGATTCAGGGAGTCAGACACAGTTGTGATTCTGACTGCTAATGCCCTTGTATGGCACGGATCTGAGTGCAGCAATCCATATAGCTGTCTTTAGAGGTGCTTCAAAGGCACATTTCCTATATATTTTTTCCTACCTAATTATGACAAGATTAACGACAAACAAATGGTATTAACATAACAGAGAACTGTTTGTCTATTAGGTGAACAAAATTCTAAGCCATTGTGCATTTGATCTGAAGCAGTAAATCTGCTGGTCTCAGGTCACCTGAATGACAGAATGACATCTGCAATTTCTTATCTCTGGATTTTGTTCCACTGCACTTGTTTTATGTGTGTATGTCAGGATATGGTGGTCCACAAGTACCATATCTTGGGTTTTTATTTAATCTTCCTGTTTTTTACCAAGCAGCAGCATTTTATTTATTTATTTATTTATTTTCAAAGGCAAGGACTAGAACTTTGGCCTCTGTTTGAAGTATATACCAATATATCTATTTCTTTAGTACCTATTATATATAAACTACTCACTGAAATTTGAAGAGACTACTGTTACAAGAGCAGTTACAGCACTTTGCAGGTTTGTTGAGTCTTGTTTACTATTTTATCAGACATAAAAAAATACCATTTAAGCATAGTAAAAATACTTGGTATTGGGTGTCTATCCATGATTTACTCCCATTGTAGGTAGTGAAAGAAGTTTAAGGAGTTCTGGCTGGAGTTTTTTTTTTCATATCAGTTGGTGCCATAAATATATTTTTTTCTATTGATATTTCATTCAGTATTGGATATAACTCTCTGCCCTGATCCTATATGGAATTGCTCAGAGCTAACAGTATTTGTGGACCTCACTTTTCACTGCTGTGATATCAACTCTGATAAAGCCTTGCAAGGTGATGTAACCCACCCTTGTTTTGATATCGTCTACCAAATTGTGTTATATTTTGCCACTGTCAGTAGCTTCATTTATACTTCTTCAAACTGACGGAGTTAATTATTTGACAAATTCAACACACTTTGCCAGACTTTGACGTTCTGTTTTTCTCCCTGACTTTTGGTTTCAAATGAAAATTGCAGTTTAGTATTTTATTGCATATATTCAGTAAATTTCTACTCACAATCCTTTCCTTACATAACCAAACCTGCAAGAATGGCTCTTTAGCTTGTTGTTAGTCACTGATTTTTCTATTGTTTTACTTTCCATTCTATATGTTCTCAGAGCTTTATACCTAACAAGATTGGTATAATGGCATCTCCAGGTGTTTAATCACAAAAAAAAAAAAAAAAAGCTATTGTTATTATTGTCCACTTTCCTTTGGCTTTTGTGTTTAACTTCAGAGTAAGATTTGGGATGATAGAAATGTCTGCTGTCCTTAGGCCCTTTGACCATTTGAAAGAGTTGGTAAAGTGGTAATGAGAAAATGACACTTGAACGGTAGCACTACTGCTGGGACTGGAAGACAGGAACCCAGTTCTTCCCACTGGTTTTATACTGATGTAACTGCATTTACCACAGACACCTATAGTAACACCTATAGCAGTAGTAACCTGGAGAGCTCTCTAGTGTACAGTGGAGAAACATCATACTCTCAGGACAGGAAGTAGAAGATGACAAGTAGGCTAAGGAAAATTTCTACAGACAAACTGGAAGCATGGTATCCTTCTGGAGTATAAAATGTTACCAAAGTGACAGTTAATATTCCGTGATTTTTGAAACAGTTAACAATCAACCATACATTCAGCATATGTCTCAGTGGCTTTGAATTTTTTTGGCAGCTTATATTGACATAAGTCAAAGCTTCCCATTGAAGTGAGGAGACAGAGAAAACAGTGATTTCTAATCCCAATGCAGTTTTTATGATTCAGATGACCTTGATTTCTTCTCCCCACTAGGCTTTTATTTTCTGACTAAGAATATAAGGTTGCTTACTCAACCTTTGTTTCAAAGAGCCTGGTGCCCTGGTCTCCTGAGGCATGTTGTCATAGAGGTGTATCTGCAGCAGATTAAGCCACACAGATCTGAATTTCATGATCTCTTACTGTCTGTCATCTTCAACATTCTTCATTCAGAAACTGTTTGTAATGTTTCCCATGCATTCATCCCCTGCTCTAAACATTGTCCCCTTGGTAATCTATATGGCACTTATGCAAGCAGTAGGCTGAATTATCAGCACGGTTTGTATCCCCATTAAGAAATACGGATCTCTGTTGCTGCTCAAGGTCAGCATAGTCCTTCTAAAAGATTTTACAGTGAGAACAAGTGTCACATGACAGAATGTGAAGGCAGGTCATTTGCTACAGTACACGTTTTTAGAAGCTTGGGTACAAAAGTCTTAACCTCATTCCATAAATTACAATGTAGAGTGTCCTCTGTGTTCTAAAGGTATGCCTTTTATGTGAGGTCAATATTTCTACAGGGTTTTATAGTGAAAATAAGTCTTTGATGAAAAATTTTCATCCCCCCCTCCCCCCGTCCCCCTTTCCCTTCCCCTCCCCTCCCATTCCCTCCTGTCCCCTCCCCCCCTCCCCCCTTCCCCTCCCCTTCCCTCCCCTTTTCTTTCCTTGACATTCAGTAGTTAGCCTGATATTGGTAAATACTCAAGGACAGTGAATTGGAGCAATAGATACAGTAGACATTTTGTAATCCTAGTAAAGCTGTAGTTTGAACTGCACTTGGAGCTATAATAACCACAAACAGTAGTGATTATGATAAAGGCTATGGAAAGGCAATCTTTTCAGTCTTAAACAAAAAGGGCTCGCTTCACAGTCATTATGAAGCTATTCACCAGAGTCATAGAGACTGAGGTGTTATAAAAAGGAATTATAAAAATTGTGTTAGTAGTAGTAATAGTACAGTCATGTCTGAAATCAGCTCTAAAAGAGAAAGTTAAGAAGTGATGAAAGAGAAGATTTATTTTAAAAGTAATAATTCTTTGAAGTTCTTCTACCTAGTGGGAAAGAATACATTTTGTTCTTATGTAAATGAAAGTTGTACATATGGTTATAGTTACAGGAAAGTTGAGACAGAATCATTTTAGAGAGCTGCCATTTTTTCAGTCCTGATTGCTTTTTCATATGTTACCTTGTGAACAGTGGCAAACAATCTTAAACAACTCTTGCAGTTCTTAATGGGTTTGAATGCAAAAGCTTAAAGATGCTGGTTTTGAGATGAACTAATACCAGGTATTAAAAAATTACATTGAGTAAAATAAGTTAGGACACTGCAGAAAACATAGAATAGGGTTCTTCCTGATAACTTTCTGACACTCTTTTCCTAAGTCTAAAAGGAGAGGAGACTGATTTCACTTCTTTGCACATAACACTAGTCCAGAACCACAAAGACTGGCTGCTACAGCAGAAACTCTTAAAAAATTAATCAAGTCCAGTGATGAATTATCAAAGGCATACCCTACCTAACCTGTAGGCAACAAAACTCAGGACAAACAGCTGTTTTGACATTTCTAGCTGGGAATCCTGCCCTCCACAAACATATTTGATGCTCAGACATGGTCTCTTGGCTGCTTGTGTTTGTCCCCATCTGTCAGAATGGCACTGTGCCCACACACAAGGTGCCATGTCAGCTTCACTAGGGTATAGGTGCCAAGTAAATTCTGCTGTTTGCAGAGCTTTGCATGTGCTAGTTCTTCAGTAGGAAGCCTCTACTCTGTCACAGCAAGGCTGCCTCTCAGCATGACTCCGTACACTTGATTGCACCTGTTGACACTTAGGTATCTAAAGAAGAATACATAAATAGTATAAGCAAGAAACATTAGTGCTCAGGAACAGAATTAGGAATCTATATTGCACATGTGCAGAAAAGTCACTATTACTTTTTTTTTTTTTTTTTCCTCCCCAATCTCACAAGAAAAGCCTACTTTTGCCCCTCAGATTGGGGCAAAAATATATTATAGGAGACAAATCACAACCTGACTTATCTGTTCAGTCTGGAGAGAAGTGTACTGGCATAATTTATTTAATCATTATTAATACTTTCAATACTTTCTCCTTCTTCCCCTGCTTGTTATCCCCAAAAGAAAGAATTCTAGTTATGGATTGAGCAAGCTAAAAGCAATCTGACTATTCTGTGTTAGTGATTCTGCAACGGTGAAACTGTATTTACTACAGGAGTGTAATCCTTATTTTATCCCAGTGCATGAACCATAAGAATCATAAAATTGGCTTGGGTTGGAAAGGACCTTAAAGACATACTAGGTCAGGTTGCCCAGGACCCCTCCAACCTGGCCTTGAACACATCCAGAGATGGGGCATCCACAACTCCTCTGGGCAACCTGTTCCAGTGCCTCACCACCCTCTGAGGGAAGAATTTCCTCCTAACAGCTCATCTAAACCTTCCCTCTTTTAGTTTAAAACCATTCCCCCTTGTCCTGTCATTATCTGCCTGAATAAAAAGTTGTTCTCCATCTTTTTATAGGCCTCCTTTAAGTAATGAAAGGGTGCAATGAAGTCACCCTGGACACTTCTCTTCTTCAGGCTGAACATCCCCAGCTATCTTAGCCTATATTCATAGGAGAGGTGCTGCAGCCCTCTGATCAACTTTATAGCTCTCTTCTGGATGGACTCTAACAAATCCACATTCTTCTTCTGCTGGGGGCCCCAGATCTGGATGCAGACCTCCAAGTGGGGCCTCATAAGGTCAGAGTAGAGGGGCATAATCTGCTGCCTTGACCTGCTGGCCTCTCCTCTTTTGATGCAGCCCAGGATGCAGTTCACCTTCTGGGCTGCAAGCACGCGCTGCCAGCTAATGTAGAGCTCTTCATCCTCTATGATGAGGATAACCCCTAAGACCTTGTCTTCAGGATTGTTCTCAATGAGTTATTCACCCAGTCTGCACTCATGTTTGGGATTGCCCTGACCCCAGGTGCAGCACCTTGTACTTGACCTTGTTGAACCTCATTAAATTCACATGGGCCCACTTGGACTCACACTTGTCCAGCTCCCTTTGGAGGGCATATCTTCCTACTATTTTATCAACTGCACTACTCAGCTTGCTGTCATCTGCAAATTTGCTGAAGGTGCATTCAATCCCATTGTCTATGTCTATGAAGTTATTAAACAACACCAGTCCCAAGATGGACCCCCGAAAGGAGACCACTTGTCACTGGCCTCCACCTGGGCATAAAGCCATTGATTGCAGCTCTCTGGCTATAGCCATCCAGCCAATTCCTTATCCACTGAATAGTTCAAAACCATATCTCTCCGATTTGGAGATCAAGATGTCACGTGGGACTATGCCAAAGTCCTTGCAGAAGTTCAGGTAGATGGTCAGACTTTCCTTGTTAACTGATGCAATTACTTCATCATGGAAGGCCACCAGATTGGTCAGGCATAATTTGAGCTTGGTGAAGCTGTGCTGGCTGTTTGGATCATCTCCTTGTCTTGAATGTACCTTGACATTGCTTCCAGGAGGAGAAGTTCCATGACCTTTCTAGGCACAGAGGTGAGGCTCACTGGTCTGTAGTTCCCCAGGTGCTGCTTTCTGCCCTTTTTAAAAATGAGAGTAATGTTTCCCTTTTTCCAGTCACCAGGGTCTTCACTTCATTGCCAGAACTTTTCAAATAGGATGGTGAGAGGTTTGGCAACCATATCAACCAGTTCCCTCAGGACCCTGGGATGCATGTTATTGCATAGGCTTGTACCTGTTTAGTTGCATCAGGTGGTCTTGAACATGCTCTTTGCTTACAGTGGGGGGGTGGACTTTTTTGCCTCAACCCTCATTTACAGGTTCGGGGATTTGGTAGACATGGGAAGCCTGACTGGCAGTGAAGACTGAGGCAAAGAATTTGTTGAGTACCTCAGCCTTCTCCATGTCTGCTGTTATCAGTTCTCCCTTCCCATTTACCAGAGGGGAAACACACTCCTTGGCCTTTCTTTTTCTGGCCAGTGTATCTACAGAATCCTTTCTTGTTATTTTTTTCATCCCTTACCAAGCTCAGTTCCATCCATGCTTTAGCTTTCCTGATCCCATCCCTGCAAACCCAGACAGCATCTCTGCTCTCTTCCCAGGCCACATGTCCCTGCTTCCACTGCCTGTGAATTTAAGTGTATTGAAAAGCCAGGCACTTAAAATGGGTACTGTGCTTGGTTAACTGTGAGAAGTCTATGTATATGAGAAAGCATAGGAATAGCTTCCTTAGCAATAAATGACATAATCACCTAAAAGTGTGAAGCTGTGAGTCTTCGGAGACATTACTGTGCCTTCTTCTTATAACAGTCAGCGTAGCTGGTCTAGGGAAGAAAGTTGCACTGCCTAGGGTGTACTAATTAATATTCAGTTCTATTTATTATTAAAATTATTTTATTTGATGGAAAGCTGAATGAACTAACTGAAGTCTTTCAAAGGACAACTCTGTTTTTCAAAAACACCTCCTCTCATTTGCACATAACTGGTTATTCATAGCAGTCAGAAACAGAAGTCTTCATCGTTCCTTTTATATCTTGTAGATTTTAAGTTTCATAGGGATGTTTGCTATAACAGTGATGAGACTTTTAACAGCCTTACCAGATGCTCAGAAATCTTACTTGTCTTTTCTTTTCATCTCTTATTGCCATATAACTACTCTGTTTTATGTATGACTCATCCCTCTGTGCTTCAATCTTTTCAATTTCAAGTTGTATTGAAAGACTCATATAACCTGAATTTTCAGCTGTATTTACTTTTTCTAGCAAAATGTCTAATTTCTAAATATGTATTATATTTTAAAACCTTCTAATATCCTGGTTAGTCATAAATATATTTGAAGAGATTTTTAAAGAGCTAGAAATAATCATAAAGTATTTGAAATCTTCCAGAAGCATGCCTATCTATTCTTATCTATTTTTTTGTCTACCTACTGACTGTACTGAGACATGTAAGTTTAGCAACTCAAAAAGATTTAATCCATCAGAATGCTACATAAAATCACATCTTCTTGTATTTATTCTCTTCCTTGACACTAACAGCATCTTACTCTGCTTTTCTGACGTATCTTTTTGATTGGTGTATCTTATGTTTTGCTCTAACTCCATAATTACTATTACATTTTTTCTTAGGCTTTATTTATGTTGTAGTAGAAATATTCCAAGGACATATTTTCCAGAGTATTTCTGTCCTCTAGTTCACAGTGTTTGCTTTTTTTTTTTTCTTTTTTTTTTTTTCTTTTTTTTTGGTGCCCTACTATGTTATTCTCCAACCCTCCAGCACTATATCATATTATTCTAACTACATAGTGTTTCATTCTACTTCACCTGCCCTACCACTCTATCTCTTAGCATCTTTGACAAATTATCACCATTATTTCCCTTCTAACTGTTCTTGTGCCATTCATCACCCACGACGTTAAATAACTGCTCTTCTATCAAAATAATATACCTACATCATCTAGGCAAGTGAATATTCAACCATTTTCTATTAGAGATGGCCTGAGACTGACACATCTGTCCCATCTGGCTATTCACAGATAAATGGATGAACTGATCTGCTAAAAAAAAAAAAAAAAAAAAAAAAAAAAGTGATGATGTTAGTGCTTCCATTTAAACATCTCTAAAGTTATTTGTTTTTCCTACATGTGACATTCTGTAAGTACTTCAAAATAGAAAAGTTCATTGTGGAAAATGCTGGCACTGATGTAAAGTATTAAGGGCATTTTAATGCAGTATTTTTTTTTCCATGTGAAAGAATTACATTTCACTTTTTGTGGTGTGTGTGGATTACAGCAGTTTAATATTAGAAAAGCTTGACCTATCATACTATCATAATAACATAATAATAGTTCAAAAAAATGATCCATCTTCTTTAAGGCATATCTATTCCCTGTTTCTAAAAGAGAACTGCCTGAAATTGAGTATTTCACTAGCACATATAATGCTAATAGTTCATATTGCATTTTAACTACAATTGGAAAAAAATCCTTCAAAATTTATTTAAGCTATAAACATTAAGAAAAGCTATATAGGTATTTTGAGCTGGGATAAGGATGAAAGGAATGCTTTATGTTTTTTATTATTTTATGATTTTAAACTTTTGTGATGACATTCAGTAGAAGCAATATAGATCACATTTCATTTATTGAGGAGACATTAATACTGTATGAAACTCTGAATTTATAAATCAAAATATCTGACAATTTCACTGAAATGACAACACTGGATATTTAGAACTTTTAATGAGACAATGAGTCAGGCTCTGAGTACTCAAAGAATCACAGAATCACAGAATAGTTGAGGTGGGAAGGGACCTCTGGAGATCATCTAGTCTGATCCCCCTGCCAAGCAGGGTCACCCAGAGAACATTGCACAGAATTTCATCCAGGTGGGTTTTGAATATCTCCAGATAAGGAGACTCCACAACCTCTCTGTGTAACCTGTTCCAGTGCTTTGTCACCCTCACGGTAAAGAAATGTTTTCTTCTATTCAGCTGGAACTCCCCGTGCTTCAGTTTGTGCCCATTTCCTCTTGTCCTGTTGCTGGGCACCACTGAAAAGAATCTGGCCTGATGAAAAAAATAAATAAATAAATAAATGAATCTTAGGCTAACATCTTTAAAACAGATGCTGTACCAAGTTAAAAAGATGAAGGGGTTTTGAAATTCAGCACTGAGGGACCTAAAAATTAAGCACTCTGTTATGTTCCATGTTAATGACATGGCGTTCAGCAGGCCTGAATGAAAAAGAGAAGTGATGGTGGAACAGCCACAAGCCTTCCTCATGCCAGATTAACAGACCTGATCCTTAACCACCAGTCAATGAATCTTGAATTCTGTTGGATTAGGAACAAATATCCAAGGGAAATTAGTCTTGTCAAGACTAATGTATAATGATGGGATCTTGGCATTCTTGAGAATGCAACTCCATTCAGGCTGAGATGAGTATACTTTTTCTACCTTTGTTAAATCACATAAAAGCTTGCTTAGTTCATGAGAGAAAGTGTAAACAGTTAACTACAGAAAATAATTTCAGAGATGAATTCCAAATTCATATATACTTTTCTGCAATACTCATTGTGTCAAAGAAGAGTCATCTGGCCAAGATCATTTCAGGCAGAAATTTATATACAGAACTTTATATGTTGATTACAGCATAATTACAGTATTTGCCTTATTTAGGTTTTTATTCCAGAGCAGGATGTCTTAGAAATAGGGTATCGGAACACTGACTTTTAGTAAGCTAAAGTTGTTTGTACACTGTAACCCTAACCTCTCACTTTTCTAAAATAAGTATTTAATCTGTACTGAGTCTTAATGACCATTACCAAGAATAATAAGAATAGATTTCCTTACTTTGTACTGATATCAGTCTGGCCAGTTTTTAAATTTTACTGCATCTTAATGAAATTCATGCAATTCAATACAATCTTAAGCACTCCTTTTGGGTGTCGTTGCCCATTTATAAATTATAAATGGGTAATTATTATAAACAGTTATTTATTATTAATTTATTCACCTGAATTAATGAAGACCAAATCTCTCATCTGTTTATAATATAAAAAGAGTACATACCACTCTTTTCTTTTTTTCTACTTTTTTTTTTTTTTTATCTTTGGCTGTAAGGGAGAGAAAATCTGAACAATTGAAGGCAATCATGATACTACACTGGGTTTTCACGTTTATCTGAAGTCTTACATCTGATAACATGGAGATATGGAACTATTATCAACTCCTGTGGTCTTCCTTGGACACTGCTAATAGAGACATGCCAATCCCTGGGAGCAGTATGGGTGTTCTATGATTACAGTAATTTTTCTCCTAACAGACATAAATGGAATGGCATTACTCCAAAAAATAGAGCTGATTGCCACTTGCTGTTTGCCATGATTGTTCTCTAGAAATGAAACATGAGTTTTCTTTCCCATCTTCATATGTGTGAAATGAGATTCCAATTAGTGGTGCATCACTGGGTGCACGGTGATGAAGACTTGTTTCCAGATGCACACATATTGTGTATGAGGGAGAGGGGGGAAAGGCAGAGGCAGAGGCATAGTTTCAGGCCACAGTCAGGCCTTCTGCAGCTAACCTTGCATGTCTGGCAGGAGAGACTTTGCAGCACCTCGTTTTTCTTGACTTCCAGGTGGACTCCAAACTAGATGGACAATCAATCTTCTCACCTGTGCCTACATAACCAGCCAACTCTGCTACAGGTAACAGTTCAGCTAACTAACCACAAAGGAGTAAAATGTACCCCCCTCTTCCCTGTGGAGTTTGACCTTCCACCTTCTTTTTCCTCTGCTATCAGATCTGTCAGAGCTGTTTCCTACACCAAAACTATTATGCTTCTGTTTCTTTTTTATTTTTTCTTTTCCCAAAAGACTTATTTTGCTTCTCATGCTAAATCTATTTTGCATCATTCAGAATCTAATAATATTAAAAACAAATGTAAGAAATCATTTTCCTGTAATATTTAAAGAATTCTGAAAGACACCTTGGTCATTAGGCTTTGGGTTGTGATGGGAGAGGATTTGTAGTCACATATTCTGTGTGTCTTTTGTTTTTCAGGGAAGTACCCCTTTTATCTGTGTGTTTTGCCCCAGTAAAGAAACTAGATTTGGAAAGAAACTAACAAACTCATGCTTTCCTCTTTTCAACACACAAAACCCCACCCTTTTCAAAGCATCTGGCACATATACACAGACAGATGCAGACAGACCTAAATTCATTCTGCCCACCCTGCAAGATGTCTGGCTTTACTCCAGCTCCCATCCAAAAGCCATGTGGCTTTGACAGAGCATCACTGAGCCTGGACTAATAAACCTTACCTCTCAGGAGCTAAACACAACACTGTGCAGCTAATGCAGCTCTGCAGCTTCTGGCCAGGATGTGGCTGGCTGTTGGCTTGCTCAGAGAATGAGTAGAATAGATTCAGGTCTGTCTGCACTTGTCCTTAGAAATTTATTTGATGTTTCTGTTAGTTTCCCTTTTTACCGATATCCCATTCAAATATTTGAAATAAAATAAAATAAAATAAAAATCACTATTTAACTCTTGGCACACCTTCATTCACTGCATCTGGTGAATGTTTATACCCACAGTCCTAGTAAGAAAATCTGATTCTCATTCTAATTACATCTTCAAATCATAATTACACAAATAATGTACATGATCACAAACTGTACAAAAGAAGCAGCACAAGAAGTTGGAATAAGGAAGGAGAAGATAGTGTATTTTGGTATTTAATTCTAATGTTCATAAGCATTTAATTTTTAGATACCATTGAGTTAAATGTCTCAAACAAGTTCCCAAAATCCTTACACATTTTACTCTTCTATTTCCATACAGTGGTGCTGGAAGAACATCAAAATAGTTGAGCAGGCCAAAAAAATTAAAGGAGATTTTAATGACTGCTTTATACTGATGTGATGCCCACACTTGGGCAGGGAGTGAGGAGTTTTTGGAGTTATTATTTTGCTTTCACTGTGGACAGATGAAATTTCATAGGTGCTATAGTCATGTGTTGAACCTCTCAAAGTAAGAATGGGTTCATTTTCAGAAAGAATCTTTTATACTTATATTCCCTGTACATTTTAACATCTTCACCAATCTTGGGAATCACATCGGTCATAACAGTAAAATTTGCTGTTCATTCCAAGCATGACAAATGGATTTGAGCTCTGTGTGCTCAAGACACAGCCCTTGCCTGATGGCATACCTTCCAAAATAACTCCTTTTTTATATGAATGGTGCTTGAGAGATTACCTTAAGACAGGATGCAAACTTAACCAAAGTTTATTGCCACATAGTTTTGGGATTTATTTTCTGCTAGCTACTTCTGGAATGATACAGGGGATTAGGTGAGGGGGGTGAGGGGTGGTGTTGGGGAAAGGGGTTGAATCTTGCTTGCTTCCTCTCTATAACTACCTGAAAGGCAGTTGTGGGGAGCTGGGGGTGAGCCTGTTCTTGCAGATGACTAGTGATAGAACTAGAGGGAATGACCTCAAGTTGCACCACGGAAGGTTTAGGTTAGTAATTAGGAGACATTTCTTCTCAGGAAGAGCAGTCAGACATTATGACAGGTTGCCCAGGGAGGTGGTGGCACCACCATCCCTGGGGGTGTTTAAGGAAAGATTGGACATGGTGCTTAGGGACACGGTTTAGTGGGTGACATTGGTGGTAGGGGAGTGATTGGACCAAATGAACTTGGAGGGCTTTTCCAACCTTAATGATTCAATGATTCTATGATTCTGACTTTCCTTCTGAACAGAAGAAATATAAAGACAAGAAATATAAGGTCAAAGAAGAAAAACAAAAAAGGGGTAATTGAGATAGACATCTTTAGAGACAGGAGTCTTTGCATATCTAATAAGTGACCAAGCTTGATGTGGCTTGCTGTTTTGTGTATTTTGTGCAATTACTGAAGTCAAATATGCCAAACATGCAAAAGGCCTTTTACTCGTTTTGAGGCCTTCCACCAGATCAGGATTAGTAAATTACTAATTTTCACATATTACTAAAAATCCATATAATTAGAATCAAGCTCTTTTTGTCTTTCCAGCATGCTCTTGGCAAAGGCCAGTGGACTGTCTGAGTACCAGGTCTGTGCTGATAAACTTCAGACTGAAAGCTGCTGTAGCTTTATACCTCATGCTGGGACACAGATGGACTCTGGAAGTATGCTGGATGCTGGAATTTCTGTCCTTTCACAGAACAGGCCCTTTCTGTCCTGTCTCTAAAAAAAATACATATAAGGAGACAGAATGCTTGGGTTTGATACAAAACCCTTTGTAAGTTTTTTTTTTCCAAGCTTTGTAAGCTACTTTATATATTTAATATGGAAAATGCAGTTTTAGCTCTTACATTTTTCTACCCAGCGTTGTGGAAATCCAGTAATTTCTTAGCATTGTTTGTTGCAGAAATCTCTTCAGTGTCTTTGAGTTCTTCACTTTTGTTCAGAATCCCATATCTGTAACCAGAGCTATAATGCTTATTCACACCTGAAGGGCACCTGTAGACAACACTGTCACTCTGTATGAGTTTTATTATAGAGTTAGAGAAAAAAGAAAAGAAATAAATCAAGCAAAGACTCCCTGAAGGAATGTTTGTTTCTTCTCTTGTATACCCCAGCAGATGTGAATACAGCTGATTGATAGAAATAGAGTAAGTTGAAAAATAAATCACTTATATTTACCTAAAGCTGTTTTCTTCACATATATTTGAATTGTCTGTTATAAATGAGACATGATATACAATAGTCAAAACTTGTAATTTGTTTGAATTAATACAACTACATGCCTAGTGGTAATGGCAGAGAAATAGAAGGGAATCTTTGACCCCAAGTGTAGCTTATGATATAGTTTTAAAAAGTAGTTATACACATGAATAAGTTAAATGAACTCACCTTAGACTATAACTTAGTATCATTTGGTCAAACACAATTTCCTTAATGAATATTTAGAAAGATTTAGAACATGAAACCTAGGTGCTTGGAGTTCAATCCATGATCACTGCAAGACCTGAAAAGTTTACACTGTTCAGTAACAGAGCTAAGGAAACACAATGTAAACTTAGTGAAGTTGTGGGTTTGCCTCCAGGAAAAAAAGAAAAAAGAAAAAAGATTTATTTATTTATTTTTTCTAGTTTCTAATCTCTGTAAGTACATTGCATCCTCGGATATGCAGGTTCACATTTCTACAACCTCATTTATTGAACAAGTTCTTTAATGAAAAATAAAAGGTACAAGCTCAAACAACCAAATATTTTCAAGATCTATTTAGTGCAAATAAGTTCAAACATTTTGCATTGCATTGAGAATGTTAAGGATTAAGAAAGAGCTAATGTTATCAACAGAAAATTATGCTGAAACTTAGACTGTGTTTTATAGACATAGTTATTTGATATGTATGAAGATATTTCAATATTAAAGTACAGAGCTAAATATTTTTTTTTTAATATTTACCACAAAGAAAAAGAAAAAAATACCAAACTGCTAATTATACAATCATATACCAGAATGGACTAAATGAAATTCTAAAATCTCTCATTATTGTGTCTAAAGTATTTATAGATTGAAACATATCGAAACAGGAGAGTAATGCAATCTATAAGAATTTGTAAAAAGGATACATTGGATAGAAAACAATTTTAATGACCCTCTGAGCATATTTCTCTTTTGCCAGCAGCAGTATTGCAGGTGGTTAAATCTAATAAAATGTACACATTGAAAAAAAAAATAACCCTATCCAGAAAACTAGAATTAAATATAATATATCATTAAATATATCAGAGAACCATATTTTTTTTTTTTTTTTTTTTTTTTTTTTTAAAAAAAAAAAAAGTATGTTCATCTAGTTGAAAGAAATAACCCTTTAAATGTCATAGAGAATTATAAAGCTTTATGGAATTTTTTCATACCCTAGAACGAGAGACCCAAACATAACTGGTCAGAGTCCACCAAGCTCAATGAAAGACCCCGATGGGATGCCAAGTGTTCACTGAAGAAGAGCTTGAAGGAATGAATCCAAATTTCATTTTCAGCTGTTGTAAAACTCATAAAGAATATTGCCTTTTTGAAGTGGAGTTAATCATGGAATCAGTCAACTGGTTTGGATTCTTGAAAAACACAGAATCAGTTGCTTTTAAAAAAGTGTAGGTAAAAAAAAAATAGAATTAGAAAAAGAGCAGAGAAATCCTATAAAGAGGATCTGAATGAAGATGTGCATCTTAGGGTGGCTAAAATGACACTAGACACTTATACAGAGACACACTGTCACCTAGGCCTTACCTGAAAATCCCGGAGATCAGACTTCATTTACTATAGAACTAAAATATGAGACTCTGAATAAAATATTTTGTCTGATTCTGTATAAAATGAAGAGATCTGAATAAACATTGGAACTATTTTTAAGAAAATCCTCAGCCTGCTAACAAGTCAGAATATAGAAATTAGCCCCATATTTCTCATGTCTGAGATGCATTAATTATTACTGCTTTATGCATCCATCCTTGAATCTCCATTATAATAATTAAATGTGTACCCAGCACTATCTGAAGTTACATAAAAGAAAATTCTCAACAAAAGAGAGCCTGTCAAATGCTGTTACTTATAATGTGATTAATGTGTGATTTCTTCCATCAGAATAGATGAAGAGCAGCAGCAAATGGCCCACAATAATTGCAAATTGAACAGAAAAACCTGTTGACCACCTAAATTGTTTCAGAGCAGGTTGATACATCTCAGTTATTTATGTGGATAAATATCAAGAGAATTAGCCTCTCATTCACAAGAACTCCCAAGTGGTAACTGTCTAGAACACAGAAGATAATCACAATATCTGTTCACTACATAACAGCACATGAATTAGATACAAGCATCTCTTTGGACAGCATAGTCCATTACATGCAGCTTGTAAAATGTAGGATAAAAGCTTTTTGTAAAGTTAGGGTCAAAGTCTAGGGTGACTGAACATGAAAAACTTCAAGCAACATATTTATGCTAGGCCATAATGCAAAAATTATATTTAAAAACTAAAGAAGTATTTTGAGTAATAATTTTCTGAATTCTAAGGAAAGAAGCAGCAGTGTTGGTCTTCTTTTAAAGAAAAAAAAAAAAAAAAAAAACATTCCACATTTCTGATTAGCACACTGGAAAATTGTGCCTGTTTTATGGCATAATGCTAGGCATTTATAGCACGTAATAAAACTCATTCTACCATCTGCTCCAAAGCTTATCAAGTTTAGAATGGTATTGTATTATTATGCAATCTGTTAAAGGAATCACCATCATCCAACAAAAAGAAAAATAGTTTTTAATACTGTATGTTGTCATTTAAACATTGCAGTAGTTGAGGTTTGTCTGAAACTGCAACTGAGATAATTCTTGCCTTAATTAAAATATGTTCATGAGATGTATAAGGAATGAGTGTCTGGAACATATTCCATACATGTTATTTTACTGTGGAAAGATTTAACCTTACATAATAAAGTCTTCAACTAGTATAGAAATAAGTGGATGAGTGGATGGATGAAGGGATGGAAGGATGGAAGGAATCTTTAGCACTACTCCACCACATGTCTGCAGTCACCCCACCCACCTCCACACGTCCAAGAATATCAGACGAGTCATACTGGGGTACCTGAGGACTTGTGGAAGACAACTGATAGCAAGGTTTTTTTTTTTTTTTTTTTTTTTTGTAGTCCATTGCAAACTCCAATGTGAGGAATCAATATTATTTTTTATGCAGATGCATGTGAACAGTATTTATTAAGAGAAGACACTATTCCAGAGTTCCAGATCTCAGGTGAAGGTGTAGGGTCACCTCTGTAATATCTTTTTGTCAATGTAACTATTTTAAGCAAAGCTTATTCAGGAGAGTAGAAGAGAAATGACCATCTCTGTTATTGAGTATCAACAACAGCATAGATAAAACAAATGTCTCATAATCTTAAACTGTGTCAAACTGTCCTTGACATTTTTATTTTGACTTTTTGAACACACAATATGTACATTACCACAGGTTAACTCTTTTGGTTGCTGATATTTAATGGGTTTAGCATATCACAAGTTACACACCTTGGGAAGGAGAACAGGCAATAATTACACCTGCTGACAACACCATGTTCTTCCCTGCAGAGCTGCCATAGCTAGGGAAGTGAAGAAGCCTTCTGTTATTATGCTCTTGTGTCCTTGCACAACAGCAGTCCTGAGATGCAGGTCTAGGTTCAGCTCGCTGCACCTGCCTCTGAAACCAGTAGACTCTCCCTTATGGTTTGCTATAGCATTAAAATATATTTGTACTGTACTCAGGCATACAGAAACATCATAATTCTATAGCTTTTTTCTCAATCTCCAAAACAAACAAAACAAAAACAAAGAAAAACACCTAACCAAACAAACCAAAAACCTTCTAATTCTGTGTACACATTTCAAAAATGTTTACAGAAACGTATGTTCAAGTTTTGAATACAATATTTCTTTCTGATACATACCTTTGTGATTCTGCAATCTCAGCATCAAGACTTTGTGCTATATTCACAATGATCTGGGATACACTTGTAAACAGGTTCTGGAAGTAAAGGAATTCAGACGATTTCAAAATGATTGAGTTTATTAACAACTCTGATATTTACTGCATCAACATTATTATTTTATTATTGTGAAAATTTTACAGCAATGAATTTTACTTTCAAATCAATTGTTTAGAAATTCTGTATATATCAATATAACTATTGCTGATCTAAATTAAATCTTAACTGCTTATCTTAAATTTAAATGATTCCTAACTTCATAGATTGTCTAAAACAAAACTATGATTTGAGCCACAATATTTTGTGGGGAATAATTAAAATACTTCTTTGTGAGGCATTCTTATTCAGTCAGAGCCAAGGGACTATTACAAAGCTTATTTCACACAAAAAATATTCCCTATTAGCTACTTTCATATTTTGGCATGGTGAGCACATAGTAGATATTCTTTTCATAAAGTCCCATGACTTATAATGTAAAATATTTCATAAGCCCCATGACTTATGAATTAAAATATTCATTTCCCTTTATAACTTCTATTTGTTTTAGTAATACTTTTACTGAATCTTGAAAGTATTAAAAGAAATAAGAACTTTTAAAGATGAGTGGGGTTTCTTACTTGAGAATAGTTTGTATTCTCAAGTTCAATTCCTTAAAAAACATTGTTTTGACAAAAACATTGCTTTGACAAAAACAATGTTATTACTTTGAGGAATAAGTCTGTAATTGCAGGTCAGGACAAGTTCACAAGAAACCCTCTATTCAACGTATTCAACACTGTAGTAATATTTCTGCTGTTTGTTCTTGACATAAATCAATCTTCCAATTTCTAGGTGAAAATTTTAATAGAAATTAAGAAACAGAAGAGTTCTTTACGTTAAAGCATTAACAGTGGCTTTTATTTATTTATTTTATTTTATTTTTACATCCACGTTACAAAACAGGTGGGTTTTTAGTTTGTTTTTATTTGTTTGTTTGTTTAGCCAAGTGCAGATTTACCTCAAAATTTCAATTTAAAAAGTCAAAAAATGTGTACTGTTTTGAAATAGAGGAAATGGCCACAAGTTGTGCCAGGGGAGGTTTAAGTTTAGAAATTTGGAGACATTTCTTCTCAGAAAGAGTAGTGAGGCATTGGAAT
Organism: Stictonetta naevosa; assembly: GCA_011074415.1. Classification (NCBI taxonomy): domain Eukaryota; kingdom Metazoa; phylum Chordata; class Aves; order Anseriformes; family Anatidae; genus Stictonetta; species Stictonetta naevosa. The sequence continues at coordinate 16,939,591 of CM021697.1, read as the reverse complement.
GGGTTGTCCATGGGTTCCTCATCACTATCACTGGGGGTGTTTTAAGAAGTTCAACTTGGTGCTTAGGGACACGGTTTAGTGGGTGACATTGGTAGTAGGGTGATGGTTGGACCAGACAATATTGGAGGTCTTTTCCAGCCTTAACAATTCTATTATTCTATGAAATTATAAAAAAATGCATGCATATTTACTCTCATTCCTTAAATTTTCAGATACATCAATGTTACAAAATTCTTTCTAACACTTGTAGCTAGTACATAATCATCTGGTACACAACACTGGTGAGGGGAACACACCCTATCTGTATTGGATTACTGCAAGCCTGTCATATGTTTCATACACCTGAAGGTTCAGATCCCTGCCTTGTGGTTTCAAGCTTACTGAGTCATTAGGATATTCTTCTCTCCTTTATTTAATTTTCTAACTCTTGAAAGTAAGAGATAAAACAAGCCATCTTTCCTCAGAATTTTGTATAGTAGTTCATTTTGACCTATAGCAAACAAACAAAAATGACTGAGTTAAAACATTCTTTTGTGAATGTTGAACAAAAATTACTTATATTGTTAATTATTGAATATAAACCTTGCTCCTTTGCATGTAGAAATGAAACATCCTATCTATATCTAACAAAGCCTAAGCAGGAGAACTGTGTTACAAGCGTATGCAACTAACAGCTCTGTGACAAAAGACATTCTGGGTTGAGGCAGCTGTAGGAATTTACTAAATATATTAATTCAACAGTAATTTCTAAAATAAACATGGTGCAATAGTTCCAGTACATATTTCCTGAATGTCGGTTTAGAGGTCTTTGATAACCACACGAGAGAGTTTTCAAGGTGTCAAGTTCCTGTATAGAAGTGGCTATGAAAATGCGGTCATCATTTTAGTTTGAAAACATTTTTTTAATCTGTTTTCTTTTGAGCATGTCCATTCTCACCTAACTATACCTAGGTTGAGGAATACGCTTATAAACATACCCCAAATACCAAAACTTTTATTTTTCACAAACTTGGCTTTTGTGTCCTTTGTTAAGATCTGTGAGAATATATGTAGACATATAAGATCATTGAGAGTATATGTAGACAATGTAGACAATGAATAGCAATTTGCTGATACTTACTATGAATTACAAACTACAAGTTTGTACTACAAACTATTAGCTCCAAAACCACAATTTCTTGCTCAAATTTCAAAGGACCATTTCACAATCCATTTTTGTGCACCTTTGGAAATGAATTTATTCTTTAAGTATTACAACCAGTTGAATCAAAGTTGTTCCAACAAATCTTACCCTTTTTATTTTATATGATCTAATATCACTCTCATTTTATCATCTAGAGTGCTTGCTTAACCATGACTTCAGAAAGTAATTCTATATTTTTATAGAGACATGCCTGTATGCTTTTATCTGAGGCTTTGTCAACTGTGGAAGTGCCTAGAGCAATTCTCAAAATTTTTATGCTACTATTAACTTCTGTTCAATTTTTGTATCTGGAGATGTTTCTTTCCAAGGCATTTGTTATGTCTGTAACAGCACCACGGCACGATTCATTATTAATCAGAATACAGTGATGTTATGTCCCAGATGTCAGTCAGGAGTGTTTTTTCTTTTTCTTTTCTGTTTTAAACATATTTGTATTGAGTAGCTGAAGAATGTGAACTTCCCATTAATGTAATTGTAATGAGAAGCTTATAACAGCAAGTGCTTTAATCATGTTACAGGCAAATAACAAATTTTGGAAGAAGTGATACAATTATGCTGATCAAATATATGAAACAGATCCAAGAGCTTCACAGTTTTAATCTGTCAAAATTACAGTATTAAAATGAGCCTGAAAACCAATTCTTCTGAGACAACTGAAGTTAGATGAATGAAGAAATACAGTTCTTAATGTGAGGAAAGTATTCTGTTTCTCTACATGTTTTACTTAAAATGTGGTTTAGATTTTTATTAGCTTCAACTTCTAAATCACATATGTATATTTCACATAGCAATGGTGAAAACTGCAAGTATGTCATTTCATTTTACAGTGTTCTGTAGTTTGGTGATATTCTTGTCTTTTATTTATATTTAATTCTATAGGCGGAATTCTTTCATCTTACACTCTGAGTCTCCTTTTCTCACTGGGAAGATCATTTAGATAGGTTGCATTTATTCTCAATCTGGAAATTTGTATTGCAGGTAGAAGTTCTGCACTTTTGATTCTGAGCAACTGATTTTGAGCAGTTGCTGACCACTGGAATCGAGAATTTAGTCACAAAACTTGAATATATTCAATCTGGTTCCATATTCTTGCAAGGATATTTATTTTGTAAAAGTTTCAGTTCCTTTTTATCATCTACTATGGCCTTTCAGGCCAACACAATTACAGTGGTGTTGTGAATCTTTTCCTGAACATCTTAATTCAATAGAAAAGTATGCATTATGTAATTTACTGCAGTGTTTTCTGATAGGGTAGTACACATTATTGATCTTACATCCAAGATCCTTCTGTTTTGGTTTGTTTGTTTGTGTGTGTGGTTTTTATTTTTTTTCAGTATAACTGTATGAATATGGTTGATCGATATGATTCAGAGCACATACTCTTGACACTTCATTGTCAGACAAGCTGTACATATCTTTGTGTCAAATGAAAATGCACCAACATCATGACACAGCTGAAGATCTGATGACATGAGCTTCCTAAACCAATATAACCATAACATGGAAGTTTGTTTTCTTAGAAACAGTGAGCATAACAAGTTTGAACTAGACTTCCATGTCAGTATATTAAAAAGGAGATGATGGTGACATAAAATTATTTGATTTCCTAACTGGGAAGTCGTGTTATTGGAATAAACTGTGGAGATAAACAGAGGAGAAACTAAAAAAAAATATAAAAATATTTTTTAAAAAATGTTCTGCATTCTCAGGTACCTGAATCAAGATTAATCATTCTATATCCATGTTGGTTTGCTACATATGTTGTTGATATGAAAAATTCTTTAAAATTTTTGTTTATTCTCCAACAGGAAGGGCAAAAAAAATATTTGGTTGTGTAACTGCTGTTGATTCCTTAACCCTGTCAATGTTACAAGAGGAACTGGAAAACAACAAAACAAAACAAAACAACACCACCACAACAAAACAACAACAATAACAACAAAAACTCAACTGAAGAGATCCTATTAATCTAATTTTAACAAAGCACTCAACAGTTTAAATATATATAATATATAAATATATATGTATTATTTATTTTATTTTATTTTATTTTTTATTTTTATTTTTATTTATTTTTATTTTTTATTATATTATATATTCTTTAGTGTCCTGGGAAGATGGAGTGGAAATAAAGGTTGTCTATTGTCAACTGTCAGTGTACTTCATCGAAAACCATTACTTCCATCCTATTGGAAATTCTGACATTGTAAAATTTATTTTTATTATTTGGATTGAAAATGAAAGTGTAGATATTTGTTACCAGAGGAAAAAATAGAAAAAAAAAAAAAAAACATAGTCACTCAAATATTGTTGTGTTTCATTTTGATAAGTTTGCATTCCCAGGTAATAAAAATAATACAACATAAAATAATTTAAAATATCAGAGTGAGATTCAGTAATAAAGTTCAAATGGCATCTCTCTCTCTTACTGGAGTAAGTGTGCATTATAAGCTAAAACTTGAAGGTAATGCTGATTTATTTCATTTTTTTTTTTTTTCCTTTTAAAAATATTACTGATGTATTGGTACTTTTCGATGTTCTGAAGAAAAATGTTTCTGCCAGATTTACTTATACCAATGTTCATTGGCTACTTCCCTGTTTCACAGGAGATGATGGAGGTAATATACATTTGTATGTATTTAAAGAAGATTTTTTTTTTTTTCTCTCCCTTTTGAAATAGCATTTAGTAGAAACAGGGCTGATTGCTGATACAAGACATTATTTTCTCTATATTTTTTCTTTGGATTTTTTTTTCCTTAGATTTTTTTTTTTTTTTTCCCAGAGATTTAGTATGTTTATAGGATTAAAAGGGCCTTTTATTTGTTTGTTTGTTTGCTAATGGGATACAAATCCTTCTGGTCAGTGAAAGTCAGTGGAATCTGCTGACCTCAATGGAATTTTTACCACATGAATCTCATTTACTTTCACCAGAACTAGAAATATTTTCTAAGTTTTCTGCCAATTCTAAAAATAAATATTTTGAGAAGATGTAAGATTTTTTAAAATTTTATTTTATTTTTTACAAAGTTATAACAGGAAAGTCATTTCAACAACAACATAAAATCTCAAGAAAAACTATATTTAAAATATAAAGTGCAAGGAAATTTCAACATGAAAATGCAAAAGATATTATTTCAAAAAGTAAATATTTGACTTTTAATTAGTGGACTTGGAATCACTTCAGAAAACACCCAGCTTTGCTCAGACTTCATTTTCAGCTACATGGATATTTCAACTGAAAATATTTACCCTGCTCTATTTCTGAGTTATCCCCAAATACTCTTAAAATAAAGAAGATTGGTTTGCTTCCTTCTCAGCTTCACTCCTCCATACCTTGTCAAAATTATTGATTAGACACTTTGCCTAAGTTTTTGCATAGCAACTGTGTTTCCAGTATCTGTAGCCACAGATACAAATGTATGTTTCCATTTTGCAAGCTGAAGATCTGATAGCAGCCATGGACACTTTTTCCATGAACACAGTTGATAAGCACTTTTTATTTAGGAGGGAATTGATTATAATGTCCTTGGAGGCTAGTCCTCTAAGTTCTTTACTCTGTGTGATTTTCACTTTTGCAAAGGAATTGGAGGCTGCTGGCGTGTAAAATGAGACTGATTCACCCCATAATTCTATTGCTGATTCTGCTTGTTGTTTCCGTCTGTCAAGTTATTCCTTAACTTATTAATTCCTCCTCAGGAATAATGTCATTCTTCATGGTTAGCCAGAGGGCTGGGTTAACGGTGTTGTTAGTTTTAGGTACCACAGATGACTTGTCTTTTAGGAACATCTGATATTTTGAACATTGATTATTGAAATGTTTGTTTTTAGAAAGTTGTTTTCTCTTTCATTATTAGTTGTAATAGGATATATTATTCCATTCCAGTTCTGCATTTTCCATTAAGTTACCGTTTGTGATGTCACTTTGAGGTTATGATATAGACTCAGATTCAGCATGGTCTCTTTTGGGCTTCATTCTCTGCTTCGTTGCAATAAGAGGTCTAGTAGCTTTCTTCCCTACTAGGAGAGAAAAAGCTGAGAGAAGAGAATCTTCCATGATGTGGGGTCAGCATACATTTACAAAAAAAAAAAAAAAAAAATCTGTTGCAAATGATCCTGAAGGCAGTAAATTAAGACTTTTTCATAGAAACTAGGCATGTAGTAGTCCTATAAACTAGTGTAACAGGGTAGGAAAAAACATTTAACTGTTTCTTTTCTTTAGCTAAAAGCCTTATTCAGCTGAAGGACTTGACAGAATGACATTGGAGAACAGGGAGGCTTCTATTATGTGAAGTGCAGGAAAAACAGATTTTATGTTGTTGTCTTTGCATGATTACAAATCTTTTGATCACTGCTGAGAAATTTCAATGCCTCTGAGAAATTCTAGCTTTCTGTCTACATTTGTTTGTCTATGTATTTCAGGGCCCAGCATATCTGTCCTGAATGCTTCTGTGATAGTGGGATACTAATCAGAATGACCAGAATGAATACACAGTAATGGAATGACCTTATTTGTAAGGAAAAAATGCACAAGATCACTGAAGGAAATGAAGTCTGCCTGCCCCCCTATGCTGCACTAGTTCATCTTTAAATCAACTGCAACCTAAATCATAAATAGGTTCTTTGGAGAAATTTTAAGTTACATGACATCAGGATGGCAATTACCACCATCTGATGTTGAGGTATTTGCTCCCACTTTTTGCACAATGGTGTAATAAAGTGCTTGAGATATTCATTGAGGAAATGGTGTATCTGCATTATAAGATCTGCTTAAATTTAAGGATGACTGAGATTTTTTTTTTTTTTTTTTTTTTTTTCCTGAACTTCAGCCTTGTTGCTCGGTTTGAGTATAACATATCCTAAATGCAAAATAATGGGATGAGAAAGAAAGAAACAAGACAGAATCTGACTCAGCCTTTTGATGGTGCTTGGAAGGGAAGGGTTCTTTTGTATTTTTGGTCAAATATAAAATGTATACTCTATGTCAAGAACCTTTCAAAACCTTTCCAGCCCTTTTTTGAGAGTTTTAGCTCATTCTCATTAGGTTAGAATATCTTCAATAATTTCAACAGCAGCAGCAGGGAACATTCCTTTTGAATCAGCCTGCTGATTTTGGATATGGAAAATATAGGTTCAGTATCTTTTGGGATGAACAGAGCCTGGAATTTAAGTATTCCACATGGGAGACACCTTATGGGGGAATCAGACTGCACTAATTGTGCAATATTCACATTTAAAATGCAGGGTGTCTTTAACATTTTATCTTTGGCTCTGTTAGAATCGCTCCAAAATTATTCATTATTCTGGTAACATTAAAGGCAGTTCTGCTTATGCTTTTTTTTTTTTTTTTTTTTTTTCCCTTCCTCCCTCTTTTGTGGTGATTCTTGTTGTTCTTTCTTCCTCAGGAATATATATTTAAATTTCCCTGCTGCCTCACAGTTCCCACACAATGTTTGCTTGATTGCATATTCTTTGTAGTTTCATTTGGTTTGTCTCTCTAGTGTGAGGTCCTGCAAGTGATGTTAATAGACCATCCTCCCAAGAGGAATGTATGGGTAATTTTCTTTTGTACCTGAAAGATTTATGATAAAAATATTAAACATGAATAGGAAACTGAATTAAATAAACCACATCTCAATTCTACAGATGTATACTGATTCATTCATGTGTGGGTACAGCACTCAGAGACCTCAGTTTTAACGTCAAATTTCTAATGACTTATATTGACAGGCAGCAATTTCAGCTAGGCACAAGGCTGGGTGCAAGGGACTCTTGCATTCAGCTCTAACTTCCACAGTTTTTGATGAGGCTTTTGGGAACAGATCCAGAAAAGTTTGTGAGCTGGTGTCTGTCTGCAATATTCAGACTACATTAGCAACTTCATTCTGCCAAAGCAACACTTTAAGTATAGTTAGTGGCCCTCAGCAGGGTAATCCAAACCACCTAAATCAGCAGTCTAGACTACCTAAGTAGACAGTAGAGAGTGGCAAGCCCCTCTGAGGGTCTATGAATACTTATTTAGGTTAGCAACCTATTTCTCTCCCTTGACTCCTTGGAGTATACACACTTACTGCAATGTTACTGTATATTGAGCAAGGAGCAGCATAGAGCCAGACAATAAGAAATAACATCACCAGTCTCAGCTGAAATCTTAGAGAGAAATCCTTGCCTGGAACAGCATATAGTCCCATAATTTATTTTCTGTATTAAAAATTACAGTAAAGTATAATAAAACCACAGTCATTTTTGGTCTTTTTCAAACAAGTTGGAAAAAATTGACAGTACAAAGAACTACCAAAATAAGCGATGACTAATTCCTTAATAATTATTTTTATTATTTATTTACTTTAAGAACAACAGAAAATATTACTGTTACATGGATCTTTTCTTATTTACGCGTTCGTGATTATATACATCAAGGATATTTCTCACACGTTGGTCCTCTCTGCCAGTTGTTGGGCTTTCTCCCTCTCTGCACACTTTGCTGTGTTATCTAGGCTACTTTCCAGTTTCATTCAGCACTTGACAGCCTTCTTATACTACTTGTACTACTTATACTACTCATACTGCATACAATTATTCTGACAAACCATTAACAGAGATTTTAATGTTGCTAACCTTGCTTGCTCTTCCTTCTTGCATGCCTCCACTGTTTTAGTTGACTCTTCCTGGTGTGTGCAAACTAGATTTCAAACTCTCTCACAGCTAGTTTTCATATCATCTCAGATGTCAGAAAGCTCAGTTTTGTTTAGAAATTTTGAGTGTAGACTGTTAATTTCCAAGCATGCTCCTGTAAATGATAACAAACTAACATCCTGTTCCCAAAGACTCACTGCTTGTCAAGTTATTTATAATAATATCTTCTAAATGTACTCTGAGGTTTATTTTAACTCTTTGCAAGTCTTTAAATAAATATTTTTAAGAAATAAGAATTTGATGTCACATTTTAAACTTACAATGTTATTTAAGGTAATACTATTTTACACTAGGTATTTCTTCCAAAAATGAAAGCAAAGCATTATTTTGTATAGTTCGTGGAATGAGATTTAAAATATTCTTCCTTCAGGTAGTGAGTGAAGCCACCACATTTTTTATGCTCTGTTTTCCTCTCTGTTGCTGCCAACATTGTATCCAAAGCAGAATTCAGGTTTCTGCTTTTTGTGTTACAGGCACTTTCCTGTTATCATGGATTTAGTTCATCTTAAAATGATGATCATGAATCTCAGTGGTATTTGCGAGCTTGCAGTTGTGATTAACAAAGGCCTGTTGCTATTCAGAAGTGCAATGAACTATGTAATTAAACATAATTTTTTTTTTTTTTTTTTTTTTTTTTAAATAAGACTGTTCTGATTGAAAATTCAACTTTGTGAAATGGTTCCCCAGGCCAAATCCACATTCCAAAACCTGTAGATATTGTTAAAGGAACTTGAGCTTAAACTATTAATAGGAGGATGTCATTGCTGCTACTGTTTTAAACTCATTCAAAGTCCTACAATTTGTGAAGTCTGAAGCAAAGTACCCTGGGCTGTAATAAATAGAGCATTGCCGGAAGGCTGAAGGAGGTGATCCTTCCATTTTATTCAGCAATAGTGAGATATTATTATAATAGTGAGTGCTGTGTCCAGTTGTGAGTTTCCAATACAAGACATGTATTTCCAATACAATACAAGGACATGAACATCCCATCCTCTTTAATAACTTTATTGATGATTTGGATGAGGGAATTGAGTGCACTCTCAGTAAGTTTGCAGATGACACCAAGCTGGGGGGAAGTGTTGATCTACCAGAGGGTAGGAAGGCCAGAGGGACCTGGACAGGATGGGTCAATGGACAGAGGCCAATGGGATGAGGTTCAACATGGCTAAGTGTTGGGTCCTGCACTTTGATCACAACAACACCAGGAAATGCTACAGGCTTGGGGGAGAGCGGCTCAAAAGCCATGAAGAGGAAAAGGATCTGGGGGTGCTGATTGATGCTCACCTGAACATGAGCCATCAGTGTGCCCAGGTAGCCAAGAAAGCCAACAGCATTCTGGCTTGTATCAGGTATAGTGTAGGTGACCATCAGGAAGGTGACCATTCCCCTGTACTCTGCTCTGGTGAGGCTGCACCTTGAGTACTATGTTCAGTTTTGGGCTCCTCACCACAAGAAGGACATCAAGGCGCTGGAGCATGTACAGAGAAGGGCTACAAAGCTGGTGAAGGGCCTGGAGCACAAGTTCTCTGAGGAGCAACTGAGGGAACTGGGGTTGTTTAGTCTGTAGAAGAGGAGGCTTATGGAAGACCTTATTGCTCTCTACAACTACCTGAAAGGAAGGTGCGGGGAGCTGGGGGTTGGCCTCTTCTCACAGGTAGCTAGTGATAGGACTAGAGGGAATGGTGTCAAGTTGCACCAGGCGCAGTTTAGTTTAGAAATTAGGAGATCTTTTTTCTCAGAAAGTGTGGATAGGCCTTGGAATGGGTTGACCAAGGAAGTGGGGGTGTTCAAGAAAAGGTTGGACCTGGTACTTAGGGTCATGGTTTGGTGGGTGACATTGGTAGTAGGGTGATGGTTGGACCAGATGATCTTGGAGGTCTTTTCCAACTTCAGTGATTCTATGATTCTATGATACTGGAGAGAGTTCAGCCAAGGACCTCAAAGTAGCATCTATCATATGAAGAGGGGTTGGTAGAGCTAGGACCGTTCAGTCTGTAGAAAAGAAGGCTCAGGTGTGGGGTGGTTTCTTGGAAAATTGTAGTATTTAGTCTTAAGAGAGAAAAATCAGGAAAAAAGTATCTACCTTAAAAATGTCTTTCCTAAGCAAAATTCTAAAAGTTATAACAAGTTATCCATGCTGATAAAATTTGCTTTCTACCTGTAAGAGAACATTAGATTATTGAGTCCATAGTTCCCCTCATGTGACGTAAGCCTCTTTGTTAGATTTCATATGCTCTTTGGGTAAAGTTACTAACATATGTATGGTTTAAAATATTCGTAACAGGGAGCTACATGGGGCTAGAAGCAGATTCTGAAGTGCTCTTCAGAATAAGTGAAAAAAAAAATGTGAAAGACATAAATGCTCTGGTATTATCTCTGTAAGTAATAAAGATATTATAAAGGAAGAAAGAAGTGATGATCAAATATTTTTTGTTGCCTGCATTATTCTCTTGGTGGAGAAACTGGTATTAGATCTCAGTGGTATAGTAATCTTCCTTTAAAATTTAGAATATTTAGAAGTATTAAATCAAGTTACATTTTATCATCTTAAGTTCTTCGTAATGCATACTGTCTCCAACTTAAACCTATCGACATTAAAAAGATTATGTCCTTAAAGGTGTCTATCCTTCCATTTTCTGCTTTGTTCCTCCTGTTCAGGTTTGACAGTTCAATTGATTCTGTTCTGTGACAAGAGTCAAACCCCTGAGCTCTAGTTCAATTAGTGCTTAATAAGACTTTACTTCCAAAACATGTGGATTCCCTTTAATCTTAATAGTATAGGAAAATCTACTGTGAATAGCAAGTGATACACAGTAATGTTGAATACATAAAATGTAAGGAAGCTGTGCAGAAGTGCAGCTGTTACATGATGCCCACATATGATTTCAAGCATAGACCATAGTAAACAATGTTATCGGTTGAAGTGAAATTATAGGAGCTATAGCTTTGAAAATTTGTATGGTTTTCCTTAATGTTTAATGCTTTTCCTTAATAAAGAAGTACTAATAAATGGAGTATGAAAATATTATATGAGTAATAATATATTCAGTAAGGTATATTCTGTGATTCTATAGTGGTGGAATTTGAGTCAAAACCAACTCCTTGCCTAAGAATTGGCATCCAAAAGATCTTTTTTTTCATTCTTAATGAGTGGTACGTATGTCTTATGTTTACAGAGAAACTCTCAGAAATGTAAATGAAGTGTAATCTGTTACAGTTTTAATAAGCTCCAATTACAGTGTCAAACAAGATAGCTAACTGGGCAGCAAATCCTATTTTAGTTAAATGTCATGTCTGAAAGTTTTCAGCCTCTCCAGTTAGCAACCTCTGTTTTTCATATCATTTACATTTTCTTTGATTGTTAATTTTGAAGAATCTGATTGTAGCATAGTTGCTTATGGCTTCACATTCTAACCTTTTCTGTTTTCCTTTGTCACAAGCTTACAAAATGAAATGCTGTATCTGGCTTTGTCTGAAAAAAAGACCAGAAAATTGAGCCTGTGTATACTACCAGAGATCAGTTACTTTTCTCGTTTGATAAAAGGAAAACAGAGTACTGCAAAAATATTCAGCAATAAGTTTTCAATATGCTATTATGATTCTTCATATCATCCAACTTATCTTCCCAAGAATCCTGTTATCTTTCATTTTCAAGGAAAAGGTAGGGAGAAAGAAAAATGACCAAAGGCATTTTTCTTGCATGTACTGACATTGTGCCAGCATCTGGTCCAGCTGTTGGAGCTGGGCTGGATGGGAAAGTTGTGCTGCTCACTGCTCCAGGACTGCTCTCTGAGGGAAATCCACTTCAGAAGGGAGACAGAGGTATCAATCATAGCATTTACTATTACAGCAGAACAGAGTCCCAGAGTTAAAAAAGTACTAAAGCAAGGTGGTATTGTAAATCTGCATAAGCCTGTACAAGCCTTCTGCTCTGAATGGTCTTTATGTAGGAACCCATCTCTTTTCACTGGCCCCAGAGGGAATCTAGAGAAAAGAGGCACATTCTGGATACATGACATAGTCATATCTGAGGTATTTTGCCATATCCACTTCCAATCACTGTTGGAAGAAGGGAAAAGAAAGTATTGTTCTGCTTGTTCTGGCATAGTGGCCAGCAAGAGCATCATTACTTCAAATACAGCAATTCTACCAAAAAAGGAAAAGAAACTGAGAAAAGCTGTTTTATGGCTTCAAGTTGTCTGAGTACACAGAGAAAATGGATAATTTGGCCTTAAAGATTTATATATATTTTCTGTAATACTTGAGACAAATTCTAATACTTTGTAATCCAAACATTTTGTGATTCAATAGGACCTGCCTTCCAACCTCCTAATACAAATACCACCAATCTCATCCTTCCCTTTGCAAATAGTTATCAGTATATTAACACACATAGCACTACTCATTCATAATTAGCTTTTCAGTGAGTTATATATGAACATTTTAATAATAAGGCAATTTCACTATCTGATTGTATGGGATTTTTAAAGCCTAACTGCTTGCAACATTAGCGTTCATGAGACTCACTAAAATTACTCAGGATTTCCATATATATATATATATATATATATATTCTTTCCCTGTGAAGGATTATATTCCTATAGCAGTGAAGAGAGGATAACAGTTAACGTAGAAGTTTTATATTCCAACACAAACAGATATTTAGAGTAATAGTATGAGACAGTGTAAAAGACTGACAGGTACAACCAATCTGGACAATAACATTCAATAAGTTCATGAATTAATAAGCAACATTTACAGAAAGAATAGTGCCTTCCTAGAACAGATTTTGAAGGTATTCCACAAATTAAGTATTTTAATATTTGCTATTAGCAAGATAAAATAATTTTATTTTGTGCTGTGTATTAAGAAAGAGTACATTAATTTTCATCCTGAAAAGCATAAACGGCTCTGAATACAAGGTTCAGTTCTAATAGAAAGAGGTAAATAGACTCTCAGTTACCTAGTTTACACTTTTTAGGATTCTTTTAAATGTATTCTGCTTAAAATTTAAATTAATCTTTTTATTAAAAAAGAAGTTATTTATATTTAACTTCATATATCCATCTGAAACTCTTTTTTTTTTTTTTTCTCTTTTTCTTCCTATTTTTTCCACTCCTATTTTTCTTTCTAAACTCTTTTTTCCACTCTCCTTTTTCTGCCTTCTTTTTTTTCAGCTTGATTGCCTAAAGAAGGCAGGGATTATGTGATTGCACTCTTTGCCCACCCACATGCCAGACAGACTCTCAGAACGTTAGGACACAGGCTAATTTCAATCATATTTGACAGAGGCATAGGAATTTCAAAGTTCCTGAGCTTTTACAAGTTTCATGAGCCTTTATGACTGTTTATAGGGGCGGCATAGCACACAGTTCTCCCACTGAGCAATGTTATAAGGTGATTCCAAGAGCCATCTGCCTGTCTGGCTAACCAGAAAAGGCTCTTACATAGTTGGTAGCTGTATGTGAAATTGGAGAGGAATGAGAAAATTGGGTATTGGCTAGGGTGGTTGCAGACAAAGCCAGATATATTGCAACATGGGGTTCCTGTAAGAATTACAATGGTGAGCTCTCAGAATAATACAGAAGATAGTAAGGAAAGGATGTTTGGATGTCATGAGGAGTACTGAGCAAAGCTAAGTCTCTTAGTCTGTTTAAGTAACACAAGGGATAAAGGACATTAGACAATTTCACTGTTTGTTAAATGGTTTCTTTTTTTAAAAAACTTTTTTTTTTTTTTTAATGTGGCCTGCCCTAGAGTGCACTTTTTCTATCATGTCATAACACTTTAGCTTAATGAGCCATTTTACTAATTAATTCCATCTCTCTTCTTTTATCCTCAGTTTGATCTCTTTTTCAGGTTCTTAGAATCCCAATCCATATCTGATATTTTTATATGGGGAACAACATGACTCAGCCAAAGATAAATAATGGATGATAGCTGTTTGGGTATATATTAGATTTAAATTAACTTATTTAAGTTTCAGAGCAAAATAATTTAAACAAGTATTGAAAAGATTGGTGAATTTATTTGCTGAACTTTACTGCGATAAACTGTTTTAAAATATGTACCCAAATTCTTTCATTAACTGTCTCCCTTGCATTAAACATGGAGAACAGTCACCTCACTCCTGTACAACATATGTTTGTCAACTATTGTCTGTCCTGATCTTCATGTAAGAGAAAGTTAGTAACTTACATTACTTTTTCACCGATACAGTCAGACTAAATGCAGAATATCATCCTATGGGACTTATGTGGTCCAGCCTATGTGACAGTCCTATTTCATCAGGACATATTCCCATCTTTACTTGGCTTCTTCAAGGCGTAATAATAAGTCCAGGGTTCCCTCTTTTTGTACCTACTGAAGAAAGCTATAATACTGGATAAATGATGTATGTATCAAATAGAAAGTTAGAGGCTGGAATAGAGTTCATCCTCCCTGTGTTGATAAATAAGTACCCTAAGAACGTGGTCTCACTGATGACTTCTCTGGGATACTGTGATTCTACTTGTCCCTAAATAGTGTTGTGATATAATGACCTCAGCCTAGTCCCTCATATGCCGCATCTGTCCTTGCAAGGGACACTAGAAAAAGAGCACATTGCACCTCTGCGTGCATGTACAGCATAGTTATAATTTATGTCAGTGTGCTTCTTGCCAGAACATTAAGCCTACATGCCTAAAAACACTTCAACCCCAGAGAAAAACAAACATACCAATCAGTATCAACCCCCTACGGCATACATTTATACACCAGAGGGAAAGACATTAATGGACAATTAGAGAATCCTCTAAGGCAGAGGAAGTAGACTGAATGATCTCTCTTCTTAGAAGGGCTGCTGTGACAGTGGTCTTTGAAAACCAGAACTGAAGAGCCAAAGAAGAAAGGCACACTGTGCCTCAGAACTTGGAGAAGTTCAAGGAATTATTTTCTCTCTCATTTTAGTCTGCTTAAAGACACACTTCAAGGAACCCATTGGACTTTGTTGTGTGCTTCCCATCTATAAAGGTTATTCCAACTGGACTTCCAGAGCACTGAAAAAAGTCTGGGTTTGCTAGCTCTAAACAAAGATTTTCATACCTGGTAGCATTATAAGACCTGGTACCCCAACTCATAAAAGCTTCACTGTAGCATACAGCTGCTGAGTTGTAGATCAGAACTTTCTCATTTTAGTGCTGGCAGACAACAAGGACCAGGCCCTTCTAAGCCTTTGCCTCTCGAAAGCAAGGAGAAGAAATCAAGTTAACACAAGATTTTTCTTTCCTTTCACTCAGAAGCATCACAGTGTTAACTCAAGCAGTTGTTGTTGCTCTTCTAGTAGGAAATGCCTGGTCACATTTTATTTACACCAATACATATATTTTTTAATAGTCTGGTATTAATCTGCTGTTGGTAAGACTATCATGGCTTAATTCTTCCAGAAGGCTATTACAGTGTTCTAATTTCATTTTCAATTATAGAAACAACTCCACCCCTCCTTACATTTCATCATAATGCTAACAATAATGTTACACCCTCCGTGCTCTTCACTTGCCTCTTTTTCCTCCCTTTAACTGCTCTTAGAGGCTTTCACTTCTGTCCTTGACTTTACATTTTCTCACCTGCAGCTGACCCCATGTTCTTAGAACTGCTTCCCTCTCACTCACAAGAGCCCCTTCACTGTCTCTTACCTCCTTCACAGTCTAACCTCAAAGAGCTCGATTTTCAGAAAAGAGAAGATACAGAAATTATACACTGTGAGATCACTTTTATTTCAGTTTTAAAGATTTACATTTCTATTTATTCCTGATACATATATATATGTTTCCAGAATATGCAGATTAATGAGATTGAGTAAACGTGCTGAGACACAAACATGAATGTTTTTCATTAATCCTTGCTTCTTACTCTGTTTTTTCTCCAATAGAACTGCATAAAGCTGCACTATGAAAGTGGTTATACCCAGCAATGAACTGGTGACTCTCAAAGAGCAGTGGTACAGATTGCCAACTCCCACATCTCCCACAGGTCCTGCCTGCACTGGTCCACTCTCTGGGCAAGCACTATCTTGCTGTGCTTGGATTCAGCCACTCAATTCCGCACGAGTCTTGTGCTGTGAATGGTGACTGTCATCACTCACAGTGCAGTGATTTTCAGGAATTCAGCTTCAGGACAGTTGTCACAATTATTCCAATGATATAGTGTTAATGTGAAGACCACTGGTGCATGGTAGTTCTTCTTTCCGAGTTAGACGTGTCATAGGAACATGGCAGGAGAACAAGAAGCAGAGGAATTCCTTATGCGTGCACAGACTTTGGAGAAAAGTCTTTAAAATCCATGAAAAAAAATAAAAAATCTGGTGCTGAATACCATCCTGCCTATCTCCTGCCACTGTTTCTTCTGATTCTTGGGTACATGTGCATGCATTTCATAGCATCTTATCTTTTCAGCCTGGCCTCTTTAATCACAGCTGTGAAATCACTTTTGGTCAGAGAAACAGTCTGCTTTTACATCTCTTTGGTACAATCTTATAAGATTTTGTTATGGGCAACACCTTAAGTCCCAAGAAGTTTCAGAAGCAACTCCCATCCTAACTCATTAGCTTTTGTAAAAAACTTTTTTTTTTTTTTTTTTTTTCCCTGTAAATAAAATCGGTGTCTTAACAGATGGAGTATTTGTTTTCTTTGCATGTGTGTTTTCAGCACTAAGGATCATTGATGCACCTGTCATTGTGAGTTCTGCCCCAATGTCTGGAAAATGATATTCAGAAAAACAAACTTTGTCAGGATTTGCCAGGAAAGTCAATAGTTTTCTCTTGAACTTGCATCTTAAACTGGCTAATCCCATAGGATAATTGAAAGAGACAGAAAGGATAGCAATTATCAGCTAAAAGAGGGGGGAGATGAGAACTACTGAAGCTGTCTGCCACCAAGAAAAATGTGGGGTCATGGCCTTACACATATTAATCATGATGGAGCTTACACTGAAAGTGAAGTTTACAATGAATATGGACTTTGTCAAATAAAGTGGAATTCACAATTTGATATAGAACTTTAGTACTTTATTCCATAATATCTCACACCTGTTTTTTTTTTGTTGTTTGCTTGTTTTTTGTTTTTTCCTTTAAAGTGTAATGGTGTCTAGAAGGTCACTTTCAGGCATACTGCTCAATTGCATCCCCTCAGCTGCAACAGCTGGCATATGGTAGAGAACTGTACGCAAGTGACTGCCTGGAAACCATGATTTAAGTGAGATATAAGATTTAAGTCAGTATATTTCAACTTTGAGACAAGAAGTTTAATTATTTGATCAGGGTAAAACATATCATCATAATAACACTTTAATAGCATTTTTATTCCAGTGATGTCAAAGCAAGCACTTTAAAAGTGTTTATTAATTAGGACTTCTTTGCAATATCCATGAGGTAAGTATTATACCCATTTTACACATGACTAGGCAAAATAGTTATGCATTTCAAACAGCAGACACAAGGCTTTTATTCTCAAAAACAAACAAACAAACAAAAGAAATGTTTGCTGTTCATAGGAATTAATACCGTTCAGAGAACATCCTAGCCCTGAGAATGCTGAGTATCCTTATGTTTTATGATAACTGGCCTTTTCTAGGTGGTGTTCTAAAGCTCTGGAATGTAACCTTTGCATATTTGTATTCAACAAAACCATTTAAATAGGTTATTAAATGAACAACCTAAAAAAAGGTCATCAGTCTCAGAGATCTGAATTGTTGATGTTGCTTCCATAGTTCAAAGCCAGGAATTTGCAAACATGCAATAAAAAAGGCTGAAAAGCAAAAAAAAAACCTGGCAAGAGGAAAATGAAGACATACTAGAAAATAGATGATTATATGAACAACTAAATGAATTCTGTATAAGAAAAACAAATGAAGGGGAATGAAGAGAAGGCAAACAAAGAAACAGTGCCTTGAAATAATTTTGGAAATAGTAAATGACTTTTAAAACTTGTTATTTATTATCCTATCTCATCTTTTTCTTCCTAAAATGTCTTTGAATGATGCAAGCAAGATCCATTTCAAAACATTTTTATTATTCATTATTCAACACGCTAACCCTATTGTGTACAGAAAACTGATGATGGAATATGAATAAAATTATCATAAGGTCCAGCACTGTAAATTCCCTGATTTCTATATTCTGTGGTAGAGAGGTACTTTTCACTTTTATATCTTCTATATGTCTACATCTTCCTTGTCTATCCTATTTCTGGCCATGTTTCCTGATTCAAAAGTTGTGGCTCCTGTTTTTAAAATATTCTGGTACTAGTCCTCAGAACAACTCTCTTGGGAGACATATTTAAACTAAACATGATGAGGAGGGGACAGAAACTGGGGCTCTTGTTTCAGGGGAAGGGATCTAAATAATAAACCATTAAACAAAAGTTCATCTTTTAATACTGTCAGTGTTGACTCTAGGATTTGAGCTGCTGTTTAATGAGAATTTAAATGAAAACCTCAGTGAACATCATGCAGAAGTCCTGTCAATGGCTGTGTCCCAAGTATGAAAATTTACAAACACATGATTAATAACTGTAGTTGGCCCACAGATTAACCAGAACATGCAGGGAGGTGCCTGAATTACAACATCTGCAGTCCTAAAGCATAGATCCTAGTACTAGCAGTGCAGAATTCTTCAGACAGAATTTACTCGCTCTCTGGGTCTTAGGTTTTTAGGTGCTTAAGCACAAGTTTACTTATGGTAACAGGAATGATTGCAACCTCTAGAGATAAGCGCATATGCTATAATTGGGATATAATAATTTAATTTGTCTCTATATATTGGTTTGCAACTATCTTTGTTCTCTAAAATAAAGCAATATTATATATTTTAGACTAAGGTTAAATAAAAATGTGTGAGATGTTCATCTTAAATTCCCACCTGTGTTTATATTTCACTTTCTTTCAATACCACCAAATGCACAGAGCACTAACTCCCCTAGAACAGAAAAAAATGTGTTCATTTCTGGGAAGATAACAGCTCATCAAGGGCAATACAAACAAAAATGTCACAATTTAGTGTTACATAAAGCCTCTTTGTGTATGTGTATGTCTCAAATCCTAAGAAATTTTCTGTCTCCTCACAGAGTGTTGCAGTGACTAGTTGCAAAAGCAAAGCAATTTGTTTAGCATGAATATCCACATCAGAGATTCTAGGAAAAAATAAAATAAAATAAAATAAAAATTGTTTATTTATAGAGAATTCTTGTTGCATTATTGAACTTGTTGTCCTCAAGTAACATAGATTTTAGTGAGTCAGATGAGAGAAATCATTATTTGATTTTAATTACAGTTAAATTTGCAAGAAACTTAATAACTTTCAAATCAAACATATGACAAGACATTTTATAGTATGTTCCTGTGCTATTCCCATTCATGAGGGTATGTTTCAACTCCAATATTTAAAAATTTACATTTTTTTTCATAAAGTTTTTGGATGCTTCCTGTGATACAACCCAGAACATGATCAGGTACAAGTAGTGCTGAAAGCTGCTCTACCCAATTAAAATCCATTTCTGATCATGCACAGAGACATGTTCTACACTACTTCATTTGCATACTCCAAGCTTCTCTATGAGTAATATGCAAAATTTCTGCCTGTCTCTCTACACCTCTATAGGCAACTAGAAAATAAACAAACAAAACCAGCTGTGTTTTGATCATTTTCTTCCTTTCTCACTTTTTTTTTTTAAAACAAACAAACAAACAAACAAACAAACAAAGAAACAAACAAAAAAAGCACTTCTAGGTGATGGCCTGAAAAGTAAAGCAATCTTCTTGCTCTGCTGCTCTGCTGCCACCATCATACAATTTATTTTACTACTAGTATTGTATTTCAAAGAGGATTTTTTTAATACTTCATTACTAAGCTTAAAGCATTAAAGGATAATACTCAGAAGTCTATTTCTGAAGTACCCTAAACACTCTATTTGGAATACAGCTGGCTCATGTCTTACACTCCTTTGTTTAAAGCTTTGTCAAATGGGTCTTGAAACCAAATATTCTTTACATTTGAAAAGTTTCTTTGAGGGCCATTAAAAGAATATTTATTAAGTGTTATAAAATAGCTATTCAGGTTTCTTAGACAAGAACTCAAATACAGCTTGGGCAACTGATTTAGCAGAGCTGAAAAGTCAATCAAGCCTCCTCAGGATCAACTTATTAGTTAACATTGGAAATATAGTCTTACTCTTTCTTTTGCAATAGTCATTAGAGATGTATTGCTTAAACTGTATTTTCCTTTGCCTTTGAGAAAAACAGGTGAATTTCTATCTTTTTAATTAAGGATAACATTAGCAAGGAGATAGTTATTCCTTATTGAGAGAGGCAGGAAACTCAGCCAACTAATAGTGCTAATTATGCTGTCACTTCATTATAATCTCTCAACTTCACACAATTAAGTGGAACCGGGATTGGGTAAGAGTTAAAAAGAAAGCAAAGTGTTTTCAGGCTAGTTAGAGTCTGAACGTATTCAATCTGTTTCAATATACTGGAGACTCTAACAGCAAATTTTGAAGTATGAAATTAGCTGATAAATGATAAAAAAGTAGTCTGAAATATTTACTATCTGTGGTGCTAGCAGTCACTCCATCTATATTAATTGGCACAGCATTTCTATGCCAGATGGTCTATTGCAGGGAGTGAACATTACCCTGATGGTTTTATCCCAATTATGTATTTGGGGTTTGGATGAAAGCATTTTATATTTTTTTTAGTAGCTATTGCATACAGGTAATGATATGTCATCAATAAATATGCATACAAAGATCTTGCTGGATTATAAGCAAAGGTATGTATGACAGCTTTGTGAGTATAGCTCTCAAGACTGGTGTCCTATTAATACTAGTGTTTACCTCAGCTTTCAGAAAGAAATTCTGCTGTAAGACAATAAATCAATTACTAGAGATGAAAGTCACTGATAAATGTAACTGTTTATCATCTTCCCCAGATCTAGACATTTTGGGGAAGACCCTCACTGAAATATTGCCATAAGTGTATCTTGTTTTAGGCTAACATCAGTACAGGTGTTATTGGTTCCCCTCTACTGCAGATTTACTGCCTGAGGGTAGGCTGCTCCAAGCACTCTTTCCCCAAGCACTGTGATATGGCAGCTCAGCTGAGAACCAGACTCACACAGATCCCTGACTGACCTCAGCCTCATCACACCATGTCAGTCATATCAAGAGAAGTGTCCTTAGAGGATAGTGGAAAGGAAGGGACTCTATAATTCAGCAAGAAGATGTGGTAGGAAAGGAGGCTGGATGGATAGCCCCAAGCATGGTTGCCACTCCAAGGGCTGAGACACCCCTGAAAGTCTAGGTTTTCAGTCATTTATCTGATTGCCATATTAGACTTCATAGTTTATGAAGTTTTTAATGGTCCCTTTTAAGATAAGTAAATAAAAAATGTATCAGTTTACTTATTGAGATATAGCTAAGAGTTTCCAACAGAGACTTTTCATCAATCAGAACATAAGAACACAGCACATAATGTGTAATCAAGAGCTGGAAGCTCTAAGCAGCTTAAAGTGTGTTAAAAAGGTGGGATCATTTGTTCACATACATATACTCAGAGGATACAGCGGGAAATATAAAAAGAGATAGATATTGACAGGAACAGAGAAACTTAAAAAGGAGGAGGGAGGTAGATGAAAAAAGAAGACGAGAGTAAGATGTCTCCTGCCAAAGGAACTGCAGTGAACACAAACAGGAAGATAAATGCAAAATGCAAAATGCAAAATGCAAAAAAAAAAAAAAAGAAAAAAAAAAAAAAAAAAAAGCTTGTGTAAGGAAACTAAAAGAAAGCCAATTGATAAAAAGGGAAAAGATGGTGGTATGGGCCAAAAAGTTGGTATGGGCCATACATAGCATAGGGAAGAGATGCAAGATTTAAAACTGAAGGTGAAATAAGAAGTGCCAATGATGCTTGTGCTTCTTTTTGCTCAAAATTATTTTGCTCTAATTTAGAATAAAATAGTGGCAGAAGACCAAAATCATCAGATAAGTCATATATCAAGTATTGTTCTTTGGAAGGAATTTAAAATCCTGGCAGTTAAACTTTGACCAGAGCCCTCTCTTCAACAGGTGAACAGACTGCAGAGACACTCAGTATTCTTCAGTACATTTTTATCTAAAAATAATCAGTTAAAGTTTGAAGATCCTAGCAAAGCTTGCACAAGAAGATTTTCACTGATCTTCCTGCAGAGAGTTCTGTGGCTACAATTCCAAATGTTTTAAGTTCATTGTAAGTATTTAAATAAAAGAATAATTGAATAGCTACATCTTGCTATCTACCTTGGCTTATGCTTACCTCAGAATGTTGACCTGCTGCAGTAAGTGACTTAGGCTGGAAGGGGGTCAGCAAAGACAAGAAATGCGAATGAACATAACCTGCCTAGTAAACAAAGTGATGATTCGTGAATAAAAAACAGGCACGATTGTAAAGGTCACTAGACCCAGTAAAAGTGCATGTGTAACTCTTGTATAACTGGCACATACAATATGCAGAACTGCCATAGGGCAATTACTTGGGTATTTGTCAGCATGAATAATTCTGGTCTTGTGTAGCACATGGCCATACTAAATTACATAAAGAAAATGAGGTACAGTCTCAGATCTCAGTGACTTTAGCACACAACGTCCACCTCTTAAAAAAATTCTGGCACTCTTTTTACCTCCTAACACTCTTAGGAAATATGAACTATTTCTAGAATCAAGCTCCAAAAATTTCACCTTTGCAGTCTGGGTATTAAGGAAGTCTCTCTTTTCTGGCAAAGGTACAGGACTGTCATTTTCCAGCATGCACTCATAGGTCACTTTTGGATAGCTTTCAGCCTGGTGCATTAAGATGACTTCAACATTTTATTCAGATATGCTTTGTTATTTTAATTGTGATATTTCTTTCTTTCCTTTTTTTTTTTTTTTTTTTTCCCCCTTTTTTTTTTTTTTCCTTCCCCTTTTATTTCCATTTTTATCTCCGGTACTTAGAATGCCAAGACAGATCATCTCAAGAAAAATAAAAAGCATTATTATATTCTGTCTTGCTAACATTTGTGCTTTCAACATATAATAAATATTCAGATGTGTTTGCTGTCATTAGCTAGAATGGGAAGACTGTCACAGAGAAGAAGAAGACCTACTTAATAACAGCAAGGCCAAGCTTTCGTTAATATTATGGAGCTAAGCAACCTATTATTTTAATCAAAGGCACAACAGAGATCTTTAGCAAAAGCCTAACAGTCTGGGGGTGAGGTTGTTTTTCTGTGTGTGTTACCGGGAACCTTTCTTAGGATTCTTACCAGAGCTCACATAATATGTATGTGTAGTTTATGGGATGTACAATATTATCTGTTAATAGACCATACACGCCCCCTGGAAAACATCCTTTGCTTTTGAATATCGAACATAGATGGAGCCAGCCATGCTCATGTCCAAGGTGGTATAATTCTATTCATTCTACCCCACTTCTCATCTGATAGTCAACCGGCAGTCCCCCTTCTTTAAATAAAGGAGAAACAACCTTTACACTGAGATCAGAAAACATGCTTGAGGGTTTTCAAACAATGGTAGCTTGTTATTACTTTAGTTTTGTTCCTTTGTTTAGAGAGGCACTGAGGGCCATAGACATCTGAGAATCTAAGATTAGTTTGCTGTTTTATTAAATGTGTCATTTCCTGTTTCACTATTCCAAGTTGTAAAATGTGGATTTTGGTCATAGTAACTGCTCCTTGAAAAATTATCCTAAAAATGGTTTACAAAGAGAATTACATATTAATCTATACTATGAATTTATACAGATCAAAAATTCTGCAGATACATTCCAAATTAGATATTGAATGTTAATGTTTTGCTAAACTTCCCAGTTATTTTCAAATATCTTTTTTTTTTTTTTCTTAATTTACATGTGGAATATTTTATATTCTAAATTAATTACAAGTGAAAAAAAAAGCAAGTATTTTAAATTTTTAACATAGTTTCTTAGTAACTAGATACCATTCATTTATGATTCTTGAAAACTCTTTAATACTTCATCACCAGTGCTTTATTGTCTTTTCTTCTCCATTAAGAAAATGCATTTCATATTCTTCTTTTGTCTTCCTACTACCACTATTAGATCAGGAGAGGAAAAGAGTCAAATTAATGGGCATAACTTTGCTACATATGAAGCTTAATTCAGCATCAAGCTCATACCCAAAAGCAAGAACGTAAATTGAAATGGTAAGGTCTAAATTTAATACATATTTTTGTCCATGATTTCACTGATAAAAATATGAAACAATTTGTGTATTTATAGAAACAAAACAAAAACTTATTTTTCCCATCCGTATTCATCTTCTCTTCACCCAGCAAAATTTATTTAGGAAACAAGATACTCTACTGCACATATTTATCTCCCTGGAGAGATACTGAAGAAGAAAATATGTGACAGATGTTTGTCACATTGCTTAATGTACTACTGGAACACATTCAGAAACTATGGTGATGAACATGATATAAATAGTCTATAAAGAACAGAATCGCGAAACCTTTCCTCTGAGAAAATGTCCATTAATTTCAATTAGAACTTTTCTTGGGAAATGATTAATATGGGCTGATTCCCAGAATATAGTTATTTTTAGTCTATTTTTAAATAAGCATAATGCCACCATAATGTTATTCTTAAAGTTTGTTCCCCAAAACTTTTCACTTGTTTTCTCAAAAAATAAACAAATTTAGTAAGAAAAAAATACATTATAAATAGCAGCATCACAGGTAATAACAACCCTGGAAGTTATACTAGCCTATGGCTCAGTTAATAAGTAAAATGCCTATTATCAATTCATACTGCGTGTTGGCCAGAATGTGGTTGGCACTGTAGAAAGACTGTATGAGGTCAGACTAAAGGGTTCAGATGAGGATCCTGTCTCTGTTCAGTGTGCATTGGATGATACAGTGAGCAAAAAAAATCTCTGTTCACATCCACTTCTATTTTTCCTCTCCCCTCATTTCTCTCTTCTCTAGATAAAAGAGTCCTAGCTCACCCTATGTGTCTCAGTTTTGTCCCATTTGGAAACAAATCCACACCTTTAATTTTCTGTTGTTTTAATCATTTTGTGAATCATCTCTAACCTAATATATCTATTTGCAAAAGGGAAAATGATGGAACAAGGACCCATGGTGTGCAAAGTTTTAAAGGTGAACCATGATTTATTCAACTGATTACATTTATTTTGTTTACATTATTTTGCTCTCCATTTTCTATATGTTCTGACAGTTGTTATTTTTATTTCTCTCCTTGACAATAGTTAATGTTTTATTCCTTTTCTCTGCTGCTGTCTTTTAACTAGATACTTTTATCCATGGAAGATTCCCCACTCTTCATCTGTGATTGCTCATTTTCTTTAAAAGGCTTTAAAAATATCTACTGTCAAAAGAATTTAATTCTTATTTTCAAGTATGATGACTTTGTCAAAAAATGATAGAAGATTTTATTCACAGAAGTTCCCTCCACAGAAATCATAACAATCTTTCAAAGTGTCTTGCATTTATCTAGATGTCTATTAATTATGCTATATGTTTTGTCTTCTAATTTAACCCCTATGTAAGTCAGGCTTAGAGAAACAAGCTACCCCAGTCTCCCCAGAAACTCTTTGGTATATCATCTGCTGTGGCTACAGTGACATGCTGAAAGGTTTCAAAGAACATGGAAGAAATTCTGACTACATTTTACCATTTTCCTGCCCAAGGTGAATTTGAGCATTTATAGATAGAAATGGAGTACTACTGATAATAACTCATTGACTATTTTGACCAGTGTGTAAATTGCAAAAGATTATTGTTAGCATGAAATCTTGATTCCGAACTGTTTTTCAAAAAAAAAAAAATGTGACAGTGATTACTCTATTTTGTTCTACACCCATGTCCCATATGCTGTCCACTTAGGGTATTTAATACAGAAGCCAGAGCACATCTGTAGTATTTGTTGTTAAAGGTATAGACACTGTAATTATTAAGCTCTTGAAACAGGTACCAAAACTCTTTACTAAGATGAAAGCATCTCTGGAGATATACTGGAGCATGATTTCAAGTGGCTGAGTGTGTATTCCAACATTAAAAATCTATGCAGGTGGCCAGACCTTTTGCACTATTGTTGAAAACCATGCTAGATGCTTATGAATTATTTTAGATCCTTCTCCACCATTCTTTAGTTTCAGAGCTGAAAGAGAAAACCATGTTCTTAATTCTGGCACAGCACTTTACTTTCATTAAGATACTCTGATCAGACCACAATAGGCCACTTATTTTCACTTAGAAAGCACAGACTGCATGATGAGTTGTGCCAGGGGAGTTTTAGGTTGGATCTTAGGAAGAACTTCTTTACCGAAAGGGTTGTTAGACATTGGAACGGGCTGCCCAGGGAAGTGGTGGAGTCACCATCCCTGGAGGTCTTTAAAAGACGTTTAGATGTAGAGCTTAGGGATATGGTTTAGTGGGGACTGTTAATGTTAGGTCAGAGGTTGGACTCGATGATCTTGAGGTCTCTTCCAACCTAGAAATTCTGTGTCTATGATTTTCAGCAAAATCCTATTAAATATACACATTCCTCAGAAAAGTCTATTTTTGCACTACTAGTAGGGAAAAGAGATGTGTGACATAGGTCCCCTTCACACTTTTTTTTTTTTTTTTTTTTTTTTTTTTCCTTTTGTAATAATTCCTGTTGAGTGTACTGACATCTTGTGGCTGGATATTTGAAATGTGCCATGTGTGTGTCAAAGTGAGGTAATTACTGCATGGCATGCTGGGATCTTCAGCTTTTGTTGGAGACTTCTGTCAAAGGCCCCATGTTGAGGAACATCTTGAATTTGATTACACATAGTTGAGTCTTCCTGGCCTGATTTTATTTATTTATTTATTTATTTATTTATTTCACTTCAAACTTCATAATCTTGTGGGCAAAATTAACACTCTCATATACATTTATTATCTTCAAGTCACACAGTCATTAAATATCTGTGCCCAAGACACAGGACAGAGCTCTGCATATGATAGTAATTGCAAGAATTCTGGCATGTGTTTTGGCAAACTGAGCTGCTCTTTGATCGGTTCTTGGCTTTCTTTTGTGTCCAGATGTTAGAAAAAGGAGGGGATGTTGTTCTGCTTTTTAATTTAATTTTTATTTATTTATTTATTTTCCACAGTAATCAGAATGGAGAACTGCACTCTAGTTCTTTGGAGTTTTGCTTGTTTGCTCTTTCTAAAAAAACAAATACTCCACAAACCCTCTTGTCTCATCTTTTTGCAGTCTGGAAATGAATTCTGTCACTTTTTTTTTTTGGTTTTTTTTTTTTTTTTTTTTTTTCACTTACTATTTTCACCTACTCTTTTTGCTTTTTTAAAGTTTAAATGGAGTATTTTTCACTCTCCCCAAGTTTTAAAACATGTCTTCTTTCTTGCCTTTTTTTCTAATTGTTTTTTTGTTGTTTGTTTGTTTGTTTGTTTTTAACCCTTGTTCAAGTGTCTTCAGCAGAAATCTCATTGTGCCCACTTGCAGTAGAGCAACTGATTCTATAAAAAAAATTACCAGATTTGTTTTCTTCATTCTTCTATCAGTGAAAAAGGAGAGGAGCAGAGCCCATGTGTATAGATCATAGGAACTTAATGCTGTTTAGGGTTATTATGAAGATGATACTGATGGCCCAGCATACAGGAGAACTGCTGGTGTCTCTAGAACAGAGAGGCTTACAGCCAATCATGCAGAATCAGCAGCTCTTTTGGGGTTAATATGATGCTTCTGAAGATAAGGGAGAGAGGTTCTGCAGGTAGTTCCTGCCTCAGGCATAAGGACTGGCATCCACCACACTCAGTGTGAGAGTTAGGCACAGAGGCTCTATGTATACAATCTGTCTCCCTCTGTTTATGTTCATGATTCATCTGTGCCAAGATGTTCTTATGAACAGTATGCTCCACTATGTTATTAAACACAAAACTGTGTACATAGCTTCTGGGATTTGTATATACATCTCACAAAAAGAAAAGAAGTGTTTCAGTGATATCCTGCCCATATGGCAGGTCAGCATGTATTAGTCTCCATTTTTTTGATGGGCCTGTTCTGAAGAACCATTCAGAGACTTTATCTATCCAGCACTACAGGAAATTTCCAAGCAGGAAAGGATATATACACATATGTTTCATAACGGTTTGATGAAGTTTTCAAAAAACGTGCTGTATCAGAAACTAGAAGACAATATAATCAAAATGTGCTGTAGGTTTGGCATATTTTCCATAGAAGTGGAAATCTTACAGGTAATAACTTGTAAAGGGTATTCACTATGGATAATAGAAATAAAAGAGAATTTAGTGACCTGGGAATATTCTTCTTTTTAGGCCATAATGAATAATTATGACTAAACCTAGGAAAAATCTTAATGTTTTCAGGAGATTTTCTAATGTTAATCTACTAGTTAAAATATCAGGAGTTATCTGAGAAAATTAAGAGAGAAATTTGTTTGTGAGATCAACACAAGAATTAAAAAATAGGCCTCAGGATAGATGTAGACATCCCAGCAAAATTGTTATAACACTTGAGACACTAAACTTGAGTACTTTCGATGCTTACTGATTGTATGATTAGGAGAAAGCATGTCTACTAGGAAAATAAAGTCAAGTGAGAGGCAGATAGAATATCCAGATAAGTTCAAATGAATTGTTTCCTACAGTAAATAGTGTGGCTCTTAATTGTTTGTTTTTAGACTTTGTGGATAATATTTGAAAATATTTATTTTCTTTTACATCTGTATGGATATCAGGAACTTTAATCTATATCCTTGACTAATGTGTATGATCAAAAAAAAAAAAAAAAAAAAAAGTTATCCTGAGTTGAAGGGCTTTCCCAAGATCCATAAAGAACCTTGTCATTGTTTGGGCTGGGACAGAGTTAGTTTTCTTTGGAGAAGCTCACACAATGCTGTGTTTTGGATTTTTGATGAAAATAATGCTGATAACACACTGATGTTTTCAGATGTTGCAGAGCCAAGGACTTTTCTGCTTCTAGCGCCACCTTGCCAGCACAAGGAGCTGGAAGGGGAGACAGCCAGGACAGATGACCAGATGACTGACCAGAGGGATATTCTATACCATATGGTGTCATCCTCAGCAATAAAAGATGGGGTAAAGAGGGAAGAAAGCGGGGGGATGTTGAAAGTGAGGGCATTTGTCTTCCCAAGAAAACATTAAGAGTGATGAACCCTGCTTTCCTAGAAATGAATGAACACCTGTCTGTTGATGAGAAATAGCAAATGAGTTCTTTGATTTGTTTTGCTTGTGTGCTCACCTTTTGCTTTACATAGTGAACCATCCTTATCTCAGCCCATGAGTTCTCAGCACCTTTACCTTTCTGATTCTCTCCCCCTTCCCACTTTGGGTGAGTGAGTGAGTGGCTGTGCAGTACTTAGCTGCCTGCCAGCTAAGTACACACACCTAAGTACCTATAAAGGTATTTTAACAAGGTCCGTGCATGATTGAAGTCATTTTATACTTCGCAGAATCCTTTGTTATGGGAAAAGGAACCATAGAAGCGTAGAAACAGTAGTTCTGAAAGTTCATCTGTAGTCACATCTGCTTAACTGCTTTATTAAAGTTGCTATATTAAACCCTTTATCAACTCTTTATAAACTCTATTATTAACTAAAAATGTCTATTTCATTTATAATGCACAAACTGTAAGAAAAGAAGAAAATGCATCTTTCCCTCTCGTTGCCAATATTTCATTGAGCACTTTTCATTTTATTTCCTAAACTCTTTAAGCATTGCACATTTGATATAAGCCACATCTTATACTCTATTAATATCCACTTCAAGGGTTTAAAACATAGTTTTGGAAGTCATCCCTGTAAAAAGTATCACGGATGAATATTCCAGCACAGCCTCAAGAAATTCATACTACTGCGAATAGTTACCCTGAGGCCATGCATGCTGGAGTGAAACCAGTCATATCAATCCAAGTTGTGTCACACCTGGTGAGTTTTTCCTTATTGTGAACCTGTAGCTCTGATGAAAAACAGTTTTATGAACATTTTTTCTACAGTTTTATAACCACTTGCAGTTAAGTATTGACTCTTCCTATACTTACAACAGTGATAAATGTAAATGCTACCTAGAGGTGGATGGTGCAGTCTGTTCAGAGAGTTGTGGCAACAATATTCAGAATATTCCTTTCTAGCCTGCAAATGAAATCTTTACATGTTTCAGCTTCCACAAAATGTCAGTAACTTTTCTTCTGAACTAAGTGCAATGTGACCTTGAAATCAAAGCTGAAGATACCTCTGCCTTCTGCATTTAGTGAGTCCCCTATAAGATCAAAATATTTTAAAATCCTCAAAGAATACACTTTGCTTAAACAAAAAGCAGAAATTCAGTTCTTCAAGTAAGGAAAACTTGTTTGTAAACATCCTTTGTCTAACTCAATGAGCTTCTGAGGAGCATCCAAAATATCACAGACCGTTCTAGACTCAAGGTGTCTTTCTTTCAGGAGGGATGCTCTTTTAAGTCTTTTTGCTACATGTTCCTCCCTATAGTTGTATAATGTACTTTCATGAACTTCAAGCTCTTAATTAACTCAAGACTGTTAAATAACTCAGCCATACCCCACTGAAGTACTGTGCCCTGGAGTATGCTCGGTGTGGTGGTTTTATTTTGCTGGGGAGTTGAACTCCACCACAACTGCTCTCTCATTCCGTCTCCATAGTAGAATGGGGGGAGAAGAAAGTGTACTGGAAAAAAATAAAAAATAAAAAAATAGAAAAAAACAACAACAAAAAAACCCACAACTCATAGGTTAAGAGGAGGATAATTTAATTAAAAGGAAAATGAAGAGGGAAAAAAACAAGCAAAGGCTGTGCAGAAGCACAAAGAGAGCGAGAGAAAATAACTTATTTCCCATGTTTGAGTGATGTTTGACCATGTCCTGGAAAGCAGGGTCTCAATACTTGTAGTGATTGTTTGGAAGGACAGACGTCTTCATAACGAGAGGTCCCCCTCTCCTTCCCCTTCCCTGCCTTTTTTTTTTGCTGAGTGTGACACCATATGGTATCAAATATCCCTTTGGTCGGTTTAGGTCAGCAGTCCCGGTGATATCCCCTCCCTACCTTTTGCCCACTCCCAGCCTGCTGGCTCTGGGTGGGGTTTGGAGGGAGTCCTGATGCTTTGACAAAACTGCTTGCTCAGCAATAGACAAAACACTGGTGTGATACCAGTGCTGTTCTAGCTACTAGTGCAGAACACAGCACTGTATGGGCCACTTCAGGGAAAGTTGACTCCATCCCAGCCAGACCCAGTAAATCCCTCAGGGAAGGAAGTGTATCCCTTCTCCTCCCAGCACACTTTGCAGCCAACTACTTTATTAACAGAATGTAAACAAGTCCAAATGGATGAGAAAGCAGATGCTACCTGGCACTGTCAAACAAACAAACAAACAAAAAAACAATAATAACAAAAACCTTAGAAGATATGTTTCTTTGCTTGTTAGCAGCCACAAAACAAAGAAGGATGAAATTAGGATCTGGAAGGACTGGGCACATCTTGAATATAGTTGTGCGTGCGCATTAGTGTACAAGCAAATACAAACCAAGTAAAGAAGGATCCTGGCAATCATCTTATCTTTCAGGAGTGCCCTGAGCTTCCCTTGCATTCTGGGCAGCCTGCTGGGTGTCAGTGCAGCTCGACTTGTGTAAGAGCACTGGTGAAACTTGCTGAAAGAAAAGAGTTTCCAAGCACAAGACATTTTTGAGATGTGCTATTTTCAAACCTCCACAGCTCATCCAAATCAAACCCAATTTTCCTTGGAACAATTCAGTGCACTACTTCTCAATAAGGAATAAGTATCTGCTAATTTCTAATTTTCTAGGTTGTTGTGGTTTAATCCAGTCGGCAGCTAAACACCACACAGCCGTTCACTCACCCTCCCCTCTTCCTCTCTGGAATGGGGGAGAGAAATGGGAAAGTGAAGCCTGTGAATTGAGATAAAGACAGTTTATTAAAATAGGAAATAATAATAATATTATTATTAATAATAATAATAGTATGTATGAAACAAGTGATGCACAATGCAATTGCTCACCACCCGCTGACCGATGGCCAGCCTATCCCCAAGCAGCCGGCCCCCCACCCCAGCTAGCCAACACTATATATACTATATAACACTATATAGCATGACGTCAGATGGTATGGATTACCCCTTTGGCCAGTTTGGGTCAGCTGTCCTGGGTCTGTCCCCTCCCAGCTCTTGCTGCACCCCTAGCCTGCCTCGTGGCAGGACAGAATGAGGACCTGAAAAGTCCTTGGCTTAGTGTAAGCACTGCTCTGTAACAATTAAAACAGCAGCATGTTATCAGCACTCTTTTCATCCTAATCCAAAACATAGCACCTTACCAGCTACTAAGAAGAAAATTAACTCTCCTAACTGAAGCCAGGACATAGGCTCAGCTGATTCATCAGTACAGTTCTTCAGTAAGTAGTCATAAGGCAGTTTATAACAGGAGAAATTAATTTTAGTCCTCTTATATTCCAGAGGACTGAACAGTATTAATACAAACACTGCAGAAAAATAAACAAATTGCAGGTTTAGACTACGCTTAGAAAATTTTAATCTCCAAGGCAAACATTTCAGAGGAGTATGAATGGATGAATAAATAAATAAATAAATAAATAAATAAATAAAATTTGTAGGCAATATTTAGGAATCTACTGTTAGAATAACAGATGACAGATGTAACTAACATTCATTAGTCTGAACTGTAGGGAAACCTGTAACTTCAGAGAAACTGCCTTGTCTTGGCAATTGAACATGTATTGAAGAATTGATGATCAGAAAAACTGAAGTGGTTTTCTAACTGCAGAATTTACAAAGGATTAATTGCAGTAATTCTAGAAAAAATAAAATAATTGCCTGTACATACCAGTTAATAATCCCAAAGTTTAAAATTATTGATTATACTCCACATTGGTACATCAAACAGATACATCTGTCTATGTAGTAGTACATATAATTAAGAATGACGAAGTGGAAAGAATCTACCTAGGCTTGTGCAAAGGCAGTAACTAACTTCTCTTTTCTTACCTTCTTTCAATGTCAGGTATTCTTTCCTCCTTTTTTAAGATTGCAGTCCATAATACTTCATCTCTGCCATTCCGTCATCCTCACTCCCCCCCCCTTCTCCAGCATGGGGTCCTGCTCACAGGATGCCTTCCTTCCTGAACTGATCAACCATGGGCTTCCCACAGACAGAAGATCTTCAAGAAGTGCTCCAACATTGGTCCATACCATGGGTTACAGTCATTCAGGAACAGACTTCAGCATGGGTTACCTGCAAGCAGCATCTCCCATCAGACCAACCTTCTCTACTGTGGGCTCCTCTCCATGGGCTGCAGCTCTGGTCTGAAGTCTACTCCTTCAATGATGCTCCATGGGCTGCAGCCTCCTTCAGGCCAGATCCACTTTCTCCACCAGGAGTTCCTCCACAGGCTGCAGTGTGGAGATCTGTGCTACCGTGGGACAGCCTGATCCACTAGGGGCCTCTCCACAGGCCTCAGGGGAACTTCTGCTCCAGCACCTGGAGCACCTCCTCCCCTTCCTGTCTGCAGAGTGGTTTCTCACTCCTCTCTCACAGGTGCTATTGCACAGCATTTTTTTCACTTTTTTACATGTGCCCTCACGGAGGTGCAACCATTGTTACTTATTTTGGAGGTGGATGGAATGGGTTCTTATCTAACCTGGGGCAGCTTCTGGACTCTTCTGACAGAGGCCACCTTTGCGGTCCCCCCTGCTACCAAAACCTTGCCATGTAAGCCTAATGAGGGTATTTTAAAGAAAACAATAGCTATAGTACAATTTCCTCTGGGGGAATGAGGAAAGGAAGTGGGTCTGTGTTCATATATGGAAGATGCAAAGCACTATTTCATTCTCTATGTATCTGTGATGAAAAAGAAATTACCTCACAGAATGACAATTGAAGTACACTGATTGGATGCAAATGCCTAGCTGGTGTTAGAAATAGCTAATAACATTTCAAGAAAGCTAAGGGAAGCTGAGGACTTGCATGTACAGCCTACAGGATGAACTTTTCTCCTCTTGTTATTCACGTCACCACTGGTCTTATGCATGTCCTGTCTGGGAACAGAAATTTCTTCTTTCTAGTTGCTATAAGAACCAACATCGGAACCCTGCTTTCTCCTGAGATTCAGGAAATGGTAATGAACCTTTTCTGCTTGCTTGGAAGGACTCATATTTGAAGCAAATGACAAGCGAGCTTTGAAAGCTGTCCCCTACTCAGTACTATTGAGATCTGGCCTGGTACCAATGAAGGCAGTCTTTCTGTGACTGGATCAACTATCTTGGCATGGGTTGTTGCCTTTGTGCCAGCTGGGAGCCACATTTCACTGTGCCCTGCACTTCATCTACACACTGGCAGAAGACAGATTTCCCTGCAGGCTACTTAACCATCTTGGCATGGCCCTTGTCCAAATGCAGGCTGGGAGCTGGTTCCTCTGTGGCCTTCTCAATTCTCTTGGCACAAACATTGCTCAGACACCAACTGGGAGCTCAGTTCCTGAAGCCTGCTGTTTCCATCTGCTAATTCTGAGTGGCAACAAAAAGAGAGTGGCTATCCTTCAAGCTACTTCAGAAAATCTTTCTTTCTCTTTTTTTTTTTTTTTAAATGTTTGGAAGTTTCTGTGGAAAACAAACAAACAAACAAACAAAAAAACTCAAAGAGACAAACACTAGATTAGACATCCTGTGAAAACTCATTCCAGAAGGAAATTAGAAGTTCAACCTCTATGTGTCTGGGTCAGTTCCACCTGGGTAATCAAGCTACAGCTGGCTGTAATTAATCTGCAAATAAATGAAGTACTGGCCTATAGGATGCTTTGTTCCATCCACTAAGTACAGAAAAGCCACAATGATTTCTGCCTGTTGGATATGCTTCTTACTTACAGATGAGTTCTGCAGTCTGACTCTTCAGTCCTGATCTCTGCACCTCTTTCCTTTAATCCTTTTTGTAACTGCTGACAGGTTTGCCTGATTTTTCTGATTGTCTACTGCTTTTCAGTCTCCTGTTGAGTAGTGTTCTTGGATTCTTGATTATTCCAGATTTATTTTTCCAGTCTAGTGGAAAATGTCTCTTTTATCTCCCTTTTTTGGTTTAGTATAAGTAGGTTTATCTGCTTTTCACTCATCCTTATGTGCAGAGCGCAAATGTCCCAGTCTTAAGCTACATTCCTTGAAAGGTTATTTCCTGGCTTCATGGAAATCTGGATGTCTCTTTCTGACAAATAGTCTTAAGTCTAGATTCAAAATGGAGATTTATCTGTATTGAGATGGAGAATGTTTATCTCCTATAAGCTGAGAGAAGATAAGGCTGAGGACATTCTCTCCTCTGCAGCGTAATGCACCAATGTATCTCTAGTTTTGCTAATCTCAAATGTTGAAGAATCCTGAGCCATATGAGAAATCATTATACTTCTAAAAACTTATGACTTAGGTATGCATAAAAGCTACAAATCTCAGATGTCCTTGGCATTTGTGGGGACGAAAAGAGATGGAGGATGTATAAATGCAAAGAAAATGCTTATTACTTGAAATTATTTATGACAGCAAATAACTTTACAGTTTTTTATTATGATTGTTATTATTACAGAGATTTTAGCAGGCAGCTTTGAACATTAATACCCCTTGTTTGACAAATGTTTGAAGAGTAAAAGGAAGATACCATACAACTTCACCCCCTAAAAAATGTATATTCCCTTAGTTAATTTGTTGGGTCACATAGTCCTTGCTTGCTGCTTGGATTGCATATGTAAGAAGCTCCTATTCTGCCTATTAGTCATTTTACAATAAGATAATTTGCTAATAACTTTAGATGAATGAATGAAAACTTGTGCCAAAAACATGATCTGAGTGAGAATCATCTGTAGGCAGATAGCCATTTCCAAATGCATTTACAGTCTCTGGGCCCACAGGGCCAAAAAGTGAGTTCCTGACTTGGTTCATAAATTTTCAATTTGCATGCTGCATGCATTGTAAAATACTCTCCAGGGAATTAACAGCATCTTGTGTTAATCTGTAAATATTTAATATTTCAATGTTATGTTTAAAAATAAATTCCAATACTTAATACCAGAAGACATATTTCTTGTGCTGTAATACTATTAGTGATCTATAAATTGATAGAGATTCATGCTAAAAGCCCTTTAAGTTCAACTGTATATAAAATGTATTTAAAATAAACTGTCCCTGGAATCTCACCAATTCATCTGATTTGTAGACGTATGGTTTCAATCTGTCTTAAACAATCTTTCATGAAATTAAAATGCAATAATTTGGAACTGCAATTTTAAACACAAAATGACTAGAAGCATTTTTTAAAATTTGATTATTTAGATTCATTGTTTAGGCTACTTATTTAATATGCATGTAATAGGAAAATGTGCATTCCGTAAGACGTGGCTTCTGCTCTGAAAAACAACTATGTGATTATGCTCCTTCTTACTCCATAAATTTATTTTCTGTACATAGTTGGAGTATATCTTGCAAAGTTACTACTTACTACTACTTACTTTTTTTTTTTTCCTTCACTCACTGTTAAACGCACACTGCTGGCGGAACTGTTAATATTCTACTTATTAGTATTTAAGAACATGTAATTATTTGGTGGTTTTTTTACTGACAGCCCACAGGAAGCAAGAGCATTTCTGTGGTGTAACTAAAAATGTAATTTGGGGACTATGGGCTAGTATAGATAAAAATGAAGGCAGTAAGTCTGAAGAACCTTTGTTACTGGCAATGGTGCACAAGGAGAAAGAAATTAACTTTGTTTTCAGATTCCATGTTGGTTTTAAGGGGTCGAAATAAAGAGGAAAAATATTTTAACTGTTATTCTGATCTTATTAGCTCTGCAAATTATGCCATTAAATAAATAAATAAATCTGTATTCACAACACAATTCTACAATAAACTGAATGACTCTTGGTGGATTTCCATAGAAGAGGACATTTAAAAATGCCATTAGCATAAGGGTAAAATTGATTTTCTGAACATCTTAAAAAAGATAAGCATGTCATTTTAACTACAATGGCAGTGGCTACTGTAGCTTCCTTCTGTACACAGTGACCTTAGAAGTCCTTATAAATCTGAAATAATTCAACAGCCAAGTCCCCTCCCTCACCCCCCAAAGGAATCCAAAGCCCGAAACAGAACAGAATACACCAGAAAACAAAGACTAAGAAAAATCTGCTGCTTCACCACTCTTCACCTTCTTTTCCAGTTCCCTATGTGTCAGCATTTACATGGCTACACAGACATATCAAAACACCTTGCCCTTGTTTTAATTTAATCCTTTCAGGCCTATTTTCACTCATTTTCCAAAATACTAATATGTATTGTAATGCTGATAAATTCTACATTTATGACAGCTTTGAAATATAAAGACTTGTGCAAGAGGTATTTAACATGCACTGAAAAAAAACTGCAAAAGTACTACACTTAAGAAAAAATATATCACATCTTCCTAAAATAAGACTTATAAAAATTAAAAACAGCTTCTGACTTCTGGATTACTCATATTCTGAAATATAATTTCAGCAGCAGAGTACAATCTATAACCACCCTGAAATCAAAATACAAATAATATTATTGTTTGTCTGTTAGACGTTAATAACACAAATTATAAAAGATCTTGACTGCCATGATAGCAGTGGTATACTTAAGAATGTATAAACGTGAGGAAGGAAATGCCTGTAGGAAGAAAGTGTACATACATATATTTCAGAATTTGTGAAAACTACAACAAAAATGGAATTACTCGTTGAGATAGGGAAACTTCCTCTATATTGTTTGAGAGAGCTTTCTGAGTTCCTGTGAGCTTTTTGCCTAGCTGTGTGAGATGCATGTTCAGATTTCTAGAGGCAAATAAGGGGGGATGTAATCTGTACCCACACCAACAGAGAGAGGGCTGAACCTATATGTACACTGATGGGGATAGGGCTCTAATTTGTGATGTTCTGGAGGAGCATGGGAGGACAAAGCAGGGAGTTCTGAAAGTGTGGAAGTTGCAACAAACATTTTTAAAGCATGAATTACATGCCTATTTTGGGAACACAGTCAAAATGTATAGGAAGTTGGATATTGCCAACATCAAATAAACTGATCTACTCCAGGTGAGGCCTACTCTGCCCTCGTCAGGCCTCACCTGGATCACTGTGTCCAGGTCTGGGCTCCCTGGTACAAAAAAGACCGGGATCTCCTGGAAAAAGTCCAGAGGAGGGCCACAAAGATGATACGGGGCCTGGAGCATTTTCTCTATAAAGAAAGGCTGAGACCTGGGTTTGTTCAGCCTAGAGAAGAGAAGACTGAGAGGGGATCTCATCAATGTGTATAAATACCTGAGGTGTGGGAGACAGAGGGATTTGGGCAACCTCTTTTCAGTGGTTTGTGGGGACAGGACAAGGGGCAATGGACACAAGATAAAGCACACGAAAATTCCACACCAACATGAGAAAGAACTTCACAGTGAGGGTGATGGAGGACTGGAAAAGGCTGCCCAGGGAGGTTGTGGAGTCTCCTTCTCTGGAGATATTCAAGGCCTGTCTGGACACCTACCTGGGTAGCCTGCTCTAAGGAACCTGCTTTGACAGGAGGATTGGACCTGATGATCTCTCGAGGTCCCTTCCAACCCCTACAATTCTGTGATTCTGTGATCTATCTGTTCATGACTGTACCTGAGGCAGTTTGATGGAAACAGCCATTGAAGTCATAACTGTTGTCAAAGTGGGTGACAGACAACCTTTCGCCAGCACATCCCACCTTCTTCACAGGGACTATCCCCTGGGCACCCTGCTGAT
Source organism: Stictonetta naevosa (assembly GCA_011074415.1). Taxonomy (NCBI): domain Eukaryota; kingdom Metazoa; phylum Chordata; class Aves; order Anseriformes; family Anatidae; genus Stictonetta; species Stictonetta naevosa. The sequence continues at coordinate 16,900,810 of CM021697.1, read as the reverse complement.
GTGCCTGGCTTGGCACCAGCATTTATCACTACCCCTCTTCACCCAGCCTGCCTAAACTGCCATTGAGACATATGGCCAACAGGCAGGGAGGAAGTTCTTGTTAGACCCTTGGGTGGGACATCCTGTGGCTGTGCTGCCAGGAGAAATGGTAAGAACATAGTGTCAGTATGAAAACAGATCTGAGGGCTGCAACAGCTTTTTCAGATATCTTCCTGAGATGCTTTTAAAGCAGTGTGTGCCCAGCAACAAATAAAAATTGTCAGTTTATATATTATTGGAGATAAGTTAGAGCTTTTCAATAATAATGATAAGAATAATAATGTAAGAATGTTTTGTTGTTGTTGTTTGTTTGTTTTTTACTTCTTCAGTTTTACTTCTTTTTTAATCCTGCAATATTTTGTCTAGGTAATGGTCATCTTGTTAAAATATTAAGTTTTGGTGACTTGGGGGACCTCTCAGATCTGAGTGCAGAAATGGACCATGCTAAAACTGATTTCCATCTATGCTGCTATAAATCAAATAGCAAAAGTAATTTAATGTTACATTCTAAATATTTTAATAAAAATAAAATAAAATAATAATAATAATAATAATAATAATAATAATAAAACACTTGTGAGCCAGCCATCCATTTAAGACTGGTCATCCACACCCAAAAAATAGTTCACTCTTCCTTCATTTACCTTTTCCAATCCAACAACTCTTAAAGAAAAAGGAACCGGTATATCTATAGCTATACAAAAAGATGGGTACTAGTAACCATTGAATGTTTAGATGGAATGGTGGAATGTCTTTTTCCAGCACCACTGTTTTTATAGAGTATCGACATTTTTTGTTGCTGCCATTGTATATAAATATAATGAATATACTGAAGCCACAAAAATCATAAAAATTGTGTTTGTAAAAGAACTTGGACAACACACATTTTATTTATTTGTTTGTTTGTTTATTTTTATAACTTCCTGCAAAACTATGTTTTGTGCTATTCCTAAACGTGTATTGTGGAAAATAAATAGATTATTGTTTTTAGTAGGGTATCAGTCCCTTTTAATATTTTTACTGCACAACTTTTATGAGATTTAAGTTTTGAAAAAACCTTTCCAGGTTCTCAGAAGGGAGTGGTATCAAAATATTTTTCAGATATCTTGTAGAAGTACTTTTGAAGCAGTATGTGCTATCTTCAGATAAAAGTTGTCAGTTTGTGTATTATTAGATAACTTAGAGAGATAACTAAAATATCAGTTCTTAAGGGCTGATATTTCATTGTGTTAAGAATGTTTTCAATGACACTCAGTAAATGTTTGTTAAATAAATCCTTCAGATTCAGATCTAGTGGTAAGCTTTTTATACATGGTCTTCCTTGCCCCCTAAGAATTCTTCGTGAGGATGAAGTCTTAGACAAAGTGGTTTGAATTCTGTTAAATTATATACATTAGGTAGTAACTTCAAAACCTGACCACTTAAAGTGAGTGCTGTCTTATTATTATCTTAAATAATGGCCTTTGATGCTCACATTGTTATTTTGCAACTAGTACTATATTAAAGCTGTGAACTGTTCTTCACAAAGTCACATTTCATTCTAATATGAGGCTCCTACTGTGTGCAGAATTGTTTGTTCACACTCTATTTAGTTCTATAATAATTGTAATAAACTAATTTTACTGTCAGAATGGTCCAAAGTACCAGGAGCTATGCCCTACTGAATACAATTTTCAAATCCAAAGAGCAGGGAAAAAAAATATAATAATAATTAATTGAATCTAGATCAAATCTAGATTTAGTGTCTCCCAAGTTAGCAATAGCTTTTTCAATTTGAATTAAAAGAATATTTAAAATTTATCTTCCTATCTCCTAGTATTATGTTTGTATGGATGTTTTTACATTGAAAATGGTGCAGATTCAATATATTTTCATTGAGGTTGCTAGTTCACCGAGGATGGTATTAGAAGATATTTGAGTGATGAGCAGTGTTGACATTTAGAAAGTTTTCTACTTTTTTTTTTTTTTTTAACTATTTGCCATTTTTATTAAAATAAAAAACAAAGGAAATGTAAGCCTTGTTGAATCATGGGTTAGTATATATGAACTTGTATGGACTTTAACCAAACCTTAACTTCAGTAGGGCTCATAGCAGCTGTGACCAGCAGATGTACACAGAAATGTGCTCGCAAGGCTAGAGGATGGTAACAGTAAAGGTAAAGGACAGTGAAGTAAGGAGGAGTTCTGTTGAGTTCAACATGGCCCAGTTCCCTGTGATCCAGGTGGAATATAAGAATATAAGATACATATCAAGAAATCTAATATGCAATTAGTTTTATCACTTTATAAAACAAACAAAACAAAAACAGAAACAACAAAAAACTGTTAGAAGCCTTCTAAGATTTACATTGGTGTAGAGAAGCCCATGCAATATTGTGCTAATAGCTTGCTACAGATACAGATGTTCCAATATTTTGACTGTTAGGTGATGAATTTGTGAGAGCAATGCCACATAGACAACAAACTATGCCCACTATTTACCATTGAGCTAAGTCTTGCTTTTTTTGTTTGTTGGTTATTTGGTTTTATTTGTTTGGTTTTGTCTGTTTTGTTAGTGAGATAAGAATAGTGTTAGAGACTCTAGTCACTGGATGTACAGTTCCCAGGACCTTATAACCCTTAGGGAAAGCTCTAAGCAACTGACATATTACAATGATCAATGATTTCCTTTGTGATATATATATATATGTAATTTCAAGAAATAAATTGACCATGGAGAAAATTATCATAATTTCAAGTGTGTTGGAAAAATTATAAAAATATTCTAAAATTAATGAATGAATAATAAAAAGAACTGTGAAGTTGTAGGACTAGAATTTTTTTTTTTCAAAACAATTTTCTGAAAACAGATTGTTGTTCTTTTGGGATTTTTGAGCATATTTTCAAGAAAATTTGAATGTCTGCACTACTTGCCTCTAGCTGTTTTTAAACATAATTTACTATTCAATACATTTATTATATAAAATTATATGCATAATAATTTAAGTATACATTACTTACTTTTGGAAAATGGCAGTTGTGGTCAATATGTATAGTAGGCCAATATATATATTAATGTGGTCAATACATATATAATACATTACCAGGTGTCTAAGAAGGCCAACAGCATCCTGGCTTGTAACAGAAATAACGTGGCCAGGAGGGCTAGGGAAGTGGTTGCCCCCCTGTACTTGGCTCTGGTGAGGCAGCACCTCAAATACTGTGTTCAGATTTGGGCCCCTCACTACAGGAAGGATATTGAGGTGCTGGAGTGTGTCCAAAGAAGGGCAATGAAGACGGTGAAGGGTCTAGAGAACAAGTCTTATGAGGAGTGGCTGAGGGATTTTTTTTATTTTCTATTTTATAACCTAGAGAAAAGGAGACTCAAGACCTTATCTCTCTCTACAACTAACTCAAAGGAGGTTGTAGTGGGTTGGAGGGTCAGCCTCTTCTCCCAAGCAACAAACAATAGAACAAGAGAAAATGACCTCAAGTAGTGCTAGGGGAGACTTAGGTTGGATATTAGGCAAAATATTCTTCACTGAAAGGATTGTGAAGAATTGGAACAGGGCTGCCCATAGAAGTAGTTGAGTCACCATCCCTGGAGGTATTTGAGAGGTATTACCTGTAGATGTGGTGCTTAGGGTCATGGTTTAGTGATGGACTTGGCAGTGCTAGCTAGGCTTATGGTTGGATTTGATTATCTTAGAAGTCTTTTCCAACCTAAATAATTCTGTGATTCTGTTTTAAAAATCTTACTTGGGGGAAAAAATGCTTGCAAAATTAACAGAACATCTTTAAAGATTTGTAATAATGTATGGAGTTAACATATACCAGAATTGGCCTTGGTTATTCAAGAAAAGGAATAGCCTAATGTAATAAATTTTCAGATGAAATCACTTTATTTCTAATAAGTATAGAAAGCATACTGATTAACTGAATTGCATTAATAATGTCATCTAAAACAGTTTTCTAAAAACTCTTTGAAATTTCAGAGGCCCTTTTTCCTGTTGCTTGGCCATAGTGACAGTAACTCCACTCTGCCAGGGAAGTGGACTGTAAAGTCATTGGTTGCAGGTATAAGCATTCACTTGCCTACTTTGGAAGCTGGTGTTTTTTAAAGTAGATAATGTTCCCTGATTCTTTACACAACATTTTCCACCAGTCCAATGATTCTGTTGTGGTTCTAGGCTGCAAATCTCAAACAGCCTGGTTCCGGAAGAACTGTTCATGAGTGGATGGTAAAGAAGAACATGTGTAAATATAGAATTGTGACACTTTTTTTCTTTTTTTCTTTTTTTCTTTTTTTTTTTCTTTTCAAAAAAAAATTATTTTAATTGTCCTGTAGAATAACATTAAAGAATCTTGGTGTCTAATTCTTAGTCATCCTAAGAATATCCTCTTGCATATGACTCTGATATCCACACTGATCTTAATTAACCTGTTGAGAAACAAACAAAAAAATAAATCTACTTAATGTATTTTGTATGCACATAATGAGTTGTAAAGGGAAAAAACAAACAAATAAACAAATCTTCCTATTCATCGGACTCCTTTCCACTTTGATATTAATTTCCTGTCTTTCAGTCTATGATTAACATCAGCTTCGTACCATGGTCAATGGCAAGATACTTGACTAACTGATCTTCCAAGGTCATTTCAGTAGCATATCCTAAATCTAAGATATGCTTATTTAACTCAATTCTCTATTTTCCTTTCTTGGTTAAGAAAGCTATCTTTAGCCTCATAATTTTTATTCCTGGATCTTGAACAGTCTCCCTCTTTTCCTTTGTGCCTGACAGAAGCTGTTGTCCAGGGCATAGTGTATTTCCCCATTAAACCTTATTGGAAAAAAAAAAAAAAAAAAAAAAAAAAAGTTGTTAAGCCTCTGCATTATGAGGATAGGCATTCCAAACAATACAGTAAGAAGCTATTCAGTTCTTCTTGTGATGTGTCTGCAACCTTAAAATTTGAATCCACTGAATATATTTTGAATTAATATGCCTGTTTTTTTTCTTGATTATGACTTTTGAACACCTCTCAGGAAAATGTATGAGAGATGTATGATAGTGTAGAGTCCTTGGATTTCAACAAAAGTAAAATATACTTTTATCATAGTTGATGCTGTTGCAATGAGATAAAAAAAGGTGTTATGTAACTGACAGCAAATGAAGGGAACAAGAACAAGGGAAGGACTGTGAGCAGTCTTTAGGAAAGTGAAACTGAAGTGTCATATCCTTTCATTTAGAAAAAGACTTATTCTATTCGATATAATTATTTTGCCTTCAAGTTTTGATGAAGATGAGGTTGCTAGGAAACTCGTTCTGGTTTTGGCTGTGCCTGTGTAAATACGATGTAACCAATTTACACTGATGAAAGCTCCTGGACTGAAATAAGAACAGCTACAGAGTAGATTTGATGCTTGTTCATAACTAACCAGTTGGAAATGTGTATTACAAAAGAGACAAAACTCGATGACCTGGTCTCTGGGCAACATCTGGTACAAACTATGAAAATTAGATTTATGCCATCCTTGTAAATCCCTGATTCCTTTCCAGCAGAGCTGGATGAAATTCTTGGCAACACATATCCACTACTTGCATAATATTACTGAAGATTGTTTTGGAACAATGAATCCACGTCTATGGATCTTATGGTTTGACTTCATCTGCATTTAATATTAGGACAGAAGTGATAATAGGTTAATACTCTCTTTGTTGTAGGTTCTAAAGGAATGATGATAAATACTGTAGCTCTCTTTAAACCCATTCTGCATTTGGTAGCAGTACCTGAGTACATGCTTACTTTAATGGTTCAGCCTGCATACACAGATTGTGCAAATGCTGCTGAGACTGAAATACTCACTGTGCATATCCATGCAGCATTTTAGTAGGAACTTGCCGAGTTATATATATATACATGACAGTTATACCACACTTTATGTGTTTTAATGTCACCAGCCATGCCAACTATGTGGTCAACATAGCTCTGCACATACCCTTGGACCTATCCCAATATGTTTTGTATAAAACAGTCTCTTAACTCTGTACTACAGTTCCTGCACAACTATGTTGCACCAAGGGTGTCAAATCATATCTGTAAGCAGATTTCATCTATCCAAACCTATCACAAGAAATAAAGACTCAAGAAACATGCTAATTCCTGTTATATCATTGACAATGATGGAAATGCAGACGATCCTGATAGCAAAACTGCTTCTGTCTTCTCCTCAGGTGGTGTGCTAGATCATAGCTTTGGACTAGGCCAATCTTTTAATTGATCAGGGACAACTAGCACTGACTGATGATTATAGACTGTCCTCCTAAGCTGGTATGAAAAACTGCATGAAAAGAATCATCTTCAACAGGGGACCTTTTTCAGAACATCCAAGCCTGTGCAACTCTCCATCACTTTTATTTAGTTAATTTTAACCACAAGCAAAGAGGCTCTGCAAGCAAAATAGAAATAACTGGAACATTTTTTTTAGTGTTTTACTGAGTAGTGAACACAGCAATATAATATATATGTTAGATTATGTATATGGTAATAATTTGGCTAGAGATATGGAACTAAAATTCAAAATCGTATGTACAAAAATATATATTTTTTCATTATTTACAGTTTTGGTGCAGATGATAATCAAGGCTGTACCTTTATACACACCCAGTGCACTTCAGACATTAATTCTATGGCTGGTCCAGGAACTCCACAGGTTATCTGCATAGATGAAACACTAGCTGTTTCAGGACAATTAATTTCACTTGAAACTGGGAGCTCCTAGCCACCTTCACAATTAAGTATTTGACTGATTGTTACAGGATCTCCTCAGATGTGTTTTTGGTAGTTCTAGAGATATCCTCAGAAAGCTCCTGCTATTCCAAGTCTAATGTATATGTGGATTAACAACCAGGGTAGAAATTTCTTAAAAATCCCAGATGGTTGCTGCTGCAGTAGTGACCACATTGTATATATAGATAAGACATCAGTAAAAAGCAAATAGAAACCATTCCCACAGATGATGAAATTGTCCTCTGTAGGTAATAAAGATGTTTGAGAGATGTTTGTACACAGTTAAAATAACTGTTAGGGATGAATCTTGCATGTGTTGGGGCAGTCACAGAGCACAGCAGCTAGTTTATAAAAACTGACCAGAGCAATGGTTTGCAGAATCTCACTCAATCCACCTGAAGATACAATTATAAGGATCCTTACAATGGAGGTTCCCATGACTGTCTCCAAAGCAATGGACCATCCTGTTTGAAAGAATAGATTCACTTTCCAAGAAGTATCCTTTGCCAAGATCAGACTAACAGTTTCTTCAGAAGAAATATTTTGTCTATGTCTGTGCAAGAGTAGATAGAAGTCTGTGCTCTTTTTAAGAAATATTCCCCAAATAATGGAGAAATCCAGGTACCCATCTAATAGCCATACAATGCTCTACAACTCCATAAGCAATGATATAAATCTTTGATTCTGTAGATTCTTATGTGTCATGCAAGTTATTTAATGAATACGTTGACCACCTGCTATAAGTGTGAAATGTGCTACCTATAAATTACAAACCTTCACAGTCTTAGACTGCAGAAAGACTGGCACTTTCTTCTGTGAGCAGACAGAAATGTGAATGAAACCAGTAAATCAGGATGCACACCTTCTCATGGGTGATGATCTGCATCCCTTGCTGTCTTTAGTCATGTAGTTCTCTACCCAGACAATTAGGCCACACAGGGAGTTCAATCAGACATTAATGTTTTATATATGAGAATCACATTTTGAAATGTCTGAAGGGGGAGAAGGGGGAGGGATCTTTTTCTATTTTTTTTCTTTTCTTTTTCCTTTTTATTAAAAGAAAAACTGAAATTGAAACTGAACTGCTGGGTTAGCAGTCAAGTGTGCTTTCAATTAACTGACTATGAGATGTTGTATCCTCAGCTCCAACCTCAATGTCAGCATCCCAAGTGCCTTTTGAAACATCATGCCATGTTGTATCTTACAGCAGAGTCTTCTGCAAGGCTGCCAAGAAGCTATCCTAAGTGGAGATCACTTTCACCTAGCCTAAAACAACCACAGGAACTGGGTCTGCCCTCTCTGGTGGTGTGGTGAAATACTAAGTCTACAAAATGCTTTTATATTCATGTTTCTGAACATAGCTAGAAACTCTGCTCCCTTTCCCCATTCCATTTATTGTTTCCATCCCTTAAATGTCACTCCTCTAGATCAAAGACTGAGCAAGGCTGAAGGCTGCACAGCAGTCTGAGCTACCAAAACCTGTTCCCCAAGGTCTGGTGTCAGGGTACTTCTTGTGGAAAGGAAATCCTTTTATGAAAAATTAGTCTGTAGAGCAGATTGCACAGAATCCATCTTTCTGACTTCCTTCCTCTATCAGAGATATACCTTATGTTACCAATACTGTCCTTCTACTGTGGTCCCTAGGTACCCTCCAAAGGAAGCTGTATCAATGTGCCAGGCAAGGGGTATGGTAATCCATACAGAGACCAAAAAAAAAAAAAAAAAAAAAAAAAAAGCTTCTGGAACATTTCAAACATATCACTTGAGGGTTAAAGGGACACTGGTCCCATAACAAAAGTCACCACATTCAAATTCAGAGTTGCCATGTTACTTGGGTCTAAAGTTGCATTCCAGGCAGAAATTTATCCCTGGTCTTGTGTCTGCTAGGTGATATGTTACTGCCTAGCCTATTCTTCTGTTAGACTATTTATATTCTGAGGGGAGAAGGTTTTTCACATCAGGCTTTCCTGGCTTCTCCCAACCAAAAGTTTTTGGAGAAGCAAAGAAAGAAAATATCATCGCTTTCATAAGTTCTCAGATTCGGTTCTGGTAAACAGCAGAGAACAGACAAAAACCTAGGGAGTGTCACAATTCAAAAGTAAATGGCTGTGTCAGCAAATCTATCTGCAAGGACAAGAAGATCTAAACCCTCACTAAAAACATCATCACACCAGAAGGTACCAGCTACACTCTTAAGATGTCTGCCCAGAAGAGGAGCGTGTCTGCCTGCATTATATAAGAAGCACCACACCTGCTGTAGCTATATATTTTGTCTCATTATCCTGTTCTAGAGGATGAGTACCTTAAGCATGAGAAGGTAATGAGCACTTTTATACCTTTGAAAATTGAGTAAACATTTCAGTTATGGCTTGCTGGCTATTGCAGCTGTGCCTTCATTTTCTCTCTGATCAAATGCATCAGTAATCTGGGTGGACTGCTGAAGTCACGATAGGCTGCTCATGGAAGTCTAGACTAGCTAATTAGTGCTATATGTTACTTTTGTCATCAGTCGTTGTGACAAAGAGTTCTGTACCTAATGGTTTGCAACAGACTGTTACACTGGCTCCTAAAGCCGAGGGAACTGTTAGAATTGCAAAGGTAATGACATCTCTGTTTCTGTCCCTGTGTCTGGAATAAGATTTACATGATAAAACAAACTTTCCCATTTCATCCTTGTCTCTCAAAGGAAAATCTTTCCCTTTAAACTAGAGTGACTGTGCCAAACCCTGAATCGTGTGTTGTGATTTGACTGTCAATGATCTGAGGCCAAGAGTGGACCAATATAGCGGGTTTATGTGGCAAGGCTTTGGTAGCAGGGGACCATAGGGGTGTCTTCTGTGAGAAGAATCTAGAAGCTGTCCCATGTTAGATAGGGCCCTGCTGCTGACCAGAGCAGAGCCAATAAGTGGTGTTTTTTGTGCATATCTAAGAGCATATTTAAGAAAAAGAAAGAAAGAAAGAAACAAACAAACAAAATGCTGCTACACAGCAGCTGGGAGAGTGAGAGGAGTGAGGAACAGCCTTGCAGCTGCCAAGGTCAGTGAAGAAGGAGAGGGAGAAGTGCTCCATGTGCTGGAGCAGAAGTCCCCTGCGGCCTGTTGTGAGGACCATGGTGAACCAGAATGTCCCCCTGCAGCCCATGGAGTACCACGGTGTCCTGGTTTCAGTTAGGACAGAGTTATTTTTTCCTCCTAGTAGCTGGTAGGGTGCTATGTTTTGGATTAGGATGAGAAGAGTGCTGATAACATGCTGATGTTTTAATTGCTGCAGAGCAATGCTTACACTAAGCCAAGGACTTTTCAGCTTCTCGCTCTGTCCTGCCAGCGGGCAGGTTGGGGGTGCAGCAAGACCTGGGAGGGGACAGACCCAGGACAGCTGACCCAAACTGGCCACAGGGGTATTCCATACCATCTGACATCATGCTTAACAATATATAGGGGTGGCTAGCCAGGGTGGGGGGCCGGCTGCTCGGGGTTGGGCTGGGCATCGGTCAGCAGGTGCTGAGCAATTGCATTGTGCATCACTTGTTTTGTACATATTATTATTATTATTATTTTCTATCTTAATAAACTGTCTTTATCTCAACCCACAGGCTTCACTTTCCCATTCCTCTCCCCCATCCCAGAGAGGGAGGGGAGAGGGTGAGCGAACGGCTGTGTGGTGTTTAGCTGCCGGCTGAGTTAAACCACAACACACGGTGGAGCAGGGTTCCACATTGCAGCCCGTGGAGGAGCCCCTGGTGGAGCAGGTGGACCTGCATTGACAGAGGCTGCAGCCTGTGTAGGACCCCTGCTGGAGCAGATTCCATGCCGGACCTGTAGCCCATGGAGAGGAGCCCATGCAGGAGCAGGTGACCTGGCAGGAGCTGCCAGGGGGGGATCTGGGTTGGAGCTGTTTGCTCCTGATGGATGGACTTTGTGGTACAGACCCATATCTGGAGCAGTTCTTGAAGAGCTGCTGCTTGTGGGAAGCCGACACAGGATCAGATCAGGAAGGACAGCATCCTGTGGGAGGGACACCACAGTGCAGGGGAAGAGAGTGACTGAGAAGAAGTGGCGCAGAAGAAGCGCTATAGATTGACCATATCCCCTGTTCACTCATTCCCCTGCACCACTTGGTGGAGGGCAGGTTGGGGGAAAGGTGTTTTTGGTTTCTTTCCTTTGTTCCTCACTTCTCTAGCTTGTTAGTAATAGGCAATAAATCTTACTATCTCCCTACTCTGAGTCTGTTTTGCCTGTCATGATAATTGTTGAGTGATGTCCCTGTCCTTATCTCCACCCTTGAGCCCTTTGCATCATATTTTTCCCCTTTTCCGTTTGAGGAGGGGGAGTGAGAGCGTGGCTAAGGTGGAGCTTGGCCACTCACCCGAGTAAAACCACCACAAACAAACAATTTCTGGAGATGCAGAAGTAAATGAATCATTCATGACTTTGCAAACCTGCCAAGTGAATGTTCAACATCAAAGGAATCTTGGGAAAGGGATGTAAGTAATCTTCCACTTCACAGCATATCACAGAATAACAGAATAGTCTAGGTTGGAAGAGACCTCCAAGATCACCTAGTCCAACCTCTGACCTAACACTAACAAGTCCTTCACTAAACCATATCACTAAGCTCTACATCTAAATGTCTTTTAAAGACCTCCAGGGATGGTGACTCAACCAATTCCCTAGGCAGCCTATTCCAATGCCTAACAACCCTTTCCATAAAGAAGTTCTTCCTAATATCCAGCCTAAACCTCCCCCTGGTGCAACTTTAGCCCATTCCCCCTCATCCTATCACTAGGCACGTGGGAAGATAGACCAGTCCCCACATCACTACAGCCTCCTTTAAGGTACCTATAGAGAGTGATAAGGTCACCCCTGAACCTCTTCTTCAGGCTAAACAATCCCAGGTCCCTCAGCCGCTCCTAGTAAGACTTGTTCTCCAGACCCCTCACCAGGTTTGTTAATGTATTATCTGGTCCAGACCGTGACATACTTGCTGCTGCCATCTCTGTTACTGCCTTTCCCTAAAGTCAGTGCTGGGAACAGAGGAGGGGCAGATGCTTTTGAAGCTCTCAACACACTGCAAAATGTTTAAACCTGCTGATTCCTGTCTCCTGATGGTCAGAGCCTCCTTACTATACTAAGCAGCATCCATAGCCTTAATAGAGCAAGTTAGGAGAGCCAGATTGAATACAGAGCCTGTCTATGCCGCACCTAGGCCTGTGATCTGTCTTCACCCCTCTCTCCTTACCCAGAATTTCTTGCCAAAAGGGCAGCATGTATATACAAGAAAGGAACTGTGTTGTGCATCTCCTTGCATATGGTGTGGGTAGTGTTTGAATTAAGATGAGTACTAAATCAGAAGCATTGCAATATGACCATGAGACACATTCTTTGTCACCAGGGAATTCCCAATTAACCTGCTTCAGCAGCCCATACAAAAGAGCTATATGTGGCTTGTGGATTTTATCCTAATTAGAGGTATCTTGACTGTTCCTTCAATTAGTGTTATATCTGCTGAACATGAACTGGGATTTGAATGTTATAACTGTACCAACAAATTTACATCTGTAAAGTGTATATTAGGTGTTGGTGGTAGTGAGACACGTTCCAGAGTGCATTCTTACTGGTTTGGACAAAGTGGTTCTGTATATAGTGAGGATAGTGGGCAATTTCTCTGACATATTTCTAAGGTCTGTTTTTCTCTCCTCCAGTATTCAATCAGCACTTCAGCAGGAAGGGCACAGAGATGCAGGTAAATCAAGCAGGACTCTCAGAAGGTGTGAGAGCTGCTATAAATAAAGTCCATTTCAGATACTGAAAAATCACAGATCTGATTTTTTTTTTTCTGTTTTGTTTTTTTTTTGTGTGTGTGTGTGTTTTATTTTTTTTCCTTTGTTGTATTTTATTTGAATTCAAAGTCACATATATGTTCAGTTCTTTTTTGTATATTTTCTCTTTTTTGGGGGAGGAGAAGTGGTAGTGGAAAGGAACACCAAATGTTATGACCCTTGTCCAAGATTTTGCAAAGCGAAAGAGAACAGATATTCAGAAAATACTCAACTGATAATTTCTGAGAACTTGGTCTGTTTAAATGTGCCCTTGATATGGGCACCCCTCACCCACAAGGCTGGCTTTTTTTTAAAAAAAAAAAAGGCTGGCTTTTTTATGAACAAGAAATTGTAGAATGGGGGAGAGGAGGGAGAGGAGGAGAAATAAAGAATTTACATACTGAATGAGTGAGGGGAGAAGAGAGAAGAGGTGCTGGGAATCAGAGTATCCACTGTTTCTACAAGCAACAGAAAGATAGATTCTTTTATTTGACCAGAAAAGTGAAACATGTAACAGTTGCTTCAATTACACTTAAACAATAGTTTATCATTGAAAATGTTAATTAATTAATATCTAGTCATTATTCCTAGAAAAAAAAGTAGCAGTAAAGGGAAGTGAGATGGAAAATATGGGAAAGTGTGTGTAAAATTTATCACATTTACTATTGATAATTTTCTTTAGTCTAAGTAATGAAGATCACTCCTAAAACTTAACATTTGCATCTTTCTTGAGGACAGGTTAGAGAATTCTTCTGCAACTAATATTTTTATACAAAATCATACTTACTACCATTATATTGAAAATCATATACGTAAAACTAGTTACAGCTATATTCCTGTTCCCTCATTGGGCAAATACATTCTTGGAAGTCAGGTTCTCTTTGAGATTACTTCCATGCAGATTTTTCTTTTCCAAAGATTTGAGGCATTCTATGGTAATGTGTTATTTCTCTTAATATATTTGCCAATAAATGTCTTTTCTAAATTATCTCTGGGAAGTGAGTGAATGGAAAAAGGTCAACAGAACTAAAATTGTTTTGTAACTGAATTGTATATTTATCAAAAATAGTTAACCGTGTTTATTAATATTTCTGCATTCACAACACTGTTATTATTTTAAAACTAAAGGCTTTTCTATAGATTATTGGTTTATTGAGGAAAATCTGCTGAAATACCAGGAAAAAAAAATAGTAAGCCAGGTACAGAAATTTGTGACTAATGTGACAGAAACAGATACAGGGTCTGAGTCACAGTGTCTTGCTCCACAATGAGTAAGAACACTTCTTGTTATAAGCCATCCAGTCTCCTGTCATTGTGCTACAAATTCCATCAGAGTTGCCATCTATTTACTATGTGGAGGAGAAATGGCTTTGTTTTTATTTATTGGCAGACCTTTAAATAGAATCACCTTTTTTTTTTAAAAAAAAAAAAAAAGAAAGCAATAGGGTTTTAATTAATAAATCATTTTAATCAATCATGAATGAACAAAGATCCCTCCAATTATTGCTGTTATAATTTTGATTGTAATTCCAACTTGACTTTATGTCTGTGTAAATGTAATTATGAAGAGTATAAAAGAGTTCAAATATACAGTTCTGGAAAATCAAACCATAAGGATCATTCTCACCAAATCAATAATAAGCTGGACTTCTGTGTCATTGTCTACACTGTGATCTTTTATTTTTTTACAAGATCTGTGTAATTTTAAAAGGCTACTGCTATGCATTACTTTTTTTTATGCTGATCAAAAGTACAGACTGTACAGCATTTACAGCATTTTAATCAGGGTCTATTATAAAGGACATTTTCCGCTTGGAGCAAGGCAAGATAACATTTATTAAATCACAGAAAAAAGAAATGTTTAAATAATATTAAAGGTATAAATAAAAACAACAAAAGCCAAGGATTTAGTGATTTTTTTTGTTGTTCCTTTTCTTTCTCCGTTATTCTTAACGCACTAAGGTTTAAAGTTACTACAGTCTTTAGGTATACAATAAATTATTTCCTATGCTAGACAACAACTATTATTATTTCTGGGAAATAGTAATGGTCTGAAATTATTTCATAGAAGTGTTTGTTGGAACCTCCTGCTTGAACCTGAGCTATTGTAAGCACTGCATAGGAGCAGCTACAGCTGTGTCTGGCTGTTTTCAAAATGTCCAGGATGGAGATTTCGCAGCCTCTCTGGGCACTTTATTGCAGCAAGGATCTGCCTTCCTAGTGACTTGTCTGTCTGCTATGTCAGATCTTAATGTTCCAAGCTGTGGTTTGTTACCACTGCTACAATTATGTTGCTGGACACTATGGCAAAGAGTTTGGCACTATGATTATTGTAACAGTCATTATAAATAGCAACTGGATCGTTCTCCAGCCTCCTCTTCCATTTTAAATTTGAATGATTTTGAACAAAAGATAAGTGTTTTTATTTTGCTTCAATTTTATCAAAATAATATTTAGTCATTTTGAAACTGACTTAAAAACAAAGACAAACACAAAACTGCAATTTTTCAAATCTGTCTATTTCTCACCCAGTTTTTCAATTTGAATACTGACTCCCTACACTCCCACCCCACTCCAAGAACCCCCTTGTCATTAATATTGCTCTTTTTATCTTTCTGAGTTATTTTACCTCCTGTGCTTAGTGTCACAATTTTCAGATACCTACAATAAGTAAGACCTTTGTGTGGGCATTTTTAATTTCAGACTTTACAAAGGAAGTAAACAGAGTGCTATGATCAGAAAACAGATCCATGAGAACTGTTAACTGAAGGGAAGCAGCTAAATGAGATAGTGACAAGTAAACACTGCCACTGGGCTCTGAATTTGCACTCTTGGTTGTAGCTGTGGAGTGGAGGAGACTTGGAGGTCTCCTGGCCCTCTGCCTTCCATGCCTCACTCAGTTTATCTCCATGCTCTCAGGCTAAAAGGGATACATTCTGGCTAACTTAGGCATTTATCTTGCACTTAAGTGATGGACATATAGTGAAGCATCTAGTTTAAAGAGAATACTTATTTTCCTGTTTATCAACAGAGTATCAATTGCTTTTTCAAGAGAAAGTTTTTCCCTCTGGACACCTATACCTCTCTTTTGACTGCATTGTCAGAGTAGGTGGTCTGAATCCTTTGGTGTCTCAAAAGCAGTGTCCATCCAAAAGCTGCTTAGGTCGCAAAAATGTCTGCCCTGATAGCATAAAGTAAACACAATCTCTAAGAATAGAAGCATGAATGGGAGCACTGCAGAAGTATATATTGCTTGATATGTTGACAAATTGTCAACCTGAATTAATATTGGTAAACAAATATGAGCAGTGAAAAGTAACACATTCATTACAATTTAGTTTGGGAATCCAACACACTTAAAGTTTTCAAAAACTCCTCGGTGAGTAGCAAGCCTTATAGAAAATAAGAATATTACCATTTGATAGTGGAGCACTGGAAGTGGGGAGTATTAGAAAAATTCTGGAGCAAAGAGGCGACCAAGCAAATGTAGCTCTTCTTAGAGACCTTGGATTAGTGTGTCTATTAAGGAGAATAATAAAGGAACATTTTGAAATGTTAGTCTTGGGCCAGTTAAAAAGGAAGAAAGAGAATTACGTGTCAAGATAGAGATGACTGGATCTTCACAGTCTTAAAACTAGATATTTAACATCTTTCCATTTATTCTGTTTTCTTTCTGGAAAATAGTAAAATAGTTAAGAATTTTTTTTTTCTTTATTTACATAAAAAAAAAACTACATGCCTGCATGTTTTTACTTATCTTGAAACAAATAAGTCAATTTCTGAACAAAAATATAAACCACACTGTAGCAAATTATAAACTCCCTAACTGGAGAGTTTTAAGGAAATTAATTGTAGAAGATAGGACGTATGCAAATGTTTTTGCTGTAATATAATGCCTATAGCACAATGCTGAAATCTGTAGAGACCAGAATAGAAAACATTAAGTGTGAAAAGAAACCTCTGGGAGTTGTAAAATAATGCATTAAAGTATGCTGATGTTATAAATAGTGCTATAGTTTACCTTTACTGGCTTGAAAGAGGACTCCAGGGACTGGAACTGAAGACAAATCAAAATTGCTGGCCTCTTTTTCAAAATCTGTTATGCTGCTACATTAGAAAGCACACTACTCTTTCATTAACACAGTTACGGCAGCTATAAATGCTTTGTATATAGGAACAGAAATGAAATGTGCAACAGATCGAATACATAAGTTTCTGTAAAAACTACACATCAGGTAAAAAGCTGAAATATTGCTATTGAACTTCTCATTATTTTTGTTAGTTTAAAAAGACTTTAATCAAATATGGTCTTGAATCCACATGATGGAAGAGATGAGGCTTCTGCTTGCACAAATCTTCAATAATTCTTTGTGGAAATTTTGCTCCTTATCTTCTTCTTTTGCCTCCTTAGATAAACTTGACAAGTTGTTTGTGACTTTCTTGGTATCATCACTTCCCCTTCTGGAAAATAAAATAAAATAAATAATAAAATGAAATACAATAAATAAAATAAATGAAATAAAATAAAATAAATTAAATTAAATGAAGTTTGGCAAATATTAAGTAATTCCCCAGAAACTCCCAAATAGAGATTCCTTCCTGCTGGTTGTTTATCTAGGAACTGTTACAAAGTGTAATTAAAACTAAGTGAAGACTTTTTATTGAAAACAGGGTATCTTATGACATTTTTTTTCCCGAAAATTGACTCAAAATTGTGTTATGTAACATGTAGCTTGGTTTTGCATTTGCTTTTCTATTTTAATTGCCTTTAGGTTATATTTTGTGGTTCAATTTATCACAAATGTATGCACAAAAAGTTAGTGAAGTATAAAGATTTTGCACATAAACTTCATTATATGAAGCTCTGCATGAACCCAGTGTTATTTATGTACAACTGTGCACATAACAGTTTATATTCAGCTGTTTTGCACAGGAAATTTTATGCAACTCCTGGAACATAAAGGTTTGTCTATTATAGCTTCTGGCATTTAAGGCTTTCACTACCCAAAGGTTTTATCCCTCCTTTTCCACAGAAATATACATGGTAATTGCCTGGAAAAAAATCTGGGAGCCATTTATTATTTCATGGATAATTCAGAAGTCCAATAGTTTTAGTGCCAGTGTTTTCTTCAGTGAATTTGTAATGTTATCCCAGAGGTGTTCAAAATAGTAGTCTGAATATTTCATTCCCGAGCATACATTTCAGATTACCTCTAACCTGTCTGAGTATGAATTTAGGAGAGAATCATGCTGAGGGCTGTTTTGGCAGCCTGTATGTTAAAAAATTATGGGTAAAACTCTCTCACCAGCTGTTAAAAACTGTTTCTGTCAGGCCCTGCTCAACACTGCAGGTACCTCACTCTGAAGAGCTCTGCTCCTCACACCTTTTCTGGTGGAGTGTTTGCATCTTTCCACAAGCAGAAGTGCCTCTTCCTCTCCCCAGACTCAACCTCCATGCTCCCGGGTGCATCTGTAGAAATGACTGATGTTGTTGTCATCCTAAACACATTTGGGGAATTTTCAGGTATGCCAAAATACTAACTTTATATACTCCTATCTGAATATCAGGTCTCAGATCTGCCACTTTGCAATTGTAGCCACTGCAGCTCTCTCTACTGAAGAACCAGGCTTTGAATTTGACCATCTTAGTATATTCAGTTTTGTAACAAAAGTATGGACCCAGGTCATCTTCAGCACTCTATTAATATGTCCAGAGCAGAGAGGGATTGCTATCCTATTCCTAGACTTTAAAACAAGCAAACAAAAGTCTAGCTGGATTTTCAGCTGTTCTGTCAGGCATCTGTCTTAAAATCATAGAACCATAGAATGGCTCAGGTTGGAAAGGACCTGAAAGATCATCTAGTTCCAACCCCCCTGCCATAGGCAGGGATGCCACTCACTTGGATCAGGTTGCTCAGGGCCTCATCTAATCTGGTCTTGAACATGATCTGCCACCACTGTGTACATCAATAAAATAGCCTTACCTCTGTTTTACAGCCAGACACATTCCCTATTCACCTTAATACAATGAAGCTTTAACAACTTCAACACATCGCTGAAGACAATGTAATTGTATAATGGTTGTGCAACTTGAAAACACAAACACAACAGAATGCCTAAGGTGTAATTATAAAACATGACATGTTACTAATATAGAAAACAAAGACCACTAACTCCTAACAATGTAAACTGACTTTCAATGTACTGATTTACACTTTTTATTATTATTATTATTTTTCTTATTTTTTCCCTTTCAATTACTTTACAAATCTTTGGTCAGACATAAAGTTGTAATATATTCCTGCTGATTTCCAACATCTTCTCCATAACCTCCATAACCTTTTTTTTTTTTTTTTTTTTTTTTTTTTTCAGTAAATTGGTGACTTTTTTAGGGTTTGTAACAGACATATATAAAAAGTGGATTACAAATTGTTGGCTAGGGCTACAAATCTGCAGAGCCAAAAAAAAGGCTTGTGGAAAAGCTTTCTGTTTATAGAAAATGTATGGAATGTGTAATAAGAAAATCTTGAAAAGTGACTCTGTTGAGCTGAAGAATGCAAGTTACAGTGGTCTTGGTTTTAATTTGTTTCTGCTATCTCTTTCAGATGTCTGGTGTAAAACGGGGGGGCAAGTAGTTAGTTTCTCTTCACTCACATTTTCTATTATGGATACTTTAGAACTTGTAATATTTAAAGGATGGCTGTCTGTTTGGCAGGGTGATTCAGAGCACCTTTCCTCAGTGAGCTGGAGAGACAGATCCACAACCTCCACAGTGTCTGAGAAGGCATTAATAAGATGTTTATCTCTATCCATTGACTTTGTAAGGCTCCTGAATACTTGGGAGAGTGACTGAAAATCAATTGGAAATAGAATTAAGAGAAGAACCGAAAGAAAAGGAGAAGGATGGGAAAGCCGGTAGATCCTTCTTTAAACAAAGAGGGACCTAGATTTTACACTAGGTTTGAACTGCTTCCCAGAAGCAATCTTACTACTGCACTGCTACCAAGGCTGAGACTCACCAGTCCTCCCACTGATGCTGGACCACTTTACAGACAACTGCTATAGCCAGATGTAGATTGAGTGCTCACAAATTATTGTCCTTCCCTCACAATGTCTGGATCCAGGTGAACTTTGGGCACATTGTTGTTTTTGTTTGATTAGCCTTGTAGCTTAGACATGAGTCCCTGCTTGCACAGGATCTATATTACTATTATTATTATTATTAATAATAATAATAATAATATTTTGCAGTCCCATATAAAGCTGACAACTAAATGCATATTCTAATAAGCTCAGTTTTCTCAGGATGGTTAGCTACCTGAGCTGCTGCCTGAGTTGAGGTCTTTGAACCTACTTCTGGTTAACATACTGCTTGCTAGTTTTCCTCCTAAACTCTGCACAACTCAGTTCAAAAATTCCTTTGTGTTTCAGCAGCAAGGTGGATAATAACAATAATATGAAAGTATGCTGCTTTGAGGATTAATCTAACAGCAGGTATGACCATGAGGTGAAAATCTGAATTCTAACATTTTAAAAACTTTGCAAATTCATTTTTTCCCCCACATTTTTAAAAGGTGTTTTTTATTTAATACTCAAGATGAAGAAATAAAGCCCCTGTGATTTAGTTTTTATCAAAGTGAATGCTATATTTTCTTTTTTTCTTTTTTCTTTTTTTCCTTTTCTTTTTTTTTTTTTATTCAACCCTGACAAAATTTTAGAAATGAATTGTTAAGTCCAGCAGTAAGTGATTTGCAGTTTTCACCTATTCGAAATCTCTCATCCAAACCTCTCCTGCATGAAAAATTGATTTAAACTAGTTGCTGACATTAATGCTGCTAAGCAGAATTAATAAAATGTGCTAATGTGCTATTTCTGTTCCAAAAATATGCTTTATTTAGGTTTAAATACATAATGATTTGGATAGATAAGCACATCATATACCATATGATCAATTTTATCCCGAACTTTTTTTAGAAAGATAATTAAACTTGTTAATCCATAAGGATATAAAAATATCAATACTAGATGTCTGCTGTATCACAAGTATACTGATACAAAGAACAGCAGGTGAACAAAAATTACTTCAGAGAAATGTGACTGTAGTGAATTTTAAATGATTAAAGAAGGACAGTACACTGGAGAATTTCAGTTTATATAACCAAAAGACAAGATTTGAAGTGTATCTCCCATGGGGGGGGGGGGGGGGGGGAAAAACCCATAAATAAAAGTAGAAAATCATGAAAATTATAGCGTGTCAGTACTCTGCACTGCATAAAATTTGAGGTTTCCTCAAATTTATACATACTGTACCATTATCATTAGACCTCTTAATTTGAAAATGCAGTTTAAACTGCCTAGTCTACTACCTTCCATTACTAATGTACCCATATGCTTAAAACCAAATATCTTCTATAGTAAAGCATATATTTTCCAAACCTCACAGGCTTTAGATCAAACATGAACAGAACATAGTTTATTGTACATACAAATGTGTTGCTATTCATTATTTGAAGTGACTGCTTCTGTAGTTCTGCTTGAACAGATAAATGTAAACATCTGGAAAAATCATCTCTGCTGTCAATAAATACAAACAAACAGTATAACTAGTGCTGATTAAACAACAACAACAAATTGTCCCGTATAAGCCATAACCTTAATAGTAACAGGCAGCCGTAGCATTAAGTCGGTGACTAATGCAATGACATTTCTGTTTTTCCATATGTCCTCTTGCCACTGAATGTACAATGTAGATATGGAGCCACTATGTATATTACGTTTTTTCATTCTCAAAACGTCACAGTTACATATGAACTTTTTTCTGTCCTACCTGGTGAGGAGTCTGCTCGATTTATATGCCGTGTGTCCTATGGTTCCAAGATCCTAAATCTGAACAGAAGAGGAAGATTCATTTTGTCTCTCTCAGACATGTATTCTGCTTATATGTTTATATCCATGTTACAAATCATATGAGTTCAAACAAACGAACAAACAAAAAACTTTTTTTTTTTTTTTCCTTTAAGTGATGTTCTGGTGTTACAAGAGCAACCAGGCAACCAGCCTGGAAGGGGGTCTGCTATCTTGGGCATATGGGGTCTGTGTCCTACCAAAACTTTATAATCCTCATTAAAATCTAAGACTTTTTTTCCCTTCTTACACAAAGTGAAGTGGTGTAGTCCTCGTATCAAGCCTGGCACCATTACTCTCTTAAACAAAAAGTGCTCACTAAAATATGCACTGGAGAAATAAATACACTTCTCTATGCCATAGCATTCAGTGGGATTTGTCCCATCATTGGATGTGGGTGTACACATTTTCTGACCACAGTTGTAACAGGTTAATTAAACAAAATAACTAATGTTTGCACAGAAATTAATGGTTCTAAAACTGCCCATGAGTTATCTGAAGCTTACAGAGGAACACAATTAAAAACATAATTTTGTGTACGTTTTGAAGTAGATACTTTGTCTTTACTACTTACTTTTATAATAGAGACAAGTATATTTATGTAGAGATTATATGACATTACTCATTGTAGCAGAGGCCAGAGTAAGGAACAGTTCCTGTTACTCCTATATCATTGTTCATGCACAGTCACAACTGTACCTAGGTATGTTTATATTGTGCTTAGAGGAGTGTCCTGCAATCACTTTAATGAACCAAAATACTCTCTATAGAGATAGAGTATGTCTATGTTGGTAAATAAAAGAGGATCAGAGGGAGAACTTGAACATTGGACCTCCATTTGTCCATGCTGTAAAAATATATATTTTTTTTCTTCTCCCCAAGTCCCCAAGTGCTTCAGCTAGCTCTCAGTAGGGCAAGAAACCTGGACATTGTCTGCAAGACAGAATACTCCAAGGAATATCTATTTAGCAATGCATACAAAGCCACAGCAGGTATCCAAAGTAGTTCTCCAGTTCTATCTGAGAAAGCAATGCACTCCCAAGATCTTCCATATGCTCATATGCCAATCCCCAGTATATGCAACCTGTACCTCATTTTGTGCCATAAAATCCACTCTAGTTGGCTATGACACATCCCTCTTTTTCTTTTGAATACTTTCAAAAGAAAACATATCTAAGACAGTAGTTATACATCACACTATGTACTGTGCTCTAGATTGAGCTAAATCTTGGCCGTATGGATCTGAGGCACTCTGCAACAGTTGATTTGGGAGCCAGGGATCTCTTACTGGGACTGATATGTTTAGTTGTGTAGCCACCATGCCTTGATATGGATGCAGTAAACATGTACATCAAACTGTACAATAAGTAAACTGTACATCAGACATCTTACTCAATGTCAAACACCTAGCCACTTGACCAATATTAGCAGTCTAATACGTACATTTCTGCACCTGTAATAAGTGCTTACTTGCACGTCTGCAGAACAGGAAATCATGGCAAGGTGGACAGTTTCAACAGTCTGCTTCAAGAATAGAGATGGTTTAGCTTTGTGGCATATTACAAACTTCATGAACAGAGCCTAGTTCTTAAACACAATATTTTTTATTTTATTTTCCATTTATTTGTTTGTTTGTTTTTTACAATTTGTATTTTCATGGTGCTAACCAGGACAGTAATAATGAGCAGGTATACTGGTAGTAATGCATATTTGTCTACCCAAAATAATTGAATCAATAGCTCTCTTTGTTTTCTGTATCCTTACAAATCTGTTCTTTGTCACATAAGTGGCCCCAAGGAAGGTTTGTTCTCAATCCAATTTAATTAACTGATGAAGCTGTAACCAAGAAGCATCAACTTCTTTCCTGGGTCAAGCTAAACTGTAAATTTAGAAATTTTGAGAGCCTGGAGGTCCTAAAACCTCACTGAAAATCCCAGCCTGAATATTTTTTCCTGTTTTCCACTATTATTTCTACTCTTTTCCTTTAAGTAATATCTACGCTCACCCATATTCACAACTTCTCTCAGTTGTTTCATAGAATCATAAAATCATTAAGGTTGGAAAAGACCTCCAAGATCATTTGGTCCAACCATCTCCATACTACCAATACTACCCCCAAATAAAACATGTCCCTAAGCACCATGTCCAACCTTTCCTTGAACACCTCCTGGGATGGTGACTCCACCCCTTCCCTGGGCAACCTGTCTCAATGCCTGACTGCTCTTTCTGAGAAGAAATGTCTCCTCATTTCCAACCTGAACCTCCCCTGGTGCAACTTGAGGCCATTCCCTCTAGTTCTATCACGAGTTACCTGTGAGAAGAGGCCAACCCCCAGCTCCCCACACCTTCCTTTCAGGTAGTTGTAGAGAGCAATAAGGTCTGCCCTGAGCCTCCTCTTCTCCAGACTAAACAACCTCAGTTCCCTCAGCTGCTCCTCAAAGGCCTTATGTTCCAGGCCCTTCAACAGCCTCAAAGCCCTTCTCTGGGATATTTAACTTGTGTGACTGTTAAAGACACATGTAAAGAAGGCATTAAGAATCTCAGACTTTTCCTTATCCTCAGTTCCCCACTGCATCCAGTAAAGGATGAAGATTCTCCTTGGCCCTCCTGTTGCTGTTAATAAATTTGTAAAAACATTTTTTGTTATTTTTTACCACAGTGGACAGATTGAGCTGATGCTGGGTCTTAGCCTTTCTGATTTTTTCCCTGCATATGCTAGAAGCTTCCTGGTACTGTCCCCAAGTTACCTGTCCCTTCTTCCACCAGATATTAACTCTCTTTTTCTCTCAGAGATTCAGCAAAAGTTCAATTTATTCATCAACGATCTGGATGATGGAATGGAGTGCACCCTCAGCAAGTTTGTTGATGACACAAAGCTCGGAGGAGTGGCTGATAGCCCAGACGGCTGTGCTGCTATTCAGAGCGACCTTGACAGGCTGGAGGGTTGGGCAGAGAGGAACATCATGAAGTTCAGCAAGGGCAAGTGCAGGGTCCTGCACCTAGGGAGGAATAACCCTAAGCACCAATACAGGCTGGGGGCTGACCTGCTGGAGAGCAGCTCTGCAGAGAGACATGAGTGGAGAGTCCTGGTGGAGAGCAGGCTGACCATGAGTCAGCAATGTGCCCTTGTAGCAGAAGGCCAACAGTATACTGGGGTGCATTAGGAAGAGTGTTGCCAGCAGGTCAAGGGAGGTGATCCTCCTCCTTCTGCTCAGCCCTGGTGAGGCCACACGTGGAGTATTGTGTCCAGTTCTGGGCTCCCCAGTACAAGAGGAACATAGAATTACTAGAGTGAGTTCAGAGGAGGGATACTAAGATGATTAGAGGACTAGAGCACCTGTTGTATGAGGACAGGCTCAGAGAGTTGGGACAGTTTAGCCTGGAAAAGAGAAGACTGAGGGGAGACCTCATCAATGTGTATAAATATCTGAGGGGAGGGTGTCAAGAGGATGGAGCCGGTCCCTTTTCAGTTGTGCCTAGCGAGAGGACAAGAGGCAATAGGCACAAACTGAAGCACAGGAAGTTCTGGCTGAATATGAGAGGACACTTCTTTACTGTGAGAGTGAAGCACTCACAGAAGCACTGGAACAAGTTGCCCAGAGAGGCTGTGGAGTCTCCTTCTCTGGAGATACTCAAAACCCAACTGGATGCCATCCTGTGCAATGTGCTCTAGGTGATCCTGGTTGGCAGTGGGGTTGGACTAGATGATTTTCAGAGGTCCCTTCCAACCTCGGCTGTTCTGTGATACTGTGAGAAGTTCCCTGTTTATCCTTGCTGGTCTCCTTCCCTGCCAGCTCATTCACAGAACACAGGTACAGCCTGCTCCTGTGCTTTTAAGACTTGAGGAGCTCTTGAGGAGCATCCAGCCTTCCTGGATCCCTCTGCCCTTCAGGACTGACTCCCAAGGGACCCTCCCTTACCAGTGCCCAGAACAATTCAAAGTCTGCCCTCTGGAAGTCCAAGGTATCAGTTTTATTGACCCCTCTCCTGACTTCACCAAGAATAGAGAACTCCACCATTTTGTGGTCACTCTGCCCAAGACAACTCCTCACCACCACATCTCCCACCAGTACTTCTCTGTTCATGAACAGGTCTAGCAGGGCACCCCCTCAGATGACTTACAAATCAGCTGCATCAGAAAGCTGTCTTCCACACACTTCAGAAACCTCCTAGACTGCTTCCTCAGGGCTGTATTGTGTTTCCTGCATACGTCCAGGCCGTTGAAGTTCCCCAGTTTCAGATGTAATTGATACAATACTTTTTCCTCCTCCATTATCATCACTTAAATATGAAAGAAAATAAACTCAACTAACTCTTCTTGACTATCTTCTGACTGCTCTAACCTCAATTTTATAATATGACTATAATATTTGTTCATTAAATATAATTTTTGATCTACAAAGGAGATTTTAGAAGTCTGTAATTGTAGTAATCAGACTCCTAAGAATTTGTGATTGACATAAAGCACTTAGTATGTTCTATGGGAAATAGAAAATAATTTATTTTTGATTTTTTGTTTGTTTGCTTATTTTGTGTTTTAGCCAGAGCTAACAGAAAGATTTATAATGCCTTGGGCAAAACTGACAATGTGCCCCCTTAGTGGGAAGTTCTACAACAGTGCTAGAAGAGTTTCAGTCAATACATTAACCATTCAAGTACAAAAAATGCCTCCAGGTCTGACAGAAAAGGAAGTATTACCTTCTTGTTTTTAAAAAAGTGGTGAGAATATGCAGCAGAAGAAACACAAATACTATTTATTACACTAAGGCTAGTTAATATTTTTCTATTCTTCTCAGGACTCAGCCATAATATTTTACAAATTTTCTACGTATGACATTCAAGGAATGTAGCCTGAATTAGTTAAAAAAAATTATCTGAGCTTCACAGGTTAAACCAAATTAAACCCACATATTTGATTTAATCAATTTTTCTGAAAATAATTTATTTAATTCTCTAAATTAAGACCACTTCACACACTATTTATTTTAAATTTAGTATGTTACTGTATTTTTCTCAAGTACAGAATACAGAATCAACCTTAATGTATCAAAAGAAAACCAAACAAACAACAAAAAAAAACTTTATCCTCTCATCTTCTTTGAAATAATTGGTGTTTTTACTTTAAGAATCATTCTAATAATGTAACTGTATGGTTTCTCTGCTTCTGTTGTGACTAACACTTCAACAGGTGCAAAGTACCACAGTACAGAAGTAAAATATTTCTAAGCTAACATTGTTTTTCAGTATAACTTAGATTTTCATTTCAGTTACAGTAAATATGTCAACTTACCATATGTCTACCAATTTACCACAAAACTCCATTTATTTTTTGAATACATCCTTCATGTTTCTTTCTTAGCTGTCTCTTTTAGGCCATTTTTTCTGAGGTATCATGAAAACAATTTCACTGAGGACCTGATGGGTACACCACCACTCTTCACTCATATCCTGCAGACAGCTGGGGACCCACTTGGGAATTTACTGAAAGCTCAGAAATCATCTGCTAGTGTTCACAAGTCTAAGCAATCAAGCTCATATACTCGAAGGTACTCATCTTCCTCAGGAGGTCCTGCACAGAGGAAGTTACAACACAGAAAATAAGTAGTACATTTACACAGGACTTTTGCACTCATGTAAACAAAGAAGAAAAATAAATAAATAAATAAAGGAAAGGGAG
>CM021697.1:16732156-16865340 GCA_011074415.1 Stictonetta naevosa | reverse complement strand
GTTCCTTCCTTCCTTCCTTCCTCCTTCCTTCCTTCCTTCCTTCCTTCCTTCCTTCCTTCCTTCCTTCCTTCCTTCCTTCCTTCCTTCTCTCTTTCTCTTTCTCTCTTTCTCTTTCTTTCTTCCTCTCTTTCTCTTTCTCTCTTTCTTTCTCTCTTTCTCTTTCCTCTCTCTTTTGTCTCTCTCTCCCCCTTCCCTCCTCACCTTTCTCTCATCATTTTTTTTTTTCACTCTTTCTCTCTTTTTATTTCCCTCTCTTTCATTTGCTTATTCATATCAGAATGACTTCCTAACTTAGTATTCAGAACACTCTATAATAAATATTTCACATGAGGAAAAAACAAGTCTGTGGAAAGTTCAGAAAAATGTAAATGGCAAGGTACAAAACTTGAATAAAATAATAATTATTATTATAAAATAAATAAATAAACAGTCTTCCAGCTGGCAAAACTGAAAAAAAAGTTTAATTAAAGATATTTGATTCTTCATGTTCTGCTTTCTCCCAATGCTTTTGATATCCCAAATCAGTTTTGATTTGTGCATAAAAGACTATCAGAAATGAGCGCATATGGAGGATAATTTATACTTCCCTTACCTTTCACTACTGTGTAGCCCATGTTCTGTATGTTTTTTAGCATTCAACTTTTGGTTGTCTGCACAGCACAGTGAGGTGAAGGCTACTGCATGTCTCCCTGCTGGGAGATGAGTTTGAGAGTGTATATCTGGGGCTTGGATTTACTGCCACAGAAGAAAACATTGTGAACAGGCTGGAGAACAGATGCCCCCTCTGCATTCTCCCCTTCTGGTGAAAACACAGATTCAAGGTTTGAATCTTCCCCAGCTCCATTTCTCCTCTTAATTTCTGACTGCCATTTAAGCACAATGTTTTCTCTGGTACTTCCTGTTTTTCTTATTCATACAGACACAAATAAACTGGTACCCTAAATGCTATCTCTAACTCATTGCCTGATTTCAGGCATCTCACTAAACCTTATGAAATTTTAGATAATGTATCTTCCAAACAGAGGTAGACAATAGTTTTTAAAAGACTAAAATAGTTTTTAAAAGACTAAAATAGTTTTTAAAATATTTTGACATCTTCAGAATACCAAAGCTGTTGAAAAAACAGTGTCATCATGTTATTTTGCCCAAAAGGTCTCTTGCAATATTAGAGAAATTAAATATATGTTTTGTTTTCTTTCAAAGATGCAAACTATGTAGTTTAGGAAGACTTGAAAAAATATTCTTGAATTTTACTCACTATGGTTTAAAATGTTATAATAATAATAATAATAATAAAATCACTGTATCATCTAGTAGGAGATAGCTAAGAAAACAGTCTGACACTAAACAACCATGTGTATGAGCAGATAATAAAAGCCTGGCAGAAGTTTTGCAGAATCTAATGCTTTAGTTTAGGTAGAATTATTCCATTTCCCTAGCTTTGTTCTTCAGCTGTAAAAAAAAAAAACTGAGGGAGTTCTAAGTTTCACTCACAAAATAATAAAAATTTAAGAGAATATATTTTTTTGTTTGTTACAGCTGTATGATATTTCTTTGTAATTCTCTTCACAAATTAGAAAGGAACAACGTAGCTCAGTCCTATTCATTTACATCCATTCATGTGCATCCATTGAAAGAGCAAATATGTTGTCAATGTTTTATTTTTGTGAAGTATTTTTATTTTACTCATTAATAGATCTGGTATACTTATAGTAATCTAACCATAAAAGGTAATAGCTACAATAATGTTGAAAGGATTTTAGATGCCAAAGTAATACCAGTTGATAAGACACACAATTAAAAATAAAGCAGGGTGGGCTATTGATTGGGAAGTTTAAATCTTGGCAAAGGTTATTGATTTCTCAGTTGGCTATATTCTTTTCTTTGTTTCTTTCCTCCTCTTTCTTCAGAAATGTAGGACCAAACATGAAAGGGAGAAGCATTATGTTTTATCTCAAAGTTCTGCTTCTACCTGAAACCTATCTTCCCCCAGTATGAGGTATGGTGTTGTGGTCTTTACAGTGAGATAGGAAAAACTCTGCTCTTCTGTATATTACATAAAGAACATCTCTAAAAGTGTCTGTCCCTTCCAGAGGAATTGAATGAAATCCTATAGGCTATGGAAAACCCTCTTTCAGCTTTTTGTTAGAGTGTGCTGGAAGACTAAATCTAAAACATGGATCTGGTTCGCCAAAATTATTCCCTCTCGGGTTTGTTGTTGAACTTCTTGCTGTATTTTACTTCAAAGGATAATATAAATAAAACCACAGTAAAAGTTTTCCAAAGGTATAAATTTTGGGAATACCAATGTCATTGTCAAAATTTATATACATACATACACATATGTAAATATGCATGGATTTGTATATTGCCTTATAAAGGTATTTTCACCATTCATTATGAATGTTTTTTGGTAACAAAAATTGGATCATTTAACAACATTGCCATTTATCAGGACTGCAATTGCAATGAAGCCACAACTAAGATTAAAACAACGACAGCATTAAAATTTTACCACTTTAAACATTCCTTATATAGAAAAGCAATGGGAGATCTTAGATGTGCAGAGTCCTGTAGTTCATAGCAACTCTGAAAATAAATTAATACAATAAAATTTCCTTATAGCTAACATTCATTAATGTATTTGCAATCAATTAGATTTGTAAAATATGACTTCTACTGGAAAAAAAAAAAATCAGATTTTTAAATCAAGATTTCTTATAGACCATAGTAGAAATCTATTTAGTACCTTAAGAAAGAATTATAATAATAATTCCTTTTGGACCTAGCCATTCTGGAACAACCATGGGTAGCTTCCAGGTTGACAGGTGGAAAGAACAAATAAAATGCAACTTTCGTATTACATTTGGAACTTTAATTTGTTATTTTTTGTATTTTTTTTAATTTATTACTCTACACTAAACAATTTTGTCTTATGCTACCTAGAGTGAGCTAGTACCCCTGCAAGACTCATCAGAGCACCTCACTGAAAGTAATGACCCTGGATTTCAGAAACAAAAATAGTAATTCAAATCTTGGCATAGTGCTGATATAACTATACTGCTTCTAAGTCCAGGTCTAGCTGTCTGAGAGCTCGCTAAAATATATCTGCACAAAAGTGATCTAAGAGTCTATCCCAACCTGAGAAATTAAGGATTAAATGTTTAATCATGGTTGTTTGAGAATAACTGTGCTGAAAAAGAAAATAAGTTTATTTCATGCTAATGCAGTGATAAATTTATTGTCTGCAATCATAAAAGTGCATACCCATTAGGTGTTGTCAGGAGTTCTTACAGACATGGAGAGTGTCTAAATGAGGTGCAGCACATCTCTGTGTGACAGATTAGCTATTTCTCTTTAAAATGCCAGTGTCCTTCCTGTTCTGGCCTCCTCAAATACTGCCCACCTGCTAACAGCACATCTTTTCCATCCCTAAACTGATCATTGCTCTTATTATAAGGCTGTAAACAGACTTCAAGAATATCAGTTATTTAAAAATAAACAGTTTACAAAGATTTAAAATGAAATGACATCTTGCAGAAAGCAGCAAAGGCTTAGAAATATTCCTTGCTGCACTTTCTCTGTATCTTTTTGCTATTAAAATGACTAAGTTCTATGACTGAATGAAACTCATAACTGAGGCTACCGAATCTTGTGCTGAATGACTGCTCAGTACTGTTCAAAAAATTTTCACAGGAAGTGCAGAAAGTGCTGACTGTATGACTGGCTTATGCTACCTGGACAGAGGCCCTGCAATTTAAACCACAAATCCTGAATATTTTAAGTAGATGTCTGACTGCAGTTCTGTAAATTAAACATTAGTCATTGCTATGACTTTTCAAGGTGAATGTAAGACACAAGATTTGGCTCTGCCATGACTTTGATCTTGTGTTCCTTTTCTGTGGAGTGCTTGTATTCTGAATGTAGGCTATAATAATCTTTCTGCAATTCTGGATTTACTATACCTCCAGGTCCTTCATGCATGCTGAAAGGTCTAAATCTCCCAGTTTTCAAGCCTGATCAGGACTACAGTCCCTGGACTCCAAACTGAGAATCTGTCTTGTTCACCACAGCACATCATGGAAGTTCAGCATCTGAATTTCCACTCCCTTAGGGGCGATTACAAGGTTATCCTGTAGCCAGACTACTCTCAGTCAATCTATTCAAATAAAAAGTATTTCAGAGAAAGCATAAAGGGAGAACAGTTCCTGGAACTCTCTGTATCACAGGCACTGGCTCTTATGTGAGACTTTGACCTCCCTGATATTTTCTGGAATTACAATGTAGCTGATTTCTGAAGATGACAGAGGAACAGGGTGGGCAAACAAGGTGGGACACATAGCTGGTTCTGCTATTCACAGGCAAGGAAAAATTGGTTGATGAGTGTTGACCTTGAAACAATGTAGCTCAGGATCCTGAGGAGACTGACAAAAGAATTGAACAAGAGTAATTAATGACCCTGGACTTCAGGTAAGTGCCTTTAAGTGTATTCAGGAAACTTCTTGATGGGATCTTGTGGAGACAGCTCTGAACAAGAAAAGCTCAGGAAAGATGGCAGGTCTTTAAGGACAGAATCTGTCAGGCTCGAGAACAATACATCCTAACATGCAGGAAAGCAAATTGGCATATCAGATTATTGGCTTGGTTAAGAAGAGAACTCATGACACTGTCTCAGTACAAAAAGGTAATTTACAGGAGACAGGAGTGGGGCAGGCTGCAGTGCAGGAATTTAGAAACATTAACTAGGCAGCTAGGGTTTGTGTTAGGAAAGCTAAAACTCTTTGGGAACTGATGCTTACAATGGACAAAAAAAATATCAATAAAAGCTTCTACCACTATATCTGTAGTAGAAAACTGAAAAAAGGAACAGTAACATTTCTGAATGGGACAGGTAACTTAGGAACAGCAGATGCAAATTACTGAATTACTCAAAGCCAACTTTGCCTCAGTCTTCATCAACTGCATCTCATAGACCTCTGTCATTAATGAAGGGCTTGAAGGATGAAAAGGGCTATTACAAGTGGATGAAGATCAAGACCAGTATTGAGAAAATTCCAACTATACTTGTCCATGGGTCAGGCTGCATCCAAGAATGCTGAGTGAACTGGCTGAAATCCTTTCTGTAATCCTTCAAATGTAATGAAACTGGGGGAGATTCCCGAGGACTGAAAAAAAAGCAAATTTTACATCCATCTTCAAAAAGGGACAAGAATATATATAAATGTCTGAAGTCATTCAGCCTTACATTGTCTCTGGGCAAATCATAAACCAAGTCCTCTTGGAGTACATCTCTAGGCACATGAAAGAGAAGAAGGTAGTTGGAATACGGGAATAGTCAGTATGGATATGCCAAGGGTAAATCATGACTGACCATTCTGGTTACATCTATGATAAAATAACTAGATTTATGAATTAGGGGAGAATGGTGGATATCATTTCTATCAACCTCAGTGATGCTTTCAATATTGTCCTCTACCATATTCTTGCATGTAAGTTAGGACACTATGGAATGAATGGGTAAACAAGAGGTAGAAATTTGGTAGAATGAATGACTGGGCTCAAAGGGTAAAGGTTAATGGTTTGGTTTTGGCTGGTATGGAACTGGTAAGAAATGGAGTGCCACTGGGGAACTGGGAATGTGGGAAATGTTGTGTTTACTGTCTTTGTCAATGGTCTGGACAAAGGAGTGGAGTATGCTCTCATCAGCTTTGGAGATGACAGCGAATCAGGTGGACCAGTCAATATGCTCAACAGTAGGACTGCCATACAAAGTGACTTAGGTGAAAGGAATGAGCTCACAGAAACCGTAAGAAGTTTAATAATGTCAAATACAATATTCTGTACCTCAAAAAGAATAACCTTCTGCAGTGATACAGACTGGAGATGGACTAGTGGGAAGTCAGTCTTGTGAGTCTTGTCATACAACAGGCTGAAAATGAGCCAACAGATTTATTTTCCTGGCAGAAAATAAATCGAACAGCCTCCTGAGCTGTATTAATGGGAGTAGAACTAGTAAATTGAGAGGAGGGATTATCCATTATCCCCCTCCATTCATCACTCCTTAGACCACATCTGGACTACTGTGCACAGTTTTGTTCCCCTCCAGTACAAGAAAGACACTGACAAACTGCACCAAGTTCACCCAAGGTTAGAAAGACAGCTGGGGGCTAGAACTCCTTCCTGGTGAGGAGAGGCACAGGGAGCTTGGACTGTTTAGCCAGGGGAAGAGATGAGTTCAAGGGGACCAAACAGGTGCCCCACAAAACCTACAGGGAGGTTATGGAAGAAACGGAGCCACACTCTGCACAGTGGTGCATGGGAGGAATCTGAGAGGCAGTGTGTGTAAGTTGAAAAGAGGTTCAGACTGAATATAAGAATAAACCTTTTCCACAAAAACAACGAGTGGCAACAAGGTTGTAAACAAGTTACCCAGAGAGGTTATGAAGTCTCTCTGTCTGTCCTGGAGGTTTTCAGGACCTGAGCAACCTGGTCTGACCACAAAGTTTACCCAGTATTGAGTAGGATGTTGGACTAGAAAACTTGAGACTCCTGTCACTCTAAATTATCCTAAGATCATATGTGATGATCCCATGATACCAACACGAGAAACTGTTGATATATCTGGGCATTCACAAGTCTCCTACATAGTTAGTCTTCCTGCCTTTGAATCCCCTAGTGGATTTGAACTTCCTCTACACTCTTTTTCAGGGGTCTTTCTGTCCTTTTTTATTTTTATTTTTATTTTTTTTTTTTCCTTGACTAGAGTGTGTTTCTCTTCCATGTTTATCCTGTCAGTTCTCACAGAATTAAGTTCTCTGTCCTCCATGTTGTTTCTTTTCTCCCATTGGTATGTCTCGCCTGATGACATTAATCCTCTAGAACCAGACCCAGCTCAGGGGGGGCGCCCCCCCCCCCCCCCCCCCCACAACAGAACAGAACAAAACAGAACAAAACAAAACCATTGCTTTAACACTAGGGATTAATTATTGCCCCTCATGTCCTTAGCTCTAGCAGGAGGTCTACTTTCTTATCCTCTTAGTTGGGGCTGCTAGCAATAAGAATTAGATAAAGATACATAAAATGTTTGAAACATTATAATATTACACTGTCCAAATATAACACAATGCCATAGCTTCTGTCTTTAATCCTTGACATTATCGTTATGCACACCAACTCCTGTGAAGATATCCTGATAAAATGGGTGACCTGATTAAGCACTTCCTGATTGAACAGAGTGCTTCATATTAGCAAGCCTTCCATTGTGCTTCTGCATGCTGGGGGAATTATCTAAAAAAAGCATACAAAGGGCAAAGAGCTGTAAAAAACTTGAAGTACAGCTACAGAATATAGACTGTGTGCTTCCACCTAAAACGAGAGAAGTAGAAATCCAATTCTTCATGTAAGAGAGAAGCTAGTTTCACTTACATATTGCAAAATCTTTTTCACTAATGGCTCCTTAGAGACTTTAATTATGCAGCAGTTAATACTAAATGTAAAATTTACTTAGTAAATAGGGGACAACTATCACTGAAAGCAGGTAGAGAAATGGTATCAATTTACATTGTAAATACATTAGGGGACTGGAGGTGAATCCCAGGAGTGATGCCATTACATAAACATTGAGGCAGCTCATATCAATACAGTATAATAAATAAATAAATAAATAAATAAATCGGTTGACTCTAGTGCAAAGACAAGAAGACATGATTTGCAAGGCTGATGTCATAATTTACAGGTTAACACAGGTACAAGGGAACCTAAACACTAGGCTATTAAGACTTCCCAGTGATGTTCATATGTTTTGAATTTTTGAATCATCTGATGGATAAATCTTAGTCTGGGCAGATAAGGTCCATAGGAGGCTGGGATGTATGTTCTATATGTATGTTCTATATATACAGAAACAGAATGTAAATGATAGAAATTCCCCAAATAGAATTACTCATGTTGCACATATAATAAAAGACTTATATTGTTATTATTACTGGCTCAGTTTGTGTGAAAGATTAAGATAATTGGGCCCAGAAATATGAACCTATAAAATTAAATGCAGCATGTGCACACTCTACACCTGGCAAGTATAGACATGTTATATCCAACACCTGGAAGTAATTGTGTGGTATGTAGTACTTTAACAGGTAAACTCTAAGGAAGATTCACCATCCAGCTTTTGTACAGTCATATAACATATGATATATTATTTTAATGCATATTAATGTATAGCTCGTTCAAGTTGCTGGAGCATCTATTATTATTGAGTTATCGAAAACGTTATCTATTTGATGAGGACATGGAGAAGCACTGAAGAATAACAGACTGGATAGTAGCTACCTAGGTGTTGAAGTATTTAAATAAAATCAAAGAAATCTATAATATATATTTCAGTTGAACTGTCCAACTGTCCAAAATGATCTTAATGCAAGTCTTTGAATTCCATGCACTATGAACATCACAGACTAGGTGAATGTATGTGTACAAACTTAGGACAGGACCTCACCTTATATTTGTCTTCATGCTATGGCATATTGGGGAGTGGCAGATTATCCACTTTGTTTTAAATATCTACTTTTCATGCTCTGACTTGTTTTTTAGGATCTTGTTTTCCTCCATTGATTCATTACAGAAATTTGATTCCTAACATTGTTTCTCTAAATTTCATCTCAGTTACAGGCCCAAAGTAGACAGTGTAAACACTGGACTGATTGTGTTTGCATGAAAGGCCAGATGTTTCATTATCCCAGTCTCACTACACTCCAAAAATGCTGAGATGTAAAGTTGAATGTAATGTGGACACATATTCTTCTCCAACATATACCATCACTCTCCCTTAGCTTGTGAAGGAATCATAGTTTCATAGGCAAGAAGACATTAATAGAATTTTCCAGCTGATCTTCCCTGATGGCTAACAAGGGGACCATAAATATGTGGTGATCTGGAAACAGTATCTATCTTTGTGTGTAGGAAGAACCATTATCAGTCCCTTTTCCTACTATATTTAAGTCATGAATGGAGATTATAAATTTCAAAACATCAAGTGGAAATTTTAATTTTCATGATACACCACAGTTCTATGACCCCAGTGAAACATTGGAGAGGTAGCTTATTTTGGGAACCGAGACTGCAGTGGAAAATACAGATGAAAAGCAACTCAACATGTCTCTCATAAATCGTTACAGTGGTGAAATACTATTTCTTTCCTCTTAAGTGTGGAGGTATTTAAGTCTTTCTTTGAAATAAATACAGATCTCCTATAACCTTCAACTTCTGCCCATGCAAAGTTTTGTCTTTTTTTGCTTTAATATGTTTGCTTTAACTACTGACCTCTGAGCTTTGTATAGAGTTAACCCTGTTAACAGAACTATGGCTTTGAGCAGCATACAGGTGAAAAGTATTATTATTATTATCATCATCATCATCATTATCTAGAGTATTTGCTGGATTTTCTTGATTTATTTGTACATTGTTTTACTTTTGTTAAAGAGACAGTGAGTAAAGTGTTTTTTAGTGAACACTCACTACATACATTCAAAAAAGGTACGATAACCTGCTTTATCTTGCATACAGTTCTACTTGATTGTGCATAATAAGAGGGACTTCACAGTATTTCAAACAGATTTCCAGGAAATGCTGTTTTTTAAGGCAGGAGTATCCAATACAGAGATATGCTAAGGTTTGATATACATATTTTCTATGTTCAGTCTATGCTGTCAAAATGCATTCACAAATTGTCCCATTCCATTGGCATGGGTAGCCTATATTGTGTTGTGAGCAATGACACAATATTCATATCTTCAATTTCAAGCCTTAACAGATCACTAATTTTAATGCTTAGGTACTTATGACTTTACTATGAGTTAAATTCAGGACAAATGGGAAAAATTCTCTGCTGATATACAATTAACTGCTAAAATCAAAACTTCAAGGCTCATGGATGAAAGCAACAATAATAGGCTGGCAACAATTTTATTCGTTTCAATCCATAAATGGTGAAAGCTGTTGTTTTATGAATATTAACATTTAACATTATGAATAGTTCACAGCGTGCCCATCTGGGCCTAACATTCTCAATGTTTAAATATCATTCAACAGTTATGAAATCATCTGAAAATGTTATTCTCCTGCTGATTCTAAATTTATTTTTTGTTCTTAGTCCTTTTAATTATGAATCTAAATAACACTAGTACATATTATAGCATATTAGACCTGGAAATATTTACTTGGAATATAGTTTCTCTTTGGATAGTGTTTACTAGCTTCTATAAGGTTCATAAAACTAAGGATTTGTTATTTAAGTCTGAAATTTTCAAAATGTAATGCATCTAGATTCCAGATTATTTCATCGGGATATGTGGTAGCTGTCTCTTAACTAGATTGAAAAGAAGTTTTGTTTCAAACTCAAATATATGGACATCATATACACATGAAATAAGAACAAGTTGTGATCACCTAGTATGAATTTCTATATAACTTTTCTACACTAATTTCAATTTTAATGGAATATATCTAATTTTCTTATCTCATTTAGTCTAGATTTTCACATTTTTAGTGAACTGTTGATTTTCACACTTTTAGTGATGAATTGATGATCTTTTGTAAACTTCTCCAATAGTTAATTTCTCAACCTTAAAATATTAATCTTATTTCCAGAAGGATTTTTTGTTGTTGTTGTTTTCCATTTCCAGACATTGTTTTTTTTTTTTGTAACTTGTTTTATGAGCTTTTAAAGAGCCTTCTCTTATCCTGCTCATCCTGCTTCCTACAGCAATACCAGGAGAGAAATCCACAGAAGCTAACTTACCCTACATTGGCAAACCCTCTCTAGATTTCTTCAGTTTTCAACAGTATCTTTCTCAAAAGTAGATTCAGAACAGGATTGGGGCATTTGTCCAATAATCTTTTTCTGTTTAAGACTGTATGATCCTAAAGTGATCAGCTTCTTGAACACTTTCACTTTTCTCTGCAATTAGAATGGATGTGGTCTACCTTGACTTCAGCAAGGCTTTTGACACCGTTTCCCACAGCATTCTCCTCAAGAAACTGGCTGCTCTTGGCTTGGACTGGGTTAAAAACTGGCTGGATAGCCGGGCCCAAAGAGTCATGGTAAATGAAGTCAAATCCAGTTGGAGGCCAGTCACTAGTGGCGTTCCCCAGGGCTCGGTGCTGGGGCCGGTCCTCTTTAATATCTTCATCGATGATCTGGATGAGGGCATTGAGTGCACCCTCAGTAAGTTTGCAGATGACACCAAGTTAGGTGCGTGTGTCGATTTGCTCGAGGGTAGGAAGGCTCTGCAGGAGGATCTGGATAGGCTGCACCGATGGGCTGAGGTCAACTGCATGAAGTTCAACAAGGCCAAGTGCCGGGTCCTGCACCTGGGGCGCAATAGCCCCAAGCAGAGCTACAGGCTGGGAGATGAGTGGTTGGAGAGCTGCCAGGCAGAGAAGGACCTGGGAGTGATGGTTGATTGTCGGCTGA
The DNA here is from genome assembly GCA_011074415.1 of Stictonetta naevosa. Classification (NCBI taxonomy): domain Eukaryota; kingdom Metazoa; phylum Chordata; class Aves; order Anseriformes; family Anatidae; genus Stictonetta; species Stictonetta naevosa. The sequence continues at coordinate 16,853,867 of CM021697.1, read as the reverse complement.
ATATGAGCCAGCAGTGTGCTCAGGTGGCCAAGAAGGCCAACGGCATCCTGGCTTGCATAAGAAACAGTGTGACCAGCAGGGCTAGGGAGGTGATTGTCCCCCTGTACTCGGCTCTGGTGAGGCCGCACCTCGAGTACTGTGTTCAGTTTTGGGCCCCTCGCTACAAGAAGGACATCGAGGTGCTTGAGCGAGTCCAGAGAAGGGCGACGAAGCTGGTGAGGGGCCTGGAGAACAAGTCCTACGAGGAGCAGCTGAGGGAGCTGGTATTGTTCAGCCTGGAGAAAAGGAGGCTCAGGGGTGACCTTATCGCTCTCTACAGGTACCTCAAAGGAGGCTGTAGCGAGGTGGGGGTTGGTCTGTTCTTCCATGTGCCTGGTGACAGGACGAGGGGGAATGGGCTTAAGTTGTGCCAGGGGAGTTTTAGGTTGGATCTTAGGAAGAACTTCTTTACTGAAAGAGTTGTTAGACATTGGAACGGGCTGCCCAGGGAAGTGGTGGAGTCACCATCCCTGGAGGTCTTTAAAAGATGTTTAGATGTAGAGCTTAGAGATATGGTTTAGTGGGGACTGTTAGTGTTAGGTCAGAGGTTGGACTCGATGATCTTGAGGTCTCTTCCAACCTAGAAATTCTGTGATTCTGTGTCTGTGTCTGTAGTCTTGAGGATTTCTTTGAATTCTTCCAATTTAAGAACCTACCTCTAGAGCTACAAATACGAGAAACATATGTTTTATATCAATATAAACTGAAATAGTGTAGAGTAGAGTAAGTCAGGTATTATTATCAATATTTTCATTTATAAATTAAGGGGTTTCGGTGACAATGTCCATATTTTCAGTTCATATTTACCTGCGTATCCAGTATGATCTGTGTCCAACTCAGAGACGGTGGTTCTACTCTACAGTTCTACAGCCTGGCATTTATTGCTCCAAGGTTAATGTTTTCTTGTTTTTCTGTGTTAAAATGTATACTGTTTGGTAGTGTCTTGTTTACAAAGTAACACTGTTTTAATTTGCATCCTTTCCAATTTATTGTTTAACATTTTTAGATTCATTTTCAGTTTTATTGGTCATTTAATTTATTCCAGATCTTACAAGATGATGAATAATACATGGCCAATTAAAAGACAACCCTGTTGGACCTTAGTAAAAGTACAATCAGTGCTGTTACCTGCTTAAAATTGTTTGAATTCTATCAGATTTCAATCCATGTAATGTGTTCTATGAGATTAGATATCACTTCAGCTTCTTAATCAATTTTGCCAAGTTGTACAAAGTAAATTAACTCACAGAACTCAACTAAACCACAGCATAAGGAACTACCAATGATACTTAGAAGATACTATAAATATATGGAGAGGATCTGGTTTCCATAAATCATGCTGAATGACAAGAGATCAAAAGGTAGGAAGTGTGGCAATGAGGTACAGCATCAAATGAGGTACAGCTAACAAAAGACATAAAGGCTTATAAGTAGAAATATTTTTATGTGTAACTAGAAGTGACAGGAAAACTGGGGAGATGTCTCAATACTTTTCAAGTAAGAAGGGACAATAAGAAGATGAAAAGAGGACTGGGGAGTTAAATGTTCCTTCACCTTCATTTTCGCTAAAAAGGCCAGCTGTGGTGAGATGGCCAACACAATTACCATCACTGGTGACAGATCAGGAATTGGGAAGTAATAAGAAAATAATAGATCAGAGCTTACTTAGTTAAATTAGATTATATCAGATCATTTGTGTGTGATGCTACTGGAAAAAAAAAAAAAAAAAAAAAAAAAACGTAGGATTTTAGGATTCCTTTGCTTGAATATATGTGGCAGTTGTTCATAGAATCATAGAGCCATAGAAAGGCCTGGGTTGAAAAAGACCTTAAAGATCATCTAGTGTCAACCCCCCTGCTCTAGGCAGGGTTGCCAACCACTAGAGCAGTCTACCCATTGTCACATCAAGCCTGGCCTCGAATGCCTCCAGGGACGGGGCATCCACAACCTCCCTGTGCAACCCTTTCCAGTGCCTCACCACTCTCTGAGTGAAAAACTTTCTCCTAATTTCCAAACTAAATCTCCCCTGTCTTAGTTTAAAACCATTCCCCCTTGTTCTATCACTATCAACACATGTAAACAGGCATTACCCCTCCTGTTTATACCCTCCTTTCAACTACTGGAAGGCTGCAATGAGGTCTCCCCAGAGCCTTCTCTTCTCCAAGCTAAACAAGACCAGTTCCCTTAACCTTTCTGCTTAGGAGAGGTGTTCCAGCCCTCTGGTCATCTTAGTGGCCCTCCTCTGGACCCATTCCAAGACCTCTAAATCCTTCTTGTGTTGTGGGTACCAACCTAATTTGGACCCACTTCTGCTTAAGGTAGCAAAATTAATCATATGCTTTGATTAACATTGCCCATGAATTAACAGTGACTGCAAATATGTAATCCCACATTTACTTGACTTTTCAAATAAACACCCTCAAATGAACAGCTATATGGGTCAGAATAGCAACAGTGTTTGAATAGGTTCTTAAATCTTTATTTTATTGTCACTTAAATTTATCCTGGGGAACCTAGTAGATAATGGCAAAAAAAAAATGTTATAAATAAATATGTAAATAAATAGTCTTTTGTGGATAAATTTGCAGACATAAATTTGTAATAGCAAGTTTTCAAATTCCAAAATCCAAAATAGATCAAGATCACTTTCTTTGCTGTGTGATATTGTCCATTCAAACTTGAATAAGTGTCATTGTGTGCAAGTATCAGCTATATTAAGCAACTGTCTAATCCACAGATGTTGAGGGAGAATAGTACGGGATTTTATTTTTAGAGGGTGTATTATTGATCCAATTGGTTTTAGCAAAAGACTTAGCAAAAGACAGGCAGTACTTAACAGAATATTGTTACCAGCATTCATAGTAATGATACTTTTTTTTTTGATAAATTCATTTTTAAAAACTTTTAGACAATGTTTCCTAAACTAATGCAGCATAGGGTTTTTCATGCACTGTTCCTGAAACATTTTATTTCCTTCTGCAGCATTGTTTTCTTCTGTCTACTTCATCTATGACTACCTCATTGCAATGCCACCATGTTCTTGTTGTTCTTCTGTTCATGCACTCATTACCTCCAGTTTTTACAGAATACATAATTCACGTGTCCACATATTTTGCCAGATTTATAGTGACATAATTACTAAAGGTTAGCTACCTTTCAGCATGTGTTGTATTACCCTCAAACTCCTGGTGTTATGCTCACCCCTTGCCTGCTCCTCTGGGTCCTAGTATTGGTAGTTTCAATCTAGCAGGTGTGCAGCCAGGGGTGTTATTGTGAGTTACCAGTATCTTGACTCCTTTGCCGAAAATAATATGATGTTGATGTTGATTTCTTCCTCCTTCTCCAGGACCCACTCTGGGTCATTTTTCTATGTTTTCTATCATGATTTTATGCCTTTCTCCTTCTTCTTTGGCTTGCAGCTCCATGTTTCATTCACATTTACTATGTGTGGTGCATTTTCCATATACTTTCATAGAATGGCTTGAGTTGGAAGAGACATTAAAGATCATCTAGTTCCAATCCCCTTGCCATGGGCACGAATGCCACCAATCTACCTGAGGAAAAAGTAATTCTCAGTCTTTTTATAAGCCCTCTTAAAGTACTGAAAGGCTGAAGGGACACAATGAGGTCTCCCTGGAGCCTTTTCTTCTTCAGGCTGAACACTGCCAGCTCTCTCAGCCTGTATTCATAGGAGAGGGTATCCAGCCCTCTGATCAACTTTGTAGACCTCCTCTGGACTTGCTCTATCAGGTCTTCTTGTGCCAGTGGTCCCAGACCTGGATGCATGACTCCAAGTGGGGCCCCACAATGGCAGAGTAGAGGAGGACAATCCCCTACCTCTACCTGGTCACTTCTTTGTTGATGCAGGTTTGGATGCAGTTGGCTCAGGTTATGCCTTTCATCTACCAGAACCCCCGAGTCCTTCTCTGCAGGGCTGTTCTCTATAAATTCTTCTCCCAGTCTGTACTCATGTCTGGAATTGCCCTGCTTGCACTTAGACTTGTTGAACCCTATTAAGATTCCTGTGGTCCCACTTCTCAAGTTTGTCCTCGTTCCTTTAAATGCTTCTTTGGTATCAACTGCAACACGCAGCTTGGTGTCATCTGCAATCTTGCTGAGGGTGCATTTGATCCCATTGTCTATGTCTGATAAAGATATTAAATATCACCAATCCCAAGAAGGACTCCTGAGGGACACCAGTCATCACTGGCCTCCACCTGGACATAGAACTGTTGACTACTACTCTCTGTGTGTAGCCTTCAAGCCAATTCCTTATCCACTGCATAGTCCACCACCCTCCAAATCCATGTCTCTCCAATTTAGAGATAAGGAAGCCATGTAGGACTGTGTCAAAGGTCATGCAGAAGTTCAGGTAGATTGCATCGATCAGTCTTTCTTTGCTACTCTATCATAGAAGGTCACCAGATTGATCAGACATTATTTGCCTTTGATTAAGCCATTCTGGCAGCCTTGGATCAACTCCTTGTCCTGTGTGTGCCTTAACATGGCTTCCAGGAGGATCCATTCTACAACCTTCCCAGGTACAGATGTGAAGCTCACTACTCTGTTTTTCCCTGTGTCTTCCATTCTACCCCTTTTAAAAAATGGGAATGATGTTTCTCTTTTTCCAGTCACCATGGTCTTTGTCTTACTGTAATACTTTTTAAAATACGATGGAGGGAGTCTTGGCAACTATATCAGTAAGTTTCCTCAGCACCCTGGAAAGCATGTCATTGGGCCCCATAGACTTTTACCTGTTCGCTTTCAGCAAGTGGTCTCAAACCTGCTCTTTGATTACAACTTGATATGTTTATGTTTTATATGATTTCATTTTTCTCCTTGTTACTATTAAAAACAGTTTTGTCCAGATCCAGGTTTGCATTTCTATAGCTGACAACTGGTAAGTTGCTAACAAATTTGGGTCCCCAGATCTAAGGCCGTGCCCCATCTCTTACCATCCCAATACTGCATCCCTCCATACTACATCCTGTGTCTCCGTTTCTCAGACTGTGGCTGTTGTACCATGTCTATATATGATGTCATTGTGATAGAATTATAAATATCTCCTTCTGCACAGAATAATTGTTTATTACTTATATAGATATAAAACTCTTCTTTTACCATGCAAAGATAAACAAAAGTATTAGAGGAAAATATATCATGCAAGATCTGACATCCTGAGAGAGACAAAGCTGAGCAGCTCCATGCCTCCAGGTCTAACAAGTAATGAGGCTGAAAATGTATTCCCAATAGGCACACACACACCAAACACAGGTATACTCCACGTATATATTCATATATACATGTACAACCAAACAGATAAGAGAAAGATACACAGAGAACTCACATGAACATGGATATCATCGACGTCCTTGTCCTGCTCCCCTCTCTGTCTGAGACGACAGAGGCCTGCCAGTGGGAATATACACGCATATGTACAATGCAAATCCCTCCCCCAGCTGGGCTCAGATACCCAGTCTACCCAGTAGGTGTCTCTGGATTCCAGTCTGCCTCGTTGCTGGAACCTGAACATAGGAACCTTTGCAACCACAGCCCTGTTCCCATTGCTGGTACAGACCACCACACACACAGATATGCATAAAGATGAACACAGCCAGCCAGGACTCCTCTGGTCCCGTGGCTGACCCTTCTGTGTCATCACCCTTAATGACACACAGGTGCACTCACACCCAGAGCTGACCCAAAGTGCCTTGTTGCTTCCAGAACACTTCACCTACCTGCCAGCTCATGTGCCTTGATCTTCATTGATGATCCCACACTCACTCGCACACCCGCACTAACTTCATTTGCAGGCATCTCAGCCTCCATACACACATGAACATGAAGACACACTGGAGAACAGATGAGGGTGAAAAAGGACAGACTGCAGTCATCAGGCACAGGGAATGATCAGAGAGGTGTACTGACCAACCCTGCTTAAATGAAAATACACTTTTATGTTCTCTTATCCCTCTATTTCCCATACTTATTCTTCCCCGAATCACCTGAATTCCTGCCTTTTCTCACCTTTGGTTCTTGCCCTAAACACTCTATGCAATCCTAAACTATATCCTAATCATAATGTTAAATCCTAAATTGCTCTTTTCATGCCTCCTTTGTGTCCATTATTCCTTGACAGTGGCCCTTTTTAATCTAAAAAGGTAACAATGAAAGCTGCTCCTGATGACTCATGGTGATGGGTTTTGTACACAGACAATGGAGCTGAGGCTTTGCTGGAATAGTTTTGGGAGGAGCCTAGAAAATTTGTCCCTTCCTCTGAGTCCTTAATTTGGGTTCCCCATATGCAATTGTGTACTTGATCTCTGGGTTTTTAATCTGGGGATTAACTTGAATCGCTGATGATGGACCTGAGAGCATCTGTCAGGGTACTATTTGGTCTCCCCAACTTGCCATTTTCAGTCTGTGCTCCTTTTTGGGTGTGAAGATGTGATTTTATTGCATAACCTAATGAAAGGTACAACCATTAACACCTAGTCATTAAAAGAATTGCCATCATAGCTAAACCACGGGAAGCAAAGCTGTAGGCAGGTCAAGAAAAGTTCAGACAGGTCAAGCTTGCCAAACCTCAGACCTGAGGTCTTACAAGCTCCACTGAGTATACAAAGCTGTAATACTAATGTGATAACTGTTACTATCAATCGCTATACTGTATTACAGGGCTACATGGTTACTGCAGGCAATTCCAATATGACACTAATCCAGTTAGTTTGTGTAGTAGGTGACATTTCAGAGTCATCGGCTTTAGGCCACATCAGTCATGAAGGCAAGTTTGGAAGCTGTGCCACCATAGCTTCAAGAGTACTGGAACTAGCCAGATTAAAGCTGTTTTGAGCATATCTGAATAAGTTGAGGTAAAAATATGTGTCTCATTTGTTATATGGATGCCAATTTATTAATATATATATATATAATTGATATACCCTGCTAGATTGATTCTATGAAATCTCAGTATGTTACCTTGAAAATACAGGGAGCAGATAATCTGCTGGTACAAACTGGCAGAAGTGCACTGCAGTCAACTTTGTACTAACAGAATCAATAAAATCAATGGAACTGTGCCAAGTTAGACCAGCAGGCAACCTGGTTTGAGATGCTGAATTATACAGCATATCAATGAACAGCTAACTATCCAAATTAATAACGATGAATGGAAAAGTTCTTTTCAGCCACTTGACAATTCCTTGAATAAATTAAAAACAGTTCATGTGTTATTATTTCCATGATATATACATTAGTTATTAAATTAAGCATTTTAGAATTTATTTTATATTTAAATTCTTCTGGTTGAAGACCTTTCTAGAAATAACACTAAATGAAAAAGTGTAAGAGACAAATAAATCTGAAGACTCTCTCTGGCTTGTCTTCTACCTAAGGAGGTGTCCTGGTTTCAGTTAGGACAGAGTTATTTTTCCTCCTAGTAGCTGGTAGGGTGCTATGTTTTGGATTAGGATGAGAAGAGTGCTGATAACATGCTGATATTTTAATTGCTGCAGAGCAATGCTTTCACTAAGCCAAGGACTTTTCAGCTTCTCGCTCTGCTGGGGTGCAGCAAGAGCTGGGAGGGGACAGACCCAGGACAGCTGACCCAAACTGGCCAAAGGGGTATTCCATGCCATCTGACGGCATGCTAAACAATATATAGGGGTGGCTAGCTGGGGTGGGGGGCCGGCTGCTCGGGGTTGAGCTGGGCATCGGTCAGCGGGTGGTGAGCAATTGCATTGTGCATCACTTGTTTCGTACACACTATTATTGTTATTATTATTATTATTATTATTTCCTATCTTAATAAACTGTCTTTATCTCAACTCAGGCTTCACTTTCCCATTTCTCTTCCCCATCCCAGAGAGAGTGGGGGGAGGGTGAGCAAATGGCTGTGTGGTGTTTAACTGCCGGCCGGGTTAAACCACAACAGGAGGTTATAAATCCATTAGTTATGCAGGTGGAGTTTTGTTTATGTGTTTGTTTGGTTTTCCTTTAACTTGTATATGTACAAAATAAAAAAAAAAAATCATTTTCCAGTTAAGTCTTAGCTTTCTACTGAGCAATTTTAACCCAAGTGGACAGAGGGCACAAAGATAGTGAAAGTGAATTCTAACCTTAACTTTTTTGTTTGTTTGTTTGTTTGTTGTTTGTTTGTTTGTTTGTTTTTGTAAACTTTTGAACTGGGAGAAATCTAAGTGCTCCAACTGTTTTGAAGATGGAAGCATGAATTCATTATTGGAGATTGTGAAAACCAGGGGTGTTCACACTTGTAAATACTCCTGGTGAGCAAGTAAATTTTGGTCAGAGCTTGTAATCTTTCTTTTAGATGCTAAGGTCAGTCACCCATTTGACAGTGGGTAAGAAACTGGGTAAGAAGTTGGTCATAGATTCTTGTTCCATGCAGAGCTAAATCCATGTTCTTGTCCATTCTGGACTTAATATAATGAAACTTCCTGTGGTAGAGATTGAGTCCTCTAAACTTTGTTCTTCTCATATGAGTTCACTACCCATAAAGATAGTCCTCATTCTACCTTGCCTTAGAAATCATTTATGCCATACAACAGGTTTTGCAGAAGTAACGAATCCTGGATGTCCCACAGCCTGTTTGAAATTGATGGTCCACTTAAATACCTTACAGTCCACTTAAATACCTCAACAGCTTTACCTTCACTTTGAAAGGTCTACAAGGTCTTAATTGAAGGATGTGCTCCCCTTAATCATAAGGAAAATGTATAATTTCCATAGGATATCAAAATCTCAGAAGTACCTATCTCTTGTATCCTATTTGCAGGCATTAGTCTTAATGCATATCTTAACGCTGTACAGTGATAGCCACTTTTCAGTTACAGGCAGTGGCAGTCTCTTACTCATACTTGGCTTCCCATCTCCAGAAAGAAAGAGACATCTGGCCACAACGGGAATTTTGCCATTTATTTCAAATGGGAGCAAATTTTCTACAGGGTGTGGAAAGTAGAAGTTGTTTAATCCAGGTTTCTGACCTAGGGTATTGAGAGAGAGTTAGGTGAATAATAAGAAGGAAAATCTGATCTATTTTTCTGTTCCACATGTGGAAAAATATTCTTAATTCTACATTGAAGTAAAAAAAACAGGGAGAATTTAAAGGGAATATTTATTATTATTATTATTTAAAATTTTGTTTTACTTTTATTTTTTTCTGCATAGCTTCTGTGTGAGTTCAATTATTTACTGCCCCTTGAAACATAAAATTATAACCTAGCATATAAGATTTGAGGACGAAAATCTTAGAATCATTGACACTTTTTTGAACTGAAAATTCCAGCATTCATTTAGGATGATATCGTGAGCTGCAGTGAGGTTCTTAAACATTATTAATCACTACAGATGGCTACAGACCCATTAAATCTTTTAAGCACCTGTTCACTTATCAAATGCTCACGTGGTAATCTACCCTCTGGTTCATGTAAGTATATTAGTTTTAGAACATATAATTAGCTTACAATAACTGTACTTGTGCTAATTACCAGTCCCCTGGAAGAAAGAAAAGGTTCCTGTTGAGTAATGGGGGTGGATGAGACTTAAAAACAGAGCTCCTAGCCCGAACAACAGTGCTGAATCACTCAGTGTAAAATGTTTGTCTTATTTCTGGTAAGTCTGGTTATACTCCACAGCAAGCATCTAAGTGTAATAGCTTGATTTCCTCTGCCATCAATCACAAGAGAACACTACCACACATAATCTATCATAGTTTGTCTCTTCTGAAGAGTTTCTTGATGGAAATAGCATAAAGAACAAATTATTTCTCACTCACTTTGGTTGGGCCATCTTTTAGATAGTGATGTTGGCTAGAAATTGCAATTTATTTTCATTTTAGTTTTATCAATATGAAACTCTCTGTTACAGCACATATCAGAGTAGTAGAAATATTTAGTGGCAATACCATTTATTCCCAAAATAATGGCCCTCCTAATTGTACTGGGTTTGGCTGGGATGTTAACTTTCCCTGCAGCAGTCCATACGGTGCTGTGCTCTGCACTTGTAGCTAGAACAGCAGCGGTATCACACTGGTGTTGTGTCTGCTGCTGAGAAGTGCTGGCACAGCATCAGGACTTTCTCTAACCCTCCTAGGGGGTGTGCAAAAAAGTGAGAAAGAAACATCTCCAGGGCAGCTGACCTAAACCAACCAAAGGGATATTCCATACCATATGATGTCACACTCAGCAATAAAAGGTGGAAAAAGGAAGAATAGGGGAGGGGTGGGCTCTCATTGGAAAAATGCCTGTCCTCCCGAACACCGGCTACGTGCGTTGAGGTCCTGCTTCAAGGACGTGGTGAAGCATAGTTCGTTTGTGGAATGTAGAGAGTAATTTCTTTCCTCTGCACTTCCACATAGCCTTTATTTGTTTTGTTGTGTTATTCCCTTTCCCCCTCCCTCTTCCTCTTTCCCTTTTTTCCCTTTAGTTGAATTGTTTAATTAATAATAATATTTCCTTAATAATATTTTTTTCCTTTTAATTAAATTTTCCTTATCTCAGCCTGTGAGTTGTACTTTCCTTTACTTCTTCCCCTCCTCATCTGAGGAGGGGGAGTGAGAGAGCGGTTGTGGTGTTCAGCTGCCTAGCACGGTAAAACCACCACACTAATTGAGAAGATTAGGGTTTCTTTCCATCCCACATAATGGTTCAATTAATTAAAAAAAACAAACAAACAAACAAAAAAAAAACAACAACAAAAAAAAACCACCACTATGACCAGGTCTGCTTAACAAAAGACAATGAGAGGCTTATTTCACTGAGTGATTTCTGTGTTTCATTTCTGTGTTGTGTATGCTAACATCATAACAAAATCACATGAAAATTCCCTACCTCTTTATTTGATTTAATTTCAATAGTTACACATCTTAATACCATTTTTTACACACTATTCCAAATGCAAATATACCATGGAGGAGTGTATCCTGGTGGCATCCTACAGAAAGAACATCATTTGAGCAATCACGTCATCTTGACAATACTAAATGCTGATGAATATTTTTTCACAAATAATTCCCTGAACATCCATCTCTCTATACTCTTGTTGTACATACCTGTATATAATCCTACCTTTCACCTATCAATAGAACAGTGTCATATGGCAAACTTGAAATGAAATTTACTTAAAAATATATCTACAATACCCATACCATATGCACAACCCAAGAAAAACTTAATTTACAAACCTTGAATTATCTTGGATTAACTGAAATATCTGAAAAATTTTGCAATAAGCTTATTTTCTTAAAAAGCTCTTCAAGCTAAAACATTAAGAAATCTGAAGACTGAGACAGTCATAATGCTGTGTAACCATTTTGCTGAAATTATTGAGCAGAAATCTTAACAACAGTTGTAAAACCTTTAATTTTCTCAAGGGCAGTATATCTCTACAAATCCTTGTCCTTGTTTATCTGGACACTATCTGCATTGCATTTGCAATATGGACTGATGTTCCAGATGCCAGTTTGTTCTGAAGGACAGACTAGACAACATCATCAAAGAAGGTGAATTGAAAAAATCTGGAATGACAACTATAGGTTTATTGACTGGAATATATTTCCTCTAAGTCTTGTACTGCCTGAAATATTTTAACAAAAAATGATAGAAGTTGCCCAAAGTCCTACAAGTATCTGACTAAAATATGTGCTGTTGATGAGATTGTGTGAAGTAATAGATTTAGATAAGAGAGAAATTTTGAATTAAAACAACTTTTTAACACATCTCATAAATGACTAGACTCTGAAAACAAACAAACAACAACAACAACAATCAGACATCCTGAATATGAGACATAAATATGCAATACTGCAAAGTTAGGTCCCAGAGAATCTTTGTTAAGAATTTTTTGTTAAGCTTGGATGGTAGAATAATTATAATTCAAAGAGAGCATGTGTGGAAGCTCCATCTTTTTGATACCCTCCAGCCTCCTCTAGGCATTCAACATGAAATAGCACATTTGTATATACTTCACTGTCTTACTCTCAGACAGAATCAAGGTTAAGGATTTTATTTGTATCTTTTACACTGACCTTAGTAAAGCATAGGCTGTTCCTCAGAGATAAAACTAGTTCCTAAAAATCCATGGCACACAAGCTTTTTGTGTATTTTGTGTATTTTATATTTTGTGTATTTTGTGTATTTTACACATATACAAAGCAATTATGTGGGTACCATAGTCTAACTTTGAAAAATACTTGCAAGTGAAAGTAAAACCATCTTCTCAACCCCTCAGATTGGTGGCAGTTCAACTAATGACTCTGTTAATTATCTAATCACTGTGATTGAAAGGCCTTCTCATGAGGTAAAACACCTTAAATATACCACTTAATTGCCTAGTATAGATAGACAGTGTTTGTTGGTGACTCTGGCCCAAAGTTACTACAAAATTTCTTGAAGTACATTTCCTTTGGAAGAATATCAATAGGTACAGAAAAGGAACAAACAGGACTTGTGGTGATTGTTATTATAAAATATGTATGTTTCTTTTAATAAAATGCATGTAAGAATGACAAGAACTGCCAAGTATTATTGCTATTCATATGAATTATAGCAAACTATTGTTAAGAAGGGAGGACTGAGTTTATAAGACTTTCAAAGTGTCATAACCTGGTTGGAAAATCTTAAAGAGCCAACAGTATATTAATTAGCATAAACGAGGCATCAGACTTATTGTCCATATCTTATGAAATACATAATAATTCCACTACACCATAAACTGCTACAAACTGCATTATTTTTCCCTTAGAATTTAAGGTTTGAATGTTCTCCCCTGATCCTGATTCAAAAATGTATTATTATATTTGAGGAATGAGTTTGTTCTTGGACTGATAATACTCTACCAATTTACCGTGAATTTTCTCCAAAGTAGTAATGAACCATGTATTATTTTATTATTTATTTATTTATTTAAATATCCGTGAAAATTATATTTGGCTCTTAAGTGAGACTCTCTTGAGTTAAACTTCTGGAACAGTGCTGCTTTGATTTCCCAAAAATCATGGGCAACACAGTGTGGGCAAGTGGATCCTGCTGTGTCAGTCTGTTAGAAAGATGTTATCTACAGAAAAAATAAATAAATAAAAAAAAATCTTTCAATGCTATGAGATATAAGAAGGAATTTGATAAAGCCATGTCAAAGTATTTGCCTTTTTGGTGGGATGAACTCATGAGCTGTACTCAGGAGCACATTCTGTAATTCATTTGATATAGAAGTCTGGCTGAGGGATGTTGTTTTTTCCAGTCCTCTGAGCTCACATTCACCAGCTTCAGGATGCGTCCATTGTTTACTCCAGCATTTCTTTTTCTAGCTGTGTCTTCCTTTAACTCATTCATATTACTTTTGTGATATATTTAAGCAATATCAAACATCGCAATTTTATTAAAATCTGGCTTTTCACAAACAAGAATGAGACACACAGACCTAGTTAATTCCTCCAGTTTGACTTTGCAGCCAGCTGGGCTGGCCACTAATATTTTGATTGACTTCTTAAATTCCAGAGGATATAATATAATCTGCATTATTGCTTTAACAATAATCCCAATGCAAAAACTCTATAGGTTACATATATGTATGTGTAACAAGCAATTGTCATGCAATGTACATCTTTTTAAGTATTAGAATTAGACTTTTTTAGTTTGATCTAGATGTGCTCTTTGGAATACAAAATTTAGTTAAAAACAAATCATATTTCAAGCTCTTTCATATTTTTGTAGTGTGTAATTACATATTTTTGTTTTAGGAGAGTGCATATATTAAGTAATAACAAAAAATAGACAAATAGAGTAGTGTTATTAATATTTTTGTGAATTAACTGTGACATTCACAAAGGTGTAAAGCAGTATTGCAAAGTCATATGAACATAGGCAGAGTTGTGTGTGATTTCTTGGTTATTTGAAGTCACTAACTCAGACTGAATAGAGAATGTCCTGCAAACCAGACTTGGTATTAATTCACTGGTCTCACTTGTTGTGTATTGGATACAGAAAATCCAGATTAATACCTCTGATGGTATCTTTGACCCTCCATCTCTCTAATGTTTCTTATTTAAGAATCGTGTGACTGGTATGGCATTCAATTTAGCTTAAATGGGAATGTATCGTCAAACCCTTTGTGAACAGTTTGCCGAGTTTAATTCAGAATTTAAGATGTTCTTTACAAAACATTTATAGTCTTCTGTTTTTAAGATAACCTTCATGATGTAAATAAATCCATAGGGCCTTTATTTAATTTATAATAAGACAACCTAAAATAGTATTATCAAGAGAGGTTAAATAATAACTCTTCTAGCTGGTTTTAAAAGACTTCTCTATGAGAAAGATACACTTTCCCCTGAAGGTTTTTAAAGACTTAAGTTTTACATGGTCTTTAGAGATTACACTCTATGTATGCTATGAATGCTCTAACTTGCTGCAGTGAGAGTTTTCCTGTGAACTGACACCTGATAATACATTGATCAAAAAATCTAGAGAGTCTTTAGAATTTAGGCTTACATTTTAATATCATCTTTGATTGAATTTAGAGTTCAAAAACTGATCATACATTTTAATTATGGATGACAGAGAAGGACTGGTGGGAGATGTGGTGGTCGGGGGCTGTCTTGGGCAGAGTGACCATGAAAGAGTAGAGTTCTCTATACTTGGCGAAGTCAGGAAGGGGACCAGTAAAACCTCTGTCTTGGACTTCCGGAGGGCTGACTTTGAACTGTTCAGGACACTGGTTGGCAGAGTCCCTTGGAAGGTGGTTCTGAAGGGCAGAGGAGTCCAGGAAGGCTGGGCACTCTGCAAGAAAGAAATCTTAATGGCACAGGAGTGGTCTGTCCCCATGTGCCCAAAGACGAGCCGGCACGGAGACCGGCCTGGCTGAACAGAGAGTTTTGGCTTGAGCTAAGGGGAAAAAAGAGGGTTTATAATCTTTGGAAAAGAGGGCGGGCCACTCAGAGGGACTATAACGATGTTGCGGGGCTGTGCAGGGACAAAATTAGAAAGGCCAAAACTTATCTGGAGCTCTATCTGGCTACTGCTGTTAAAGATAACAAAAAATGTTTTTATAAATACATCAACACAAAAAGGAGGACTAAGGAGAATCTCCATCCTTTACTGGATGCAGGGGGAAACTTAATGACGAGAGATGTGGAAAAGGCTGAGGTGCTTAATGCCTTCTTTGCCTCAGTCTTTAACAGCAAGATCAGTTGTTCTCTGGATAACCAGTACCCTGAGCTGGTGGAAGTGGATGGAGAGCAGAATGTGGCCCTCACAATCCACGAGGAAATGGTTGGCGACCTGCTACTGCATTTGGATGTACACAAGTTGATGGGGCCGGATGGGATCCACCCAAGGGTACTGAGAGAACTGGCGGAAGAACTGGCCAAGCCACTTTCTATCATTTATCAGCAGCCCTGGCTATCAGGGGAGGTCCCACTCGACTGGCGGCTAGCAAGCATGACACCCATCTGCAATATATATAGTTGATGTTGTCTTTTTAAACCATTTTTTTCAGGCTACCAGATGGGAAATTATTACAATCCCTTCTGCAGAGAGTTTATGATTAAATAGAGCAAGCAGTTATTATAACAAGTAAACAAAGTCTCAGGGGTTTACCCATCTCCAGGCACTATACTTAAATATTATTGTACTTAAAAACATTTCTAGTAGATGTTCCCTGTATACTCAGCAAGGAAAGAGAGAAATCTCCAGGAGGAGTTTCAGGTTGAAGACAAGGTACTTTCTTCCGTGAGTGCCTCTCTTTCTTATCAGTATCATAAATAAGGAATCTACAGCAACCAGCAATGTCTACCAGGTGCCTAAATTCAGAAAAGATGAAGACCATCCAGGATAGGTGGTAATGGATATCCAGCCAGACTATAGTGCCGTCTGTACAGGTGGAAGTAATTCATTCATCATCACAGACAGTCCTGGCCATGGACCTTGCTGCAAGGTAACATGTCACAAGTTTTATAAATGTTATAAATTTGTAAATATTACAGACCTGTCAAGTTTTAAAGAGAGCATAGGCAATATGAAAACACTTGCCAACACTTCTGTCCAACTAGATTAGATTCTTACTGCTAGAGTCACCGTATATTCAAGTCTTGAAGGAAGGAAGGATTTTGACTTGATGTTAGGTTACTCCATATTATTTGGAAACAAATTGGTAGACTTTCTATTAGAAGAGTTTCTATAACTTTTTTTTTTTTTTTTTTTTTTTTTTAAATATTCAGCTGATATGATAATACCCCACAACTTATTTGAAGGAAACAGAAGTGCTGTGGTTGTCTCTGCCTTTTCCTTCCCCTTAAATTTCTAATATCTACATGTTAATGATTTATTGGAGATATGTGGTTGCTATGCTGTTTTACAAATTATTTACTTTTTCTCTTACCTCTGCCTCTCCATTCCATACAATTTATTTTGTCATTGACTTTCGTGTATTGCTAATGCCCCTGGAACCATCCCAATCAAACGACTGAATCCCAAACAGAAAAGCCACACAGAAAATTAAGGAGGCTTTTTAACCCCATATCCATAAACATTGTAGAGAGGTCATTTATCTACAAATATTTATTCCATCACTCCCTGCACTTTCAAGAAATAATTATTTCTCCTACTTCTGAATAATTGTCCTTTCTTAGGAACAAGATTATCCTCAGGTGTTAATTAATGAGGCAACACCAAAGATGGATTATTTTTTTTTTTCCTCTACGTTTTCAATTTGTATTTGAATAAAAAGAGTATCCAAAAGAGACTTGGATTTTTTGTTTGTTTGTTTGTTTGTTTGTTATTTTCTTTTGTTTCAAAACCTGTGTTAGGAAATTTCAAATGCTCTACTGATTAATGATTTTCAACCTTTAAATAAAACATCAAGTCTACATCTTTTTCTCTTTTAACTTGAATATATACTTTGTACACACACATATGCATATATATGCATATATTTATATTGTTATATCAATACCTGAATGGATAACAGGTGTAATATTCATATAAAGAAATGACTTATGAAAATATTTATTGTAGAAACAACACCATGTGGAAAACTCTCTTTTTAATGACTTAATTTTCTGAACATCTCACTCACCTATGCTTTATAGTATGTTCTTACTTTGAATAAGAAGAATTTTTAAATACTTGATTTTATGTGGTCATGGTTAGATACGACTCAAACGGAGGCTTTTCCTTTTTAGCTGCAGAAAGACATCTATAAAACCATCCCCAAAATACATTCAGCTAAAACTTGAAATTATGAGCTACAGCTGCCTCTTACTGCTTAAATTGCACAAAAAGGTTATGTTAGGCTATCTGCTTTTCTCTTCCACTTCCAAGTAACATAACTATTAATGATTAATGTGAAGAACTAAGCAAACAGGTGAAGAAAAAAAATAAAAATCTTCAATGGATTAGGCAACACATTTTTCTGTTCTATATTACTTGTCTCATTTTCTTCTGATTGCACACATTCATGTTTGTTTATGGAGCATACTCTTGGAGAAAAATGTACTTCATTTTTAAATAAAGTGTTTGGTGACTGCTAAGTGAAAGAGGCACTGTTATGTTCTTGAAATTTCACTTCTCAGACGAAACTGACACCTTTACAGAACAGAACAGAAAGAAAGAAAAACAAGACTATAGAAAGTTCTGCAAAACACAGATGAAACCTGATGAATTTAAATCACTTTTGAAAAGAAGAAACAGTAGTAGATGTTGTCCCTGGGTGGGAATATTTATCCAGACTGAAAACAAAAATGATACCAACTGTGTCTAAAACTGTGTCCCCACATCAAAAACTCTGATGAAGGAATGGAAGTTTCTCTTTACAGTAATATACTTCCAGAAAATGAGAGCATCATAGACATATGCTTTTTTACTTTAAGAAAAAATAGTCTAATTATGCTGTATCAATGTATGCTGGTTATGCATTATTTCGGTTCTATATATATAAATCTAATGATTGTAAGAAGGAAGGAAAATGATGTATTGGAGGTAATCTTAAAAACTCCCCTTATCCTTCTAGGTTCCCCTTAAAAGCCAGAACAATCACATTTAAGGAAATTCTTAATAGAAATTTAATAAAATAAGCTTACACCTATTTCTCTGACCTGGCTTCATGCCAATGTCATGAAATCTAAATGTTATCCCATAAAAAGCCTTTTTTTTTTTTTTTTTTTTTTTTTTTTTTTACTTGTCACCTCTTGAATACTTGGAATATATGAGACAAATGAAAAATTGTCTGTCTGCATTTTAGTACAGGCCGTGATCATTTTATTAAAATGTAAAATCTTGTTGATTTAATTTAGGTGAGATAAATTCTGGAAAAAAAAATCCAGAATACTTAGCTGATTTGTTATTAGTTGCTGAAAACATTACAAGAATTTAATACTTTTACACTGATTTATTTATTTATTTATTTATTTATTTATTTTTCAGAGCAATAATAATTGATGTGTTCTGTGCTCCTTAAACTCTAGGTTCTTTCTCTTGGAGTAAACTTTCAGAACGTTATGGATACGTGAGTGGAATGGAACTGAAAAGAATTGGAAAGTGGAACAAAATCTCCTTGGTTTTATTTATCTTTTGTCTTATTTCCTCATATTTTCTTTTTCTTTCTTCACCCACCTTCTGCTTCATGTTCTGTGTATTTGACCTGGGATCAGAGCTATAGGACCTCCTAACTTCAACTGGCTGTTTTTGTTCCTGTGTGATTATTTCTTCCATCAGCATGCCCAGTTCCTTGTGTCATGGACACTGTTTTCACTCAGATTTATTGTCCTCTGTTGCTTTCTACACTCAACTTAAAACATTAGTTCAAACTTTCTCTAAATTCACACTGGAAGTCAACTGAACTGCTTGGAGCAGAGATGGGTCATCTGTGACAAGATTGCTTTCTGTGAAATGTGGAGTTTAAAAACATTTACCAAAGTAGCTTATGGTTTGTTTGGACTGAGGACAGCCTTTTGCTTTCTCCCTCTCTCTTTTTTTAAAAACGCTTCTGTGATATTTAATATTTTTTTTCTAGAAGATCGAGATGGTGCTTCCTAAGCAAAAAATATTCTGTGAACAGTTTGTGATGTATTTAAAGCCCGTCTTATTGCTTCTTCCATGTCCCATAATTTTGAAATGCTAAAAGTTAACAATACTTCCTTGAGGGACAGGAATGAGTGTAAGCGTGGATATGTATCCTCCTTTGATTACTCAGTTTTGGGAAAGGAGAAATTGAGCTATTCACTGCTTTTCTGCTTTTATCAGTGTCCAGAGTCTGACTACACACAAGTCTGCCTGTTAGAGAAAGAGGGTGTATGGATGTACATATGTATGTATGGATAGATAAAGATACACTAGCATTTTAGCAAGAGCTGGTTAAAAAGCACATATGTCTATGTCTGTGTCCTGGTTTCAGTTAGGATAGAGTTAATTTTCCTCCCAGTAGCTGGTAGGGTGCTGTGTTTTGGATTAGGATGAGAAGAGTGCTGATAACATGCTGATGTTTTAATTGCTGCAGAGCAGTGCTTACACCAAGCCAAGGACTTTTCAGCTTCTCGCTCTGTCCTGCCAGCGGGCAGGCTGGGGGTGCAGCAGGAGCTGGGAGGGGACAGACCCAGGACAGCTGACCCAAACTGGCCAAAGGGGTATTCCATACCATCTGACGTCATGCTCAACAATATATAGGGGTGGCTAGCCGGGGTGGGGGGCCGGCTGCTCGGGGTTGGGCTGGGCATCGGTCAGCGGGTGGTGAGCAATTGCATTGTGCATCACTTGTTTTGTACATACTATTATTATTATTTTATTTTTCTGTCCCTAATAAACTGTCTCTATCTCAACCCACAGGCTTCAGTTTTTCTCGTTTCTCTCCCCCATCCCAGAGAGGGAGGGGGGAGGGTGAGCGAACGGCTGGGTGGTGTTTAGCTACCGGCCAGGTTAAACCACAACAGTCTGAAGGAAGTAACATAACTGAAATGAAAAACTTTTCTAATCCTTTTTTCTGTCCCTGCAGACACATTGGCCAAAACATGTATAGCCACTAGTTCTGAAAGCACAGGAAAACCAAGTGGCGGTGTGGTGTATGGATTGCTGTCTCTAACACTAGCAGAGTAGGAAATTAATATTAAATTGAGTATTCCACATACATAAACAAATGTCTTCCTATTGATGCTTCAGGGTCTTTTGCCACATTCTTTCAATTAGCTGTTCACCTACAAACTGTTGTGTGAGGAGTCCCATTTATTCCAGGCACTAATATTTTTGAGAGAATGAAAAAAATAAAAAAATAAAAAATTGGGATTGGGACTCAGATTAGACAGCATAAAATCACATGACTAAAAGACCTCATAAATGTAAGCCTTAATTTACATCACATAACTGATGATTATCCAGAATAAATTACTTGTTCTATGGATAGAACTCATACCCATGCTGCTATGTGTATGCAATATATCTTCTCCTGACATGACATTCCAGGTATGTGTTAGCATTTTAACAGCATTGTGCAATGTCGCCATGGCATGCAAGCTGTCAAGATTTTCCATAGTGAAATGATTTACCAGAATAGCATTGAAAATAAACATAATGTCCAATCACAATGCCTGGCAAACTTGTAATCTTCAGAGACCAGCTTCCAGCAGTTCTTCAGCACCCTAAACAATACCATAAATAAAGGTAATTATCCAAATGATGTTATGAAGCTAAGTCAAACATGGCCTTTTAGGGAAGTCCCATGTAATCAAATGTGGATAAAACCCCCAGAAATGTGTGGGAAGAAAATAACAATGTAAGTCCATTTTTGTAGGATAATATTCTTTATTTAAATCTGTACTACAGAAATCATATAGAAAACAGTCCATTTTCTTTAATATATATATACATATATATATATCTTTCAGCAGCATGGTGTTCCATAGCTGGTTTATGGCATTTTCTAATCATAAGAAACACAACTGTATGTTTGACTGGCAGCTATTTGATTCAAGGTAAAAACACAGCAAAGACAAAGCCATTCACAAATGCTCACAGTTTAAATACAGTTTCTGACTGCTATGAAAATAATAGACTGTCTTGTTTGGCTGGTATTTTATGCTAAATAAGAGTAGTTGAGTTAAAAGATGTTTTCTTATCATGAGAACATGTTCTGTAAGCTAAGTCAGTTTTGTCCTTTTTGTATTGTTCATGAGATGTCACAAGGATGAAAACTAGACAGGGGGAACCTCCTGCTAGTGTAATGTACTAATGAACTAATGTACTAATGAACTAATGTACTCCTTCCCTTTCCAGTTCTATACTGGAGACGGGTGCAGTTGTGATGGGAAAATGACATCTCTATTGCCTGCAATTGTTACTGTCTGTTTTTTCTACAGAACTCCAAGGTAATGTTCAAGGCACAGGTGTTGATTCTGAGAGTGAGGGGCTTTCCTGTACCCCAGGATTTTACTGTCTGTTTGCTAAGGGATGTTCTTTAGTTATACACTTCTAAACATTAAAGTAAAATTAGTGAAACTCTCCCTGTAAATATTTCCAAATATCTCTATTGCCTTACAATTGTCTTCAGATAAGATACTTGGAAACTGAAATAGCAATAATTCTTCCTGCCTTGGAACAGCTTTTAGGGGTTACACAAGTTTCTTTGCTATAGTCTCTATCACTTAGTCTTAAAAACAGATTGTATTGAGCTTGATTTGGACTGTTATTCTTTGTCCTTTCTACATTTTTTTTTTTTTTAATTCAACCATCAGTCAACACCTGTATGCATAATTTCCTCCTTGTCTTTGTAGTTCTTTAGACCTTGAGTTGAACTGAACGGAGCAGACAAATTAAATGCAGGCATGATTCCCTTGGATATAATAGAGTTACAAAAATTATGAGCTTGTCCTGATGAGAAATAATTGTACACATCTGAGCATTGCTTTTCTAAGCACCTTCAATGCCAGTGTAGAGAGCAGTATAACCTCTCTAATGAGTGAAGTTTAAGACCTCAGATTTATGTGGTCACAGATTAAAAGTGGATGCCAAAAGCATTACTGTTCCATGTCTGCTTTAAAATACACCAATGACAGATTGTTGTCCCTGTAGGATGATCGGATGGCTCATGAAACAGCTACTGACCACCTCATGTTTCAGTAAGCCTGAAATGAATCATCTCCGATCTTTTTACCCTGCTATGACGCATTGAATACTGTGATATATCAGTAGCTGCTTCCTAAAATGTTCCCCCTGGTATGGGAAGACTCCATGCTAGGATGAATGGCTGTCCAGTTTTAATATACTGTTGCATGTTTATACAAGCCTATAGCTCACACTGTGATCATCCAAATTCCTTCAGTTTACTTTCCTGTCAGATGCAGACATCTGGCTTCTGTTCAGAAGCCATATTCAGTGTGACACAGTACAAGCTACTTGGATAAAGGTTTGAATAATAAGATGCCATGTTTTCTATTTTGGTTTTACTTTCTCATTTGTTTTGAAAAAAAATAATAATAATGAAATGGGGAGAAGTGGTTGGTCCCAGAATGAAAATTCTGTAGTCACTTCAGGTGTTCAGTCTGTAAGGACTGTAAGGACGGGTGTATTTTGCTCAGCATCATTTGAAAGGTGACTATGAAATACTGAGATCCTTTGATAATGACAAGCATGAAGTCACCTGCTTTCAGTAACACAGTCAAGATACATCTGTTAACATTGTCACATAACAATAAATCCCTTCTTCTTTGAGTCTAATTTAAAGATAAATTAATATTCCTGATAAGTTTTGTGTGAAGCCTTAAAAAGCGAGAAAGTGCTTGTCTTGAAAAGACAAGAGCAAGACAAACTTGCAATGTTTTCTAGTTTGAGTTGACTTTATCCTTTATACTTGAAGGGCTAGTTTGGATTCCATACCTGTTTTGTTTTTGGCTTCTTTTCCTTGCCAGCAGGAACATCAGTTGAGATAGAAGTCTATGTAATAATTATTGGGATTCTTGAGAGCTATTAAGCAGTTAGCTTCTGCTAAAAGTTACCACGCACTGGTATCTTAGATATGAGAGTTATTTGACTTTACTTAGCATAGTATATTTCTCTGGTATTTTATGATGTGGTAACTGTTGGCAATTTGTAACTTATTAATAGTGACAACAGAATGTATGAAACCATCAGTTCATTTAGTATCAGCATGCCTCTTGTACATTATTCCAGTAACATGAAATGAAAGAACAGCTGTGCACTGGTAAAAGTAAATAAATAAATAAAATAAAATAGACCTTTTAAAAAAAAAATAAGGTGGAAAGTGACTTCTATGGACAAAGTGTAACTGGAAATAAAATTCTGACAAAGTAATATTATCTGAAACTTGAAAATTAGTGCATTCAGGAGTTTCTGAGCATATAAGTCACATAAGGTCTTAATTACCAGCATGGTTAGGTGATTTTTATTTTTTTATTTTTATTTTTTTAATGAATAGTTTGCTTTCCAAGAAATGAAATTTTGGTCAGCCAGAAACTCTTCAGAAATCTAGGTGAAATTCTGAAAAAAAAAAAAATAATGATGCGAAAAAACTGATGTATTTTTAAAAATATTTAAGTAGTTGGGAAATCTGGAAAATTACAAAAAAAAGAAAAAAGGAGGATTTATTAATAAGGTGAACTAGATTTACATGGGAATTTCAGCACTGTTAATAAAACTGACCTGCTATGGTAGCTATAATGTGCATCTGAAATACAGAAGTAGTTGAGCTTCAGTAATACACTTGAACCAGTTTTCTGAAACACAATCTTTTATTTATTTATTTATTTTTCTTTCTGTACCCTTTCCTTTGAATTATATAATCAGACTGAGCAGACTAAATATCTGTCAAATGGAGAACACTGTTTACTCCACTATGTTTTCCTGTAAACCGAAGGTATGCTATGAAACAAACATGCACTCCACAAAACATTTAAATCAATATTTTTATTTTTATTTTTTTTTAATGAAAAGTATAGTTGTTAATGCATTAGTGAGAGCACGTGGTTCTGGCAGGGAAAATGGTTTGTGTCTGTGGTCTGCTGAATATTTTCCAGTGACAAAACCCCAGTCAACACAGATATGGCTGACATCTTGAGAATTTACATGTGGATGTACTGGATGAACAAAGCAAAAAGTTGCTGCAAAGTGCCATACAGATTACTTTAATTCTGTCAGCAGCTACAGTTATATTTCTTGTTATGTTGAGATATAGCTACTTAAAAGATTTTTGTTATATTCCATGAAAAATAAATGTTTGTTTTCCATAGATTTGCATATATACATGAGTCATTAGGTAATTATCTTTTAAATCAGCAAAACTCTTCTACTGTAATCATGTTTGAAAACAAGTAAAAATGCATATCACAAAGGCACAGTTTTTGTACTGTTGATGTAGCTACCTGATTAGGCAATACTGACAAATTTCACTATAGATTGGAATTTGTCTAGATGTGATGGGTTAGACTTGGTCAAAAGCCAAACTCCTACCCAGACCCTTACAAACTCATTTAACAGGATAGGGGGTGAAAATAGAAAAACAAAACAAAACAAAACAAAACAGTAAAGAGAAATCACATTGGCCAAAACTATGATAGGGAAATCATTACTGTTGCATTCCTCCTACTGTTGCAGGAAAAATAGACAAAACTTGGGGAAAATTAACTTAATTTATTGTCAATAAAAATAAATTCCTATTTTTAGAATTGGGTAGTGAGAAACAAAAAGACAAATATTAAAACTACACTTTTTCTCCCCTCCTTTTTTTTGTGTTCTCAACTTCACTCCTTCACTCCAGAGTCCTCTGCTCACCCAAGCTGCACAGAGGTATTGGGGTGGGGGGCTATTGTCAGCGTTTCTCCCTGCTGCTCCTTCTCCTTCACACCTCTCCTCTGCTCAAGCACAGGTCTTCCCTGGGCTGTGGGTCCTTTGGGAATATCCATCTGCATGGGGTTCTCCATGTGCTGCAGGGAATCTGCTGTGGTGTTTGCGCTCTGCATTCTTATGCTGTGTTTGCCCATAGTTAGGGTTATGCAGTGATATTATATTATATATTATTGTTATGCAGTGATGGAAAAAGGGTGTGTTTAGTCTGAACATCTGTTTTTGAGAGACCAGTCCTTTTGTCATTGTTCCAATCAATCATTTTGTCATTCTTCCCATCGCTATATTTAATAAGTTTAGTGCACGTAACAATATATTGCATTAGTTTTCTTTTGCCTTTGTGTTACATTGGTGCAAATTTATTAATTTATTCCAGGATATAACCTTCAGTTACATTTAGATGTTGTTCCGTGATTCCCCATTTTCTGAGACAATTAATAATTCATTTACTTCATTTATATGGTTGTGATGAAAGAATTTCCAGCCTGAGGTTTTCCTCATTTTTTGACCAATGTTAAAAGATTAGATTGTGTAAAGAAATGCTGTTTTCCAGAGTCCTAGGAGTAGAGTGAAGCTTTCTGCTTTACCATGCAGCAACACTGTCATGGTTCCTGCAAAGCTTCAAAATTACCAACAGGTTTCCCTACTGCCACACCACAACCACCAAAAGAGAGTGTGACAGGCACAGCATGTTGTGCCAAGGACTGAGTTCTAAATGTAATCCTGAATTATTTTTTGACTCTTGCAACAAAAGTTATACCTTGAATATTGATGCCACAACTTTTTATAGTCTCAAACTTCTTTGATATCACTACACAAAAAGCAGGACAATAGAGATTGTATTTCACATTAATGTTGGATAACCTTGTATTATAATTCTGATATTTCTCTATAAATATGCAAAGTGTTTTTCAGTGAAATACTTGAATATCACATGCCAGAGATGTCTCTGGATCGGTTATATGTATTGTGTTTTAGACTCCATCTCCACTCTGCAAAATAAGCCCCAAAATAACATCCTGTCAAAAGAGGTTTACATGCAGACATTTCTATCCTTCCTGCTCCTGCTTAATCCCCTCTGGCCAGTGCCTTGGGAGATTTCTTACTGTTAAAAGTACAAGAGGGGTGACAATAAGAGATTGGTCTGGTGAGAACCGAGGACTTAAGATTATGGCATAAAGAATGGAGCCATTTCAGCCAAGTTCTTTTATGACAGGACTGTGATTATTATTATTATTATTATCATTATTTTATTTTTGCTATCTGTAGAAAAACTTATGCAAAATCAGAAGTAGGGAGAAACAGCAAAGTGCATAGCTGACCACATCGGCTTTCTTGGTTTTTGTTATAAACCCAAATCACTAAAAGTCAATATGTGGTGTATGGTGTACGTGTTTCTTTTATACCTAATTAGGATTTAGATGTATATAAAATAACATTAATTGCCTAAATATTTTTATCAACCTGTGCTGTCAGGATTTTTTACTATATAAAATGAGAAGCATTTATTTATTTGTTTATTCATTAGTAAAGTACATTTGGCAATATTATGTTCTCTAAATGCATAAGGTATGCAGCTACAGGGAAGACATGGAAAAGGTAGACTTCACTCATCTTTATATTCTCCTGTTTTTTGGTCTATTGTTAAAGACAGGGTGGCTTGTAACGTAATTTAGACTTTCTGGCCTGCCTGCACTCCCCACAGAATCCTAAATTCATCAGTAAAGCCCAGAACTTTCACAAGAGTTTATGTTGGAAATCTATCATGACACAAACCTTCTGGGGAGTCTAAAAAATAAATAAATAACCTACTGCTTTTCCCTTCATTTTCTTATGGGAAAATTCTCACAGGGTTAAGTCAGACTTTCTAGGGATACATTTCTACCAATACAGTAATTAAACAGAAAGTAATTTCCTTGTCAGTCTGGTTACCAAGGCACATGTAAAAATAATATAAGTTCAGGATGAAAATTTCTGAAAGTCCAATATAGGAATATACTGCAACTTTTTCTCATCTAGTTAGTTTTATGCTTTGTATTCCTTATACAAAATCTGCACAAGGTCACATATGTTTGGCAATCTCAGTGAAGAGTTCATTAAATTCACCCATTACAGAGTCCCACAATAAATCTTGGGATAATTTCTCACTACTGGGTAAACTTTGTTAGGAAAATGACCTGAATTATTTTAGGTCAAGGCTGAGGGTACCAGTAAACTACAGTGGATAGACTTGTTATGTATTCTGGTCACTGTTACTCTTCCACTTTTGATGACTTCAAAAAGCTCACCACATATACCTAAAAACATTCAGTGAGGGAAAAACACATGCTGCTTTACTGAATATTGTGTTCCCCTTGGGCTAAGCAGGCCATATATATCATGCTGCTACTGAAGCTTGTTTTTTACAACTATGTTATAAACCAAAGTCATATGCATATATATATATTAATGAAAATACTGATATATCTCAAATGATGCTAAACTGTAACACATTACTGAAGCCAGAACTTACATTAAAAGAAGGACATTCCAAAGAAGAGACACATAAAAAAAAAGAAAAGAAAAGAAAAAAGAGTGCTTAAAGTTAGGCACCTGTATTACTTCTAAGTAGAAATTTAAGTAACCTAATATAATATGTATATAATATAATATAATATAATATAATAATATGCCCACTGTTTCCATACCAGATGTTGGGAATTCAGAGTGCTGTCTTAGAATCATAAAATTTATACACAATACACAGAAAAGGTTATAGGTGCCAGAAAATCAGCAAGAGAAATCAGGCTGCTGAAAGGGGGTCTACTTATAGCCATCTAGCGGGGACATACTGAGGACAGGTTAGAGTCTCAGCTGCATCTTTATGGCTTACTTGTTTAATGATGGTATATCTTTCTGATCCCTCTTTCAAAGGTGTGCAGCTAAGTCATTTTATTTATTTTTTTTTTCCTGAAAGCTCAGACAGACCTGTTTTTCTAAAGCACAGCAGGCAATGAGTGGCAGTGGCAGTTTTGCAGACCGTCTACATTATACTTTACTAGTTGAAACATTACCCCAAAATAGGTGAGATCCAAGTTCATTCCCTCACATCTATTTGAAAGAACTGAAACCAACACTCCCCGGCATGCTGGGCAGTGCCCTCCCCAGCAGGCTGTGCACTCCAGCATGGTGAGGTGACAGCCATCTTCACAGCTATTGAACTCTGCAGAAAAGGATGCACAACTTGCCTAGGAAAAGAGGGAAAGTAAGAATAAGTGATGATCTTGTTCATAGATCATAGAATGGAAAAGATAGTCCTGGATCCAGATGCTGCTGTTAGGGCTGTTTTTTTCATATTTTTTTTCACAGCATTTTCTTCAAATGATATCTATGGAGTCACTAAGCTAATATTAGCTTGAATGATAATTCTATTGCTAGAGGCTCAGGGAAGATAATTTTTAATTTAATGAGAGCTGTTATAACTGTCAACAAATAAATGATTAAATTCTTATGCAAGAAATGAAACAACTTATGTGTAGGTTGGTTTTTTGGGAGGGGGGAAGAGTTGGCGGGAAGAGGGAGTCTGCACAGCCTTAGCCTGGCATCATGAACTTGCTGGAGACGAATGTGAATACAATAATATTTACCATTATTGTCTGTAAGAAAGAGGATCTAAAGAAGAATGGAGCAAGGAAGTACACAGTGTTTGCATGGAGATTAGTGACAGCAGCAAACCTGAAATTACACACTGATGCCTGGAGATTAGCACCTTGAAGTACTCTAATGAATAAGCCAGCAGTAGCAGGTGAAAGAGAATGAAGTCAGCAAAAGTAATATTTAATTTGGCCACCCATGTTATTATGGTCAGATGAGGACAGACACTGCTGACAAAATAATAATTAAAAAAATAATAATAAATGAATGGAAAATCACACCTTAGCCTATGGAATATCCTCCAAAGACCACAGGGGAACATCTAACAGTTGGCCAAGAAAGATATCCTATGGAAGCATGGGAGCCTCAAGGAAGGAAGACTTGGAGCCTCATTTTCATCACTGTACTCCAGGCAAGATAAGCTTTTCATTATATCTTGATCTGGACTGCAGCTATCATGACTCTGTCCTTACAATTTGAGGTAAAACAGTTGTTCTGAAGTTGCATATCAGAATATAGCACAAAAGCATGAATTCTTATACAGTAATGGCATGCACTGTAGATAGTGGGCAGATCATGTGAGAGCAAGAATTGTGAATGTGGTTTTTAAGCATTATTTGTTATTATCTATATTTATGTTACTATTATTATTTAAACAATATTTTTGTTTAGTATTAATGCTCTCCTAATGTTATTTTTTATTGCTCATTAATACTAATTAATTAAATAAGAATTTGAATTTAGCAAAGCCTCATATATTTCCCTGGAATGACCACAACCTCATTGACCGATCAACTGTCATGGGGCGTTATGACATAACAGTGCAAACTGTGTGGGTAGAAGGCATTAAAAATACTAAGGGCAGCGAATTGAAATTTGTGTGCTAGCACCTGCCCTATGAAAAACTGGTGACCCAAGGAGGCTGTTGAATAGCAATGACATGGTTTCAGGCAGTTAAATTTTGATGAACAATTTTAAGATTTTTTCAGTAAATTGTTAATGGAACTGTAAAACCTGATAAAAGTCTTAGAAACAAAAGTAATAAAGTAATGCTGTATCAAACATCTGTCTTCTTTTACTTTATATAAATAGAGAGGTGCATTTTGTTCATCTTTAACATGTTACTGCCTCTGTGATAATCCTTTTAAAAGTTTATTAAATTCTGTTATTAGAGAGTTTGTTTTGAGAGGTACTAAGATACTGTACGTATCTCAGTGATATTACAAACTATAGCACAGGCAAAGCAAAGGAAAATTCAGGAATGTATTTTTACTCTTCTTTTAAAGAGTCTTTTTTCTTCTTTCTACTTCAAAAAATGCAATAACACTGCAGATATTTATGTAGTGTAGGAATAAGAGAAACCCCAAAGCACATTCCAATTATGAATATGTGATTTATATTTTATGGGCAAAAAGAGTTATTTCCCCAAGCACATTGTTTTCTTTTATCTGTGTGCTTCCTTTAATCCTGTCAATAACCCAGCATGCAGCTGCATTCTGCTCATAGATTTTTGGGAAGATAATAGAAATAAGCATTCATGGTAGATAGAACTATTCATGGGTAGCATAAAAATACCTGCTGTTCATCAAGATTTCTGCTTGCTAATTAACTAGAAAAATTGGGCACAATATTTTTTAACTGAAACAGGGTAACGTAATAGCAAGAAAATATAAATAACTTCTTAGTTCAAGGTATAATGAAATGCCAGGTTTATATTTACGTTCTAAAGTGTACAAAATGTTTACTTATTATTCATGGCTTGAAGGAGTATTTTAATATCTATATAATTTTAAGTATAAAATTGTTCAGCAAGGTGCAACATACAACATGATTATATCAACATTAAAATCATTTGGGGCAGAAAAATTCATGCCTAAAATTATATAGGTAATAAATGAGGAAGGAGCTGAACTGATTTGATATACTCAAATTTCCATAAATGTTATATGATAGTTTGCAAATAATGTCACTTTCTTGTATAAAGCGAAGAATTGTGTTGTGGGGTGAACAACTTTGCAGGCTTTGAAAGGAAGTTGATAAGTCTGTTGCTTTATTAATAATAAAACAGTTCTGCAATAATAAAAATTATGGTGGATATTTTTGCATTCTATTGGTCAAGCCAGAATAATATGCCAATGACCTTTCCTTATTTTGCACAAATGCAACTCTCTCCCTGTGGATTTAGATCCCTTTCCAAGAAGAATACTAGAAAAAACATCCCACCACAAATGGTCAGGAGACAAACCTGTTTAAATGTATCCCTGGATGCATTCTATCCATACAGCTTCTCAAACGTCTGAGGTAGTAAATATCAGATTGAGATGCATACAAAGTTATCTAATGATCCAATTTTATAGCAGCTATATATAATGAAATCCCACTCAAATGAGCATGTGTGGGTATAGACTGCTCAGACGACCTCTTTGGGATTCAAATTAATCTCTTGCCTTTTTTTTTTTTATTTTTGTTTGTTTGTTTGTTTGTTTTTAACATTGCACAATAGAAAATCTGGGATTTTTAGCCCTAGGAAGGTAATGGGTTTTCCCATACAAATTAAAACACTTCACAAAGTCACAATAATCTCTAATTCCAGGTTCTTATCAAACATTCTCCTGCTACGGATATTGAAAAGCTATATAGTACTTTTCTTCAAATGCTAAAAATATAGTGTAATATTTAAATCCGGTGTTTTTGGAAACTTTAAAAAAAAAAAAAAATCAATTCACTTATTTTGGCCTAAGCTTATTATCCTATTAAAAAAATGACTTTGCTAAAGAATAGTAAGAATTTCTTACATATTCTTAAAAAGCTCTCAAACCTGTAATTCAGGTAATTATTTATCAAAGCACAATCATTAAGTCTAAAAATAAAACCGGTTCTGAAGTTATTTGGCCTCAAATTTTGACATACATGATTTTTCTGTATTTCTGTAGGAATATGGGAACTCTTTCCATTTCATTGTTGCTTATAAGAGTTTAGTTTAATATGAAGTTCTTAATGGCAAGTTGCAAGATGAATTTTGAATTCAGTAAATAAATAAACAAATAAATAAACAGTAAATTCATTGTGTGGGAAAAAAAAAATAAAAAAAAAAATCATTATTAACTCCAAAGATGCCATATCCTGGTTCAAGCCCCCAAAAAAGCAATTAAGGCTAACAAATGAGAACAAATGCAGCAGAATTTGAGAATTTGATAAAGTTTCACTCAGCTCATCATGATTTATTCAGAAAGCAATGAAGAAACTGATGAAACAAAATGTATAAAGTATAGCATTTTCACCTGGACAAATTTAGAATTTCTATTTAAATATCAGAAAAGTTTTTTTTTTTACTTTTTGAGCCAAAATCACCAATTATTTCAGTTCAGATAATGACTAAATTCCCAAATCACAGAGAGTAAAACCAAGACTAAACTGAAATTGATTCATTAGAAATTAGTGCATTTATAATCTACAATGGATTTCAAAGCTTGATCTTGTTCCCATTTTACACTTACAGATAAACTCACAAGTAGAATTTTGTCCAGTCATTCCTCTAGAATGTAGGTTTCTTGACTTTCTAAGAAAAAGACTAAATGTCAAAGGCAACTAAATCAGCTCTATTAAGATCTTTTATTTTTTTTCTTTCACTTCCTAAATTCAATATTGATCTACATATTCCAAGACAGCCAGAAGCAGACTTTTTATGACTAGTTTATAGACATCTGAAAATATAGTTATTATAGAAGGGTGATACAGTTTATATTTCAGTATCATGAGTAGAGTTGTTGCAATAAAAATTTAAAAATTTGCAGCCATTATAGCTACAGTTCTAAACAGCATTTTCATTATTATGTAACTTTTGTAACATTTTTGCATATTAATTGTCATAAAGGGGATTACAGTGTGTTTTCTGATATCAAAACTCTTCTACTATATGGAATTGCTGTTTAATAAGAAACAATTGCTTATATGCAACAGGAGATACATCCATTTCAACCCTTTCAAAGTTTTAGAAAGTGGGCTTACAGTAAATAAATAATAATAATAAAAATAAACCTACATAGCATTGCAAACTTTTCTTAGGCTAAAAAAAAAAAAAAAAAAAAAAAAAAAGTTTATATTTCTTCAAGTATAATTTTACAGCACTGAAGTTTCTAATATCCTTGGGAAGAGCATTCCAAAACCAGTTCTTGGAATACAATAGAAATGTATTTATTTATTGTAAAGAATGTTCATCACATGCATTACTCATACATTTTAACAAAGCTGTCCAGTGTGGGGAGTAGCTTTAAATCCAGAATGATCCTTAAATTTGATGGTTGGCATCCCTATTATCCTCAGAAGCAGCCTGAATTTGTTCTGAATTTAATATGTTATCTATATTCAGGCTACTTTTAAGTCTCCTTTCTCCTCAGAGCATATGATGGTGTAGTTTTGTAGGATGCATTCATAACCATTCTGCCTGACACTTGTCCCATGAGGTTCTGGCAAAGACCACTGGAGAATATGGAGACATGGAGATAGTGTCTTTCCCTGTGGTATGTAAGGTCATCCTTGTATAGAGTATATATGTACAGAGTACATATTTGAAACACATAGCATATTAAAATTGACCTGCTGAAATATTATCCAAGAA
This sequence comes from Stictonetta naevosa, assembly GCA_011074415.1. Taxonomy (NCBI): domain Eukaryota; kingdom Metazoa; phylum Chordata; class Aves; order Anseriformes; family Anatidae; genus Stictonetta; species Stictonetta naevosa. The sequence goes on along the minus strand of CM021697.1, from coordinate 16,820,723 downwards.
AGAGGCTGCTGGTATTTCTAGGCTGCTGGTATTTCTATACACTGTGATATAAAAATGTATTTGGGCTGAGTATGGTAGATTCTGAAAAGGTAGTCTAATTTTAAAAACAAACAAACAAACAAACAAACAAACAAAGTTCACATGATCAAATCATCTTTTATTTCATTTATTTTAATAAGACAGCCAGAAACAGTACCTCTCAAATGTCTAAAACCAGTTGAATCTCATAATGTCCATAATCCAGCAGTAAAAATAGAGAACAATATTTTCAGTTGATTTTTATATTTCTATATTATCAGTTTGGAATAAAATCTGAACTTTCACATTTTTATTTTATTATTATTATTATTTTTTAACAATGGAATCTTCAATAATGTTACACCTCAGTGTAGTGAATGTGGGAAATTTTTCTGGGAAGGGTCACAGTATGCCTCTAGAGAAATCAAGAGTTGCTTTTTAGCAGTGATGTGGTCTTACGTGTCCTCCCACATTACAGAAAGAAAGTATGGTTTGAGAAGGGATAAGAAAAGTTGCCCTCCCCTCCAAAGCCTCACCCACTCACAATAACTCATGTTCTGATACCTTACTTGTGTTGGTTAAGCTCTTAATTAAATATTTTACCAGCCACCTGTGTAGGGAGGACATCTCTGGAGAAAAAGGAGTAGATCAGACTTTTCCTGTCCTAGGAAGTCTACATTTTCATATAACTTTTCTGTGATTGAAGATTGTAAAAAGTCTGGATACATCCTGAATGCTCACAGATTTGTTCTGTGTATTTATGAGCAAACTCTGTCCAAATGCGGCAAAAGTGGTAAACATCGTGCTGCTCTGAAATGAAAACAGAGATTTTACGTATTTCTTCAATTGTTTTATTACTTTAAATTATTTAAATATTCTTTTTATTCTTTAAATATTAATTTAAATGTAACTTTAAATCTCTCACTTATACTGCTTTATGACTTATGGTATTCCAAAGACCAGAAGAGGAAATGAGGAGAAAGCAAGAAGTAGAAATCAGTTTCTGCTGTTATTATACCTATTCTGTAGTTTAATAGACAGATTTTGCATCTATGTGTTCTAGACATTTTAATGTTTTCAGTATCTGTATGCCATATAAGGAGGACATTTTGTCTGTCACATAGAAGAAGTGTATATACTCAGGGCACCATTTTTGAAAACATTCAAGCAGCTTTGATGTATGTATGAACATTTTTGCTTGATTTGCTCAAGCTTTGTGGATGCATCTGTGTGTACAGCCCAAAGTCCAAAATTTAGACATGACCAAGATCTACAAAATCAGGACTTGGTTACCACCAAACCCTGTGAATAAATAAATATTTTCTAAGAAGTCACACATGGGATGCTGCTGAATAGTTTGGTTCTCAGCCTCTGCCTCTCCTACTGCAATTGGGTTTGTAAAGGTTCCTGGAACAAGCCCTCTCACAAAGGATAGACGTGTGAAGGATATCAAGGTTTGCGTTATGGGAAAACAAAAGCAACATGATTACTTTTGAGAGCTTTAATCAGTGACATAAGTTTTAGAGATACCTGTCCCTACTCTGAATGTTATTTGATACAGTGCTGCTTTTAGATAAATTGTTTAAGTTGTGTTAGAAGCAGGGATCAGAATTCAAGTCTCATCTTCATAAGTAGTGCCTCCTTTACCTACAGTCATGCCTATTTTTGCTTGTTTTCTCTCTGTTCTCAGAAGCACTACAAATGCATTGAAATGCTTTAAAGTATGGGTGTGATTTTTTTTTTTTTTTTGTGAGATTATTACTATAAAAATTAGTTACAGAAATAGGTAATATATGAAAGATGCTTATGAGAGAAATAAACAGGAAACCACAATGACCAACAATGATATAAATGCTCATATGTGCCCAGGAGTACACACTTGGTTTCCAAAGGTTGTGGAAAATATGGCATCTGTAAATTTCCAAGTACCTAAGAGGAGGAGTTGTGATTCCAGTGGGTTGCCTGAGTTCTGAAAGTGCTGCTTTGGGTACCTAAGAACTTTTGTAAATCTAAGTATAAATGAAATTTGAAAATATGATCTCTATCACACTAGAAAAATCTCGCTGTAAACAATTCACACAAGTCATTGTCAAAGTCAGGCTAAGAATGACAGTACAGTAGCCCTCTGAGCAGCTGATATAGACTGCACTTATTTGGAGTGCAACATGCTATTGGCACAGGAGACTACGCTGATAGCAAACACTATCAAGCTTGCCAAGTCAAGCACTGTCGCCTATGCTGTATCCACAAGAGCAGAAGCTAGATGTTGGCCTGCCACCTGGAACATTTGTATGATTACTTTTGACTAATGTGCTGAAGAAGGAGGAGGCATTTAATCACCTTTAGTGCTTTTAAGAGCCTTGCTTTGCTTACCACATACTGTGAGCTGCAGACACACTTGAATTTGATGGCTTAAAAAAACAGAGCCTTCCAACAGTATTGTTTGTTAGCACAGTACATCACGTAATGGAACAGCTGGGAGGCTTGGTAGCACTCAACAGTAACCAAAGAAAACAAAACAAAAATATGACAAAAATAGTAATAGCAAAAGGCACATTTCGGCTATGATCTTCCCTATGATCTCTTGACATATCTAGTTTGTAGTAAGCATTCTCTTCTCACAGTCTGTAATTTGGTAGCAAAGGTGTCTCTGCGTTAGATTATTGTTTGGTCTTTTGTGGTTATTGACAACATCCTGCTTTGAAGACTCTGTAGCATAGGATTATTAACAACTGTGTTTTCTTGTTTGTTTTGTTTTGTTTTCTTTTGCTTTTTGTTTTGTTTTGTTTTTCTTTTTCTGAAGCAGTATTACATGACTCTAGAGATCTCTAACTCTCATGTCAGAAGACAGAATATATAGATAGAAAGGCTGGTATCTCTAGATTTAGAATCCCTTGAGAGGACAGAAGGAAAAAAAAATAAATAAATCTCTTCTGCTGTGTTTTGGTGTACAGGGCCACTTCATGTGAGGATTATAAAATCAAAAAAGCAGCAACAACAAAATAACAACACTCACAGAAGACCCTGCCAAACCTTAAGAAATCAATCTGACAAGTCTTGATAGTTATGCTGTGATCTCTTCATCTTGACAGCCTGAAAGAAAGAAGGAAAGCTTCTCAGCTTTTGATCTGGTTGCTAATGCAGTCCTAGACGTGTACAGAAATGAACATGCAATGGCTTATTTTTTTTTTTTTTGAAAATTTGATGAATCATAATTTCACCCAGCTGTGATAGTTTTGCCTTGATGTAGCTTTAAAGATAAAAACTTTGTAAAAAACCATCCTTACTTCACTGTTAGAATATTTTTGTTACCATGCTGACAGCATAGTATGTGATACACACGCATGGGAAAACTACCTAGTTTCTACACAGGGGATCTCATCAGTTAAGCACACAACATAAATCCACTTCCAGAGTTTTTATTAGTTGAGAAAAGACACCATCTTGAAATTGAACAAACTGTTAGGTGAGACCAATAATTAAAAAAAAAAAAAAAAAAAAATTGTCTTAAAAGTAAAGTTAAAAAAAAACAAAGTACCGGTGAAGCAGGAATGAGTAATGTCAGAAATTTTGCAAGAGGTGCAAGAAGAATATGTTGATGAGTCCAAAAAAAAAAAAAATATGCAGCATTGATCTCTGGACATTTGTGCTTCAATCTTTTCCTTTGAAGAAACCTTCTCTTCTATTCGAATTGATAGGACTCTATTTAATAAAATATGACTGTGTCTGATTTGTTCAAGCTTATATTTAGGACAGCCATAGCAGATCCTTCAGCACTGGTAACTCAGGTGGTAGGACCAAGGGGCAATTTGGGGAGGAAAGCTGGGTGGAAGCAATGAAGTAAGATGGGTGACATAAGGAATGATTTTCCTTATCCTGAAGAGGTACTTTAAACAGGTCTGATGATTCTAACTCAAGAAGTCTGTTATTTCTCTCTACTGACTGTATTTGTACACCTGGCTTGGAAATTGAAATTTACACTGTAAACATCTACATCATAAGAGAATATTCTTATTGCAGCACATTAATTAAAAACTAAGCAGTTCCTTGTAAGTGACTAGGCTTAATTAACATTACCATTAAAACTGCCCCACTTTAAAATACATTATTATTAGAAGTTTCAAAACAACCAAAGGTTTATTATCAAAAGGCATAAAGACAATCCATTGGCATAACTCCTGAATTGCATGAATTTGTGTCCCATATTTTTTTTCCAATGTCATACTAGAGATTCTGACCTTTGGTTTCCAAGAAGTGTTCAATCACAGCTGCAGTCCTCATGTAGATGTTTCAGTAGCTTACAAAGTCTCAGATCATACTGAGTGCCTAACGTTTAGTGAGCTGAATTAATCCTTGTATAACTGCATGAATACAGTATAAAGACTGACAATGTTACCAGAAGTGAAAGCATAAGATTTTATTTTCTTTAAAAACGTTTAAAGTATCTTCATAACTAACTATAGAAACTATTGCAATCCACCTTTTCTATGGGTTGTCTTAAGACATCTGAAAAATAATATATTTAAGATAAATGTTCTATTTATTACATATGGCAGTTAGGTGCACTTTTATATGTCTGAAATTGTGCCAATATTATTATATAATGAAAATGCAAAAACCCATACCCTCATCTGCGTATGGCTTTAAAGAAAGTGAGCACTCAGCTAAATGCCTGAGATATGGCAGTGCACCATTAGCAAAAATCCAGAGCAAAGAGATGTTATTTGGAACTCTGTTTAGATATAGATATGGTTGAAGTCACCTAATGGTATTGCTTCAAATCAGTTCCAGAGACTGACTGGCTTTCACCTCTCTAGTGATTTTATTCTTTTTTTTTTATTTATTATTATTTTTTATTTTTATTTTATTTTTTATTTTCCCCCATAAGATAACTATCTCAAGCAGGATAGGAAGTCAAGCTCTGCAACAGCTTTTAGGATAACTTTAGCTTTTAGAATGTGGTTAGTAGTTTCAACTTCACATATGTATGTTACCACCCTGTAGATGTTGCAAAGTCCAAATGGAATATCCTCCCTATTCTCAGCCTCATACAGGAGCTACCAGTCAAAGACAAAGCAGTAAGCTTTCCATGGTGTTACATTAACTATGGTAAGATATACCTTTAGGTTAGATTTTTTAAAATTTTATTTTTATTTTTATTTTTTTTACTCCTATTGAAATGGGAGTACTTTGAAACTGTTTGGACACAAACTGTGTGAATGAGGAGCTTAGTACATTCCAAGTGAAACAAAGTGTTTCCCTTAACTGGTTGCTATAACATGTCTTATCTGGACTGAACTTCAGCAAGCTGGGTAGCATCCAGGCCTCAAACTCTGCCAGACATGAAAAAAAAGCCTGAAGAAAGAAAACAGTGTCTGGGTGAAACAAAAAAGATATGGAACTTCATAATTTCCCCAGGTTCACAGCTATTGACAGAAAGAGGTTGGTACAGAATAAGTTACAGGATTGAATTGCATGGGACTTCCCAGTTTAATTTAAGATAGAAGGAGAGGTTTATTAATTGTATCCTACAGCATTGGGTTGGGAGAAAAGAACAATACCATTGTGTGTGTGTCATTTTGCCATATTTTACTGTCTCGTCAACAGTACTTCACAGTTAAATGCTGTCAAAGATCAAGTTGCATCACAACCTTCAATACTGAAGAAAACCCAATGATAATCTGAGTGTTTGAGTGTTTTCCTTTTTTTTTTTCTTTTTTTTTCTTTTTTTAGGGGGTGGGGGGGGTGGGGTGAGAAGAGGGAAGGATTTGCTCTTAAACATGTAAGTAAACTTGTAAGTTAAGCCTAAAGTTCTCCTATGTTCATATTCAATTTTCATTGATATTTCCTAGAAAAGACAAATGAACACCACAGAATAACCAGGATGAAGGCTAGGGAGACTGAAGGAACATCAGTCATTGCAAAAAGACTTATGAGAAAATGCTTAGACAGTTTACATACTTAAATAAATGACATAGAGAAAGTGTTTTCCAAAGGAGCTACACAGAAGTGATAAACAGTGAGTAAACTGTATTTTACTCTGTGGTGGGCATTAAGACTCTGGTTATCAACTGATGAGGAGATTCAGAACCAATGAGTCATATTACTATGATAATTATCTTTTTGTAGAACTACATTCAGTAGAGCATTTAAGCAAGTGGGATATTTACAGACAAATTTTCAGTTTGATACAAAATATGGACTTAAGTCCTTTGCTGAATTAAAGCCATTTGTTTCTATATTAATTTATGACACAGAATTTTGCATAGTATGAAAACACCCTGGAAGTACAAATAATACCAGTTCACACATGTTTTGGGATAGTGGAGTACTTTTTGTTTTGTTTTGTTTTTATGTATTTAGTGGTTTCAATATGGTGCCTATAGAACACTTTTGAAAAATTTATATTCCCTGGATATGGAAATTCCAGAGTGAGACATTTCTCCTTTATGTAAAAAATATGGTTCTACCATCAGTTTGACATTGTAATGTTAATTCAGTAACACACAATTTCTCAGGTATCTGTCATAGTGTTATTTGGGTATCAAAAGTAAATATGTAAATATTTTATACATGTTTTTAAATTTGTAATTTTGGATGGCATTTATCTATGAATTCAAATTTACAAATGCTTCTATTCTATGATTTCAGTGGCTCTTGTAGGCTTCACTGATGACAGGATGAGAAATGCAGATGAAAGCAGAATGGATGCCAAGGCTCCTCTGCCAGATATGACAGGCAGGATTGCTTTGCAATGTAATGCTACATGTTTTAGCTTGCCATTTAGTTAATGCAACTTTATCATTTTTTATTTTTTATTTTTTTTTAATCTTGAAAATATTGATATTCAGAATAACATTCCTACCCACTTAGTCCTAATGTAATTGGAGTTTCAAAACAAACAATAAATATATGACTTTTAATCAAGCAGTCTCTAGTCTTGTCTTTCATTTTATGAATTGAAGACATAAGTTGTCTGCTTGAATTCCATGGTTATGGTCATACATCATATATACAGTTCAAAAATCAGTTTTTACATCAAAACAAAAACAAACAAACAAACCAACAACAACTTCTTTGGCTTCAAGGCAGTGGAGAAATTTAGAGAAGTGTCATCCTAGATTGGAATCATGACCCACAGGTCAGTTCATGCTAAAAGTATTTTGTTAATAGCTGGCTGATGGACAAACAACTTGCACGTGCATAATGTGACTGAGTACACCATCAGACAGGCAGTTCAACACAGAAAAAAATATGCATATAGTACATTTAAGTAACAACATTGTTTTAACAGAGCAGTAAGTCAGTGATATAAGAAATTATGGCCTGAACACAAGAGCAAAAGAAAAGCCCTTTTCTTACTTCACCTAAATTTTGTTTTATAAAAAAAAAAAAAAAAAAAAAAAACCTTCATCACTTTTTCTCAGTTCCCTCCTGAATTAACCTAGAGAAAAAAATATAAGAAAAAACAAAATAGTGCCTCAGGGACTTAATTTCTGTTTGTTGTATAACATTAATCAAAGACATTAAGTTTTTATAAATATATATATATAACCAGTTTATGATGTCTGAGCATTTTGGTCAAATCTTTTTGTTTGTTTGTTTTGTTTTAGGGCAGGCAGGGGGGAGACAATGAAAATAACCAACCAACCAAAAACAAAACAACCACACATTTACTACACTGATGCAAGAAGTAAGAGACAAAGCCTTTAGGGTAGATTATATAAAGCATAATGAATGTTAAGCATGCAGTTCTACAGATTGAATTAAATAGAAAAGAACCCCTAAATTTCAATGTTGTTTGTGCTCTGTGTACACTATTGAAAAGAAAACAAAACCAACCAAACAAAAAATCCTCATTTGATAAAAATGCCTGTGAGATTTATTACTGTCTGCATACACTTGAATCAGACAATGCCTTTACCTAGCAGTGGTTTAATTTCCTCTTTCTCCTTTCATTGTTGCCTCTCTTTCCACCCAAGAGACTAAAAGCACCTTGACTATGCAGATTTGGGGTGATTTAACCCCAGGTATTGTAGTTGTTGACCTGTAACAAGAAAGAACCAGCAAGATGTCTATATTTTTCAGGGAAGAAAAACATTTTAACAATAAATGTTTTCAGGCTAGGAGAGCATAGAGAAGGCATGACAGCTTGGTCTCTTCCAAGCTGCTGGCAGGATTCATTAACATGTCTTCACGAATACCTAGCACTTAAAAAGAATATAGTTGACCTCATATTTTATATACAAGGTCAAGAACCATGCCTCCATTACAGCTGCAAGTCTTTCCACCTGCAGCAGCTGCTCTTTGTGTGATAATCCCTTTGTCTCTTAAAACTAGTTCTTCTGACTGTTCTGAGATCAGACCTTCCTCTTCTTTTAGACTTTGCTCTCTATAATTTTTGAAAGTCATCTGGGCTCATCCAGAATTACCTCTATGTTCCGCTGGCAGCATTTGCTCTTCAAAGTGCTGTTCCATTTGTAGTCTTGAACTGAAGAAAACAAGGAGACCTTGAAGAAAACAGGGATATCCATAGCCTTAAGCTACCAGAAGCAAGGGAGATAAGGAATGACAGTGAGAAAACTAGGAGGAAAACAGATAAAGGAAGATTCCAGACTAATCCATGGTAACCCTTTGCTCATTGAGGGCCATTAGCATATTAAGAAACATACCCATCAGAATGCAAATATATGGAAATGTGGGATTTGATGCCCACCCCACCACTGGTTCTCTGTAACACACATGCTCAATTGAGATAAATTAGGCAAGCTAAAGCAACCAATCAGAAGCAGATAGAGAGTTTTAGAAGTTAGCTGTGTATAAATAATGGTTCTTCAAGTCAGAGCTGTGCTTGCTTTTTGAAAGATTGCCAAACACCTGCTTCAGCAAAATTATATATTTATTTAATTAAAGGCCTTCATGGGAATTCTGACTCTGTGTGCTTATTGGCCAGGCACGCTGAGAATGAACCTATGGAAAATACGTTGCCTTGGCACCTAAGGGTTGTGGAGGTACTGAAGCTATTTTAAATTGATGCTGGTGCATTTAACTTGCCTTACGCTCAGTCAGTATGGATACACCTTCTCCATGTGACAATTCTGCTCTCTATACAAAACTGAGATGAGTCTGACTCCCTGCTAAATCAGACATCTCTACATGAGAATTTAGCTAACAAGACTTCAAAAGTATTAATCCCTGTATTTGTTATAGCTGTAGGAGATTCCTCTTTTAAATATGTTGTTTGTTTGTTTGTTTTTGTTTTTGCTTGTGTATGTTTTCATTGGGATCTTGAGGATGGGATGCAGATATAACGGAAACTGTCTTTTTCTTTACAGCCATATTTCTTCCTGGGTAGAGCTACTTCCTTTTTCAGCTCTTGAGTCATCCACCTTATTGTTTTGGTGCTCCTGCTACCCTGTGATGACAATTCCCAGTGGCTTTTGTTCTCATGCATGTTTTAACAATCAGTCATTTATACAGGGTAGCTTCTTGATCTTTTCAAGTGCTTCAACATTTTTAGCAAAGTCTGGTGAAGGGGCTGAAACATCCAAGAACTGGGTTTCTCTTTTTGAATCAAAATGTGGTATGAAGCAGTGCCATAGTGACTATGTTTCCTACCCGGTGACGATACCTACCTCTGTTCATCCTCAGTGTGACAGGGAAACCGTCAGTCAGAAACTTTTGGTGCATTCATGAGGTAAACATATGTAAACATATTAATTGAATGCTTGACTGCTGCATACCCTTATTATTAAACTCTTGGGCAGCAGTCTATACATATACATCCTTTTCCAGTCCTTCACCCTCTACTTTCTTCCTAGTCTTTGGAAGATTCCTATACCCCTTCTCCTCCTCCCACCCACCCCCCTCCCCAAACACACACACTTTGATTTGAGATGTAACTTGCAATAGATGCACAATTTCTTACTCCAGACTCTTTTGCTCTTTTGTCCAAAAGCAAAAACAAGCTCAGCAAGACAGTTACTCTGCAGAAAGATTTGCAGAAAAGGTGTAGATGGGAAACTTTCAGAACATCTTATTGCTGTGCTCTATAAATAAGAAGAACAACTAAGGTGTCTTTTTATGTGCTACTAATCCTGGAAGGCTGCTCTTGAGCTACTCAAGTACACAGACAAGTTTTCTAATGCTAAGCATCTGAATCACTTGCTTGGGGCTCACAGATAGGACACGGGACTTACAGAGGAAACAAGTCCTTTTGGAGAGGAAAAATGAGGTCAGGTATGATGTCCTAGGCAGCTAAAATAATGATGGATTCTTAGGAAACTTATTTCCACTTCCAAACATGCTATAAAATGTAGGCACAAATTTTAGGGGGAAAGTGTAGGATACATCAAGTATAACCAATTCTTTCCAATTTATAGTAACACCTCTTTTTTTTTTTTTTTTTTTTTTTTTTTTACTTTTTGTTTTCAAGTTATGAGAAACCATTACTTGAGATATATATATTAAAGGAACAAATTGGAAATGCTTACCATGATATGGTGAGAAACAAAGTTGTGTTTTTGCAATAGAAGGTGTTTTTTGCAGTGGAAAATTCCACTAACCTTGCATATTCAAAAGTGATTTTGCAGGCATAACAGTGGAGAATAAGTAAAGCAGATAAGGGGAAGGTCCTGCTGTCCCACAATAAGGAGGATAGCTAAGAAAAACAAGATGAACAGTAAAAATAAAAATCATGGGCCCTCTAGTCACAAGAGAAGAAAGGAAAACAATGGAAAAGGAGAAGTTAATGGTTGGTCAGATAAAATTGAACATATGGTATAGTAATAAACGTCGAGTAGATTGTGAACTTGTAGTACTCAGCCAATGAGGAAACGGGAGGAATCAAGAGTTGGACAATAGGGAATATAAGGTTATGATATACTTTTGCTGGGTGCTCCTGCTTGCAGAACACCTGCTGCTGCAATCACGAATAAAATAGCTTCACAGAAGACCCTGTCTGAGAAAATTATTGAGGCATTTTTCACTATATATAGCATGTAAATAAGTTTTTCCACCAAAGCAATGTGATTTTTTTTTTGGTTAAAATATTTATTAAATCCCCTGGAACTTGCAGCATTTTGTTCTAAAGGTTTTTTTGAGAACTATATTTGATTTACAGTTACAGAGACCTTGTCATGGTTTTGACTGGGATACAGTTTATTTTCTTCATAGAGGCTCACATGATGGTGTGTTTAGATTTTTGATGAAAATAGTGGTGCTTTTGATGCATTGATGCTTTTAGCTGTTGTCATTGTAGGCTTGTCATTGCATTAAAGGGCAAACATAAAGCTAAGGTAACTAAATATTTTGAGGACAAATTTAATACTGGCTTAAAATTTTGAAGATGTGGACTTTCAGCTGTGGGTAAGAGACAATGCAGTACTACTTATTGAATATATAAAACAGAAGGCCAAAATTCCTGAGATGAAATACAGCTTTGCTTGATACATAACTTTATAAAGTGGAATGCAACATAAAAGTTTAACTTCCACTGTATCATGTTTGTCAAATACTGTATGTGAAAATTTTAGAAAAGTTGAATAATTCTTATGAGAAGTAATAGGATACAAGAGAGAGATCAAAACTTGCTCTTGCGGACGTAAATAATTTCTGTGATTTAAATCAAGTCTAGCGTCAAAATTTGAGATTTTTCTTAAATGTCATATTAAATCACATAAGAACCTAAACCGGTGGTCATGGATTTACCTTTAAGTATGATATAAGACATAAGATATTAGAAGCATCTCTAGAATGAAAATAAAAACAAAATATATTCCTAAGTTATCTAGTATCCTTTTCAAAGTTACTGAAAGACAACGATACTTGTGTAATTACTACTTTTGTTGCATAAATAACTAAACAAGTTCAGAATCAATTGCAACTTGATTGTATTTCTACCATAAGAAAATGGCCAAGAAATTTACATCTGATTTATTTCTCAGTAAAGTAATTACATTATTCTTGGTTTTATTCTGAAATAACAATGATATCACTTAGAAGTTGAAGGATTGCCTTTATTTGAAATGTTTACATCTGTGTACAATATTGTAATCTCTAATTTTTTTCAAGTAGGTTAACTTGAACTGTTGAATTTGATGATCTTAGAGGTCATTTCTAACTTAAATTATTCTCTGATTTTATGATTTAAAGTACTCTTAAAAAAAAAAAAAAAAAAGCAAAAACAAACAAACAAACGAAACAAAAAAAACAGTCTGACAGTCCTGTTCAGCTTGGCTTCTCTTTGCATTAAATGCATAGTGGTTTACTTAGCAAAGTATGTGCGTGTTTTATTACAAGCAGAGCTTACCTTTCACAACTCATAATTTTCAGACCCTTGTACACCTTAGTGTTTCTTTTTATTTATTTGTTGTTGTTGGATTTCTAACATTTAAAACCATTGATGTGAGAATCCAGGTGTTTCATCACTTCCAATTGACAGAAAAATCATTCTGGAATCTTTCATATGGCAAGAAAACTAATTTTACACAATCAAGTGGAACACCTGATGCGCAGAAGGTCTGGCTTTCAGACCTAGCTGGCAACATCTTGGTGATATTATTAGCAGTGAAATGCTGTTTTAAACAGCAAATATATATATATATATATATATATATATATATATATATAGGATTCTTTCAAATGGTTCAGGTAAATACTCCATTTTTAGGATAAGAAAATGTTGAGAATTATTTTGGAGCAGCTGAGATGGAGATGGATGTTCAATTTGTGAAAACTTCATTGGGTGTAATGGCCATGAAGATCGTCTGTACTTGAAACATCTTAATTTAAGTAGTCCTGGCATGCAGAAAAACATTTACCTAAGGTAATAGTGCGATTATTGTTACCCTAGCAGTAGTGCAAATTTCAACTTGTCCTTTCCATTCCTTTCTTTCCCTTATCTTTCCCCACCTTTTTCTCTCCCTCTCCCCTTTTTCTTCTCCTTCTCCCCCTTTTCTCCCCCTTTTCCCTCTCTTTTCTTTCTCTTTGCTCCACTTATCTCCCTCTTCCCCTGACCCCTTTTCTCCTTCTTTCTCCCCCCCCCCCCCCAAATTTTTTTCTCCCCTTCCTCCAGAAAGCTTCTAAGTCAGTTATTTTAATTAACTTGTGGATTAAACCTGGTGTACACATCTTCAGTCTGGGGGCAGTTTATAATTAAGATAGCAAGCCTGTTGCTTTGGGGCTAAAATCCATGATATACCACACTTTGCCATACAGTTGTGTAAATCTATGAATATATGTGAATTTGTAAACGCATAAGGATCTTAATGTACACAGAAGAAACACGTTTCATAAACAATAAGAACATGCTAAACCTGGTAACAAAATTACTCTTTAAAATATTTTTTTTCAGAGATATAACACCAAAACGTTGTTTATTTTAAAAAAATATTGTTTAATTATGTAGTTAGATAATAGGCCATGGTTATGACAAAGGAGCTACTAGAGTTTACCATTTTAACTCTCATGTATATTATGTTGTGATTATTTAATGTTTCTTGTTCTCTAAAACTCTGCTCACAAACAGCATTTGGTACTTCCTTCTTCAAAATCTGTGGAAATTTATAGCCACTGTCTATCTCCAAGGATTAAACTCTTCATATGATGTTGATTTACAAAGACTATCTAAATGACATGAAAATGACAAAGTATTGGCTCTGGAGTGTCTCTGTACACCCCAGACATGTTCTTGAGGTTCTGCTTCGGAGCTGAGCATTTTCACGACTCTGAAATCAAGAAAATCTTTGAATCTCTAATTAAAGATCATGACATATAATCAGCTGCTGTTGATGTAGAATGTACAATTGTAATTTCAGAGTTGTGTCATCTAAACAGAGCCTAAAAAGCAATGAGGTTAAAAGATTTTTCAATAAATCTATATTGAAAATGTGTTAGCATTGAATAATCAGATACTGCCCTTTAACAGACAGAAACATCCAAATTTGTGTGTTTTGGTGAGTTTTGCACAAAATGAGATGGGGGCTTGTGTCACATAATTTATAAGAGATACAGAAGCTACCCTTCTAGTGCTAGCCAGTCATCTTCATTTTCTCAGGAACTATTGGCACACCTAGCTGGCTTCAGAGGCAAGGTACTTCACACTTGTTCGACATGTTTTAGGACAATATCATTTATGCTGCATTGATACATATCTCATTTATGTATGGAAAGAAAACTGAACATTAATGAAGTTTAATGTTAGGACTAGTAGGCATACATAAATCCACGAGGAAGATTTTGCTTTAAGAGAATATTGAGCACTGTTCACTTTTTGAGCCCTCATTTTTTTGTTCTGTCGATGTGAGTCAGAAGAATATAAAATCAGATTATCGTGGGCATTAGCATGTTTTTAATGTGATTTGTAATAGAAAGTGGGCTGATATCATCATGAGATCTCTCTCAATTATTTCTCAACGGTCTTGGGAATCTAGAGAGGTGCCAGCTGAGTGGAAGCTGGCAAACATTGTCTCAATTTTCAAGAAAGGTATGAAAGACCCTGGTAATTACAGGTCTGTCTGTCCATTGGCCATTTTAGGGCCAATTCTCTGTAATAAATTTGATATGACTTGGATGTAGGACTCAAATATATACTATTTAAGTTTGCAGACAACACTAAATTGTGATGAGCTTGTGACTCTGTCGAGAGTAGAAAGGCCTTGCAGAGAGATCTTTAGAAATTAGAGAACTGGACAATCACCAACTACATGAAGTTTAACAAGAGCAAGAGATGGATTCTTTACCTGGGACAGGGTAACCCTGCGTAATATACAGAGAGACTGGGAGGTGAGAGGCTGGAAGACAGCCATGTAGAGGGTTCTGGTTGACAGTATATTGAATATGAGTCAACAGTGTGCTCTGACAGTCAAAAAGGCCAACAGTATCCTGGGGTGCATCAAGCACAGCATTGTTAACTGGTCAAGGGAAGTGACTGTCCCACTCTTCTCTGCATTGGTAAAGCCTTACATTGAATACTGTGTGCAGCTTTGGGTACCACAACGTAAGAAAGACATGAAACTATTAGAGAGTGTTCAAAGGAGAGCTATGAAGATGGTGAAGGGTTTAGAAGGCAAGACATAAGGAGCAGCTAAGGTCATTTGGTTTGTTCAGCCTAGAGAAGAGGAGGCTGAGGGGAGACCTCATTGTGGCCTGCAGCTTCCTCACAAGGGGAGCAGAGGGGCAGATGGTGGTATCTTTTTTCTGGTGCCCAGTAATAGGACCTGAGGGAACGTCATAGAGTTGCAGTAGGAGAGGTTCAGGGTGGATATTAGGAAAAGGTTCTGCACCAAGAGGGAGGTCTGGCACTGGAGCAGGTTCCCCAGGGAAGTGGTCACAACACTGAGCCTGATGGAGTTCAAGAAGTGTTTGAACAATGCTCTCAGATATGTAGTCTGATTTTTGAGTGGTTCTATGTGGAGTCAGGAGTTAGAATTGGTGATCCTTGTGGGTCCCTTCCAACTCAGGATATTCTATGATTCTGTTATTTTGTGATTCTTTGCTTTGACCTTTGTATGTCTTCATAGTATGACAACATAATCTTCTGTCCAGTTCAGTGGCCATCAGTTCCTGTAATGCTCAATAAAATACAAAACAGAAAACTCAATTAAAAACTAGTGTCTTATTTGCAGGGAGTTTTAAGCATTTCTGCCTCCCTCTGAAGCCAAGAAGAACAGAAGACTTTAAAAGTCACCTACAAAATCATGATGTGTATTGTGAGTGTTTTAAAGGCAAGGAGAATACAAAATAAATGTGAAAGTCACAGTTTAATTCATCTCTCTTTTCTTAGGGCATCAGAAAACTATTTCTTTATATCTCCCATGTTTATATCCAGTGATATAAAAAAAAAAAACACATCATCTGTCCTCATTCCTAATTTTATCATATTTGTGAGGCATATTTAAATATAACTTTGTCCTTTTACATCTTAAATATATATATACTTTTTTTTTTTTTTTCTTTCCAAAAGTGAAAAAAAAGTATTTAAATGGGAAATGTGTGACAGGAAATTATTGTTTGCATCATGCTGAATACAAGAGAGAAGATTTCTGTGTGTGGGTTGCAAGGGAAGAAAGCTATAAAAGAAGTGCTGCAAATAGAAATAAAACCAACATAGTATCACAGAAATAAAAGGTTACTGTCTCTTAACAATGTGAGAGAACTGGGATGACTATGTAAGTCCCAGAGTTTACAAGCAAAAGAGAGAATGTAGGGCAGAAGCAAAGCAAATGCACTCTGTTTGGGGGAAATTCACCCACAGGAAAGGAGGAAATAGGTTTCTGCACTTATGTCTACCTGCTAGATTACCCAGAAGGAGCAATGAACATGCCATATGGAGTATGAGAGGTGCTGTCTGAAGAGGGGAAATATTCTACTACTGAGATTGACTTGTGTGTCATTGTAAAATGACAGGACACCATACTGTAAAGCTGTGACAAGTCCCACAGACTGTTCAACTGTTTATCCAGAGACTGAGATCTCTCCTTATCCTCTTTCCTGACAAGTAGACTTGGCTCTCTCTTGCCTGATAATTTCCTCTGGAGAGGGGAGACTCAGGTGCTTATTTAATCGAAAGAGTGGCAGTACTGTTTTGGTGACTTGGCATGCCTATGACATTCCCACCATGGAAACAGTATACACATTTCCACAAAAGCATGCAGGAAGATTCAAATATGAAAAGTAAATAAATGAAAGCTTCAGTAAAAGTGAATCAACACTTATTGCAGTAGACTTGAATACAAACTGTGGAAAATGTAGGTAGATCAAAGTTAACATTTTCAGACTATCCTTAAGTTGTCTGCTGCTTAAATAATCACAGTATCATTACCACTAGGAGTGCCACTGGCAAATTCAATCAATCAAAGTCACACAAAAGCTTTGAAACAATACAATATGTCCAAGGCTTCCACTTTAATGTTTCTGCTCCATGGTTCCAAATGTAACTGATTTCCCTTCTTAAAAATAATACTCACTCCTGCTTTTGACTTATGAAGCCTAAGGGGCAGGAATAAAAAGAAACTGTGTTATTTGAAATACAGACTAATAAAGTATGTGGCTTTAAGAGTTTGACAGTTTAAGTCACAACATAGAGAAGAGGGAAGAGAGGAAGGAAAGGTTGAAGATATATAGCACATCTGCCTGGGATATGTACATTGTGGAATATGTGGGAGTAAAGCAAAAGAAAAGGGAACTTCAATTTCTGATTTAGGTGGCTGATGAATTTAAATCACATCTCTAAAGAGGAATCTTTAAAAAAATATTTTTATTTTGCAATTTATGTATCATTCATCTCTAAGGTGACATACAGTTTCTAAGGAACAGTTTTGAAAATTTCTAGTATTAAAAGAAATCCAAATTTCGGCATTTTTATTCAAAATATACTTAAATACATCACTGTGTTTCCTTATGGAAATGTTAGTCTTGTCAAGAAATTTTGACTGGTCACATAAAATTAAAAAAAAAAAAAAAATTGCTCTGGGGAGGCATGGATTTGAGCTCAGCAGACTGATCTGCTGAATAAGTGAAAGGCAGGATTGCAATTTCGTTTGTAACAAAGACAAGTTAAAGATTTGTTACGGATTTAATTCTCACTACACTTGGTCTTCTCTGTGAAAGAAAAAAGCACATTAAGTTTGTATGAGTTTGATAAATTGAAGATAACATGAAGAATTCAGAGGCCTGGTTAAGTCTACAGAGCTATATTTTGCTCTCCAAGACCATTCTTCCCTAAAAACTTTGACCTCTCATTTACAGGAGTGACTAGCTTCCTCAAAAGCTTTCATTTAAATATAGTTTTTTTCTTTCTTTCTTTCTTTTTTTTTTTTTTCTATGTCACAGATCACTTATTGCTAGACTGTAAGCAGTGTGACTGTGATAAATATCTTCCCTGCCCTTAAAGTGTTTTTCTCCATTATTCACAAACTCACCTATTTGTGATTAAAATAACAAACTCTGATTCACCATCAAATAACACTTCGTGGTGTTTAAAATGGAGACAAAATCTAGAAACTTAGAGACAGAGAGGAAAGTGAGTGAGAAAACTGAGTGATTAAAGCTGTGTGAATTGGAGGGAAACAAAATGTGGTTTTGTTTGTTTGTTTTTGTTGTTGCTGTTATTTTTGGTTTGTTGTTGTTGTTTCTGCCTGATGTAAAGTGGTACAATATAAGAAAGACAGATGTTAAAATATGTACATTTTGTAGATCAGGCAAGCTTGGAACAAGATTCAAGGCCCAGTAGAGAGCAAGGTCTTGGCCCCATTTGTCTGCTTAGGACATCCCAGTGTGAATCTACCTGTGGTGTACTTTTCCAGTCCATAACCACACTGTAACTTTTGACAACCTTTCCCATGGGTGAGGCAAGTCAATTGTGTTCTTGGTCATAATCATAGGATCATTTAAAGGCTTGAGTTGAAAGTGACCTTAAAGATTCCAATTCCAATTCCAATAGTTCCAATCCTCATGCCATGGGTAGGAACACCTTCTACCTTATCAGGTTGCCCAAGGACTCATCCAAACTGGCCTTGAAGACTTCGAGGGATGGGACATCCACAGCTTCTCTGGGCAACCTGTTCCTGTATCTCACCACCCTCTGAATAAAGAATTTCCTTTCAATATTTAATCTAAATCTCCCCTCTTTCAGTTTGAAACCATTGCCCCTTATAAATACCATTATCTTTCTGAGTAAAGAGTCACTCTCCATCTTCTTTATAAACTCCCTTTAAGTGCTGAAAGGCTGCATTGAACTCTCCCTGGAGCCTCTTCTCCAGGCTGAACATTCCCAGCTCTCTCCTTTTTAATTCACAGAAGAAGTGCTCCAGCCCTGTGATTTCTTTGTGGCCCTCCTCCAGACCCACTCTAACAGATCCATATCCTTCTTGTGCTGGGAACCCCAAACCTGAAAGCAGTACTCCAAGTGGGGCCTCATGAGGCAGAGTAAAGGGGGACAATACGTGTTGCTTTTCTTTATATTGATGGTGCACTGGTATCCCTGAAGAACCCTACAAAGTTGGCAGGACCATCACGGCCAAGCTTGAATGTGCAGCACTGTGGGATCTTGTATACTAGCCAGTTGAAGAACAGTTCGTTGTCTAGCAGCTCGATATGCCTCTAGCAAGAACAGATGAAGTACTACAGTGCAGGACCTGTAGCAAAGAAGCTACTCTACTGGTAGCATGGAGAATTTTCCAGGCAGCTGTGGCAGCCAGCTGTTTACAGAGGGGTTTGCTTCCAGTGGTTTTGCAAAGAATCTGACTGTCTTGGTTCATTTTTTTCTTTTTTTTTCTTTTTTTTTTAAGAAAAAAAATAAAATCCATCTCTTGAGCAACTCTAAGCATGTCACCTAATCTACCACTATATATCCCACATGCCTTTGCAGCAATGTCCCATTGCACTTGACAGACAAGTCAGGAATGGAGTCCCATGCAGAAGGATGGACCTGTAACGTGCTGCTAGTAGAAAGAGGAGTTCATAGAATCATAGAATCATAGAATATCCCGAGTTGGAAGGGACCCATAAGGATCATCAAGTCCAACTCCTGGCACCACATAGGTCTACTCAAAAGTTTAGACCATGTGACTAAGTGCACAGTCCAATCGCTTCTTAAATTCAGACAGGCTTGGTGCAGTGACTACTTCACTGGGGAGCCTGTTCCAGTGTGTGACCACCCTCTCGGTGAAGAACCTCTTCCTGATGTCCAGCCTAAACTTCCCCTGCCTCATCTTAACACTGTTCCCGCAGGTCCTATCACTGGTGATTACAGAGAATAGGTCACCTGCCTCTCCACTCCCCCCCACAAAGAAGTTGTAGACTGCAATGAGGTCTCCCCTCAGCCTCCTCTTCTCCAGGCCCAATGATCTCAGCCACTCTTCATATGTCTTCCCCTCTAGGCCCTTCATCATCTTCATCGCCCTCCTCTGGACACTCTTCAACAGTTTAATGTCCTTTTTGTACTGTGGTGCTCAGAACTGCACACAGTACTCGAGGTGAGGCTACACCAGCACAGAGTAGAGCGGGACAATAATTTGCCTCGACTGACTAACAATGCCGTGCTTGATGCATACCAGGATACGGTTGGCTCTCCTGGCTGCCAGGGCAAACTGCTGGCTCATATTCAACTTGCTGTCAACCACAACCCCAAGATCCCTCTCTGCAGGGCTGCTCTCCAGCATCTTGTCGCCCAGTCTGTACGTATAGCCAGGGTTGCCGCGTCCCAGGTGCAGGACCCAGCACTTGCTTTTGTTAACTTCATATGGCTGGTGATCGCCCAGCTCTCCAATCTGTCCAGATCTCTCTGCTAGGCCTTTTCACCCTCCTCCAAGTCCACTACTCCTCCAAGTTTGGTGTCGTCGGCAAATTTGCTCAAAACACCTTCTAGTCCTACATCCAAACCATTTATAAAAACTTTGAAGAGAACTGGCCCTAAAATGGAGCCTTGAGGGACCCCACTAGTGACCATCCATCAGCCTGATGTGGCCCCATTTGCCACAACCTTTTGAGCCCTGCCCTTCAGCCAATTGCTCACCCATCATATGATGTTTTCAAGTTGTATGCTGGACATTTTGTCCAGTAGGATCCTATAGGAAACCATGTCAAAAGCTTTGCTGAGGTCCAAAAAGATCACATCAGCTGGTTTCCCTTGATTGACTAGATGGGTGATCTTATCATAAAAGGAAATCAGACTTGTTAGGCAGGACCTACCCCTCATGAACCCATGTTGTCTGGGACCAATGACTGCATTGTCCCCCAGGTGCGCTTCAGTAACTTCAAGGATCATCTTCTCCATAATTTTACCAGGCACTGATGTGAGACTGACAGGCCTGTAATTGCTAGGGTCTTCTTTCTTACCCTTCTTGAAAATTGACACAACATTTGCCAGCTTCCAGTCTACTGGGACATCTCCAGATTCCCCAAATCATTGAAAAATAATTGAGAGAGGCCCCGCGATGACGTCAGCTAGCTCTTTAAGCACCCTGGGATGAATCCCATCCCGACCCATGGACTTGTATGGATCCAGGTACAGCAACAAGTCCTGCACACGTTCAGGGTTGGTTGGGAGTTTGTCATTCCCACCATCACAGTCCTCCAGCTCAGGGCACCCTGGATCCCGAAGCCCATCATCAGTGTTGAAGACATGAGAGCTTATTACCATAAAGAACTAAATGCACTGAATTAGGTATATTCTACAGTTTGTAATTTGAAATAATCTTGACAGATCCCTGTTTAATCTATGAAATTGATTTTTCTTTTAACTGGTTCTTCCCTCTGTCCCTGACTGCATTAAATTTTATTTTCTGATGTTGAAAATACATGACAGGATATGACTAGCACTGATCACTGATAAGGTAAAGTTATCTCCTTATATAGAAACCTGTGTAGCATGAAGTATCTCATCTTACTACTTTTTTTTTAATGCTTGTTTTTAATTATTTTTTCCTAATGTTCTTGAATATGTATATTGTTATACACTTGTTAGAACTTGTTAGCACTGTCAGAAAACACACTTTATGCTTTGAACAATTGTAGTAGTGTTACATGTGTGGTCAAGATAAACACATTTAAGTCTGGCTAGAGTTCCCTAGGAACAAAGAGGAAAAGAGAAATACAAAGAGAGAAGCAGGAAAATAAAATGTTCCAAAACAGTTAGACTAGAATTTTCTACGTCCAGATTTTCTAGTCATAAAATACTGACATGTATACCAAAAAACCTGAGATAAAATGTAGGATTGCTTTGACAAATAATATGTGGCTCTGTCTGTGGAATAGCTGTAAGGCCAGGACAAGTGATGATATGTGACTCTTTGTAATAAGACAAGTATGAAAACAGAAAACAATCTTGTCTGAGATATAAACTTTGCAGACACAGTCAGAGACTAGGAAGCTATGAAATAACTATTTTATTTTATTTTTTCCTCTTCTTTGGTCAGGTTATGGCTTTCCTACTTCCAGTGAGTTTTTCAGTGCTGCTCAGTGTCAGAGTTGTGCTACAGAACTTGGGAGTCAGGAGTCAGATATAAGATAATGATTATTATGTGTGTGTTGTCTGCTTTACAATTTATACTCTCACTATAAATTTTCATTTATCTTTCTACTCTTTCCTTATTTCCTTGTTATTTTATTGAATTCTCCACTCAAGTTTTACGCTTATGATCTGCTTTAGCCTCAAATCTGCACCCACTAATTTCCTTTTCCTCCTGTGTTTCCCTCCTTTATTTTTGGGGAATTACTCTCCATCTCTGTGGCCCCAATTATAAAACTCCCCTCTCTCTCTCTCTCTCTCTCTCTCTCTTTTTTTTTTTTTTTGTCTGTATGGTTTTTCTTCTTGTTTTATTTGTTTACCTGGTGATCGTCCTGAACTAGTTAGTGCTCTAAGCAATGAACAGAGCAGCTGAGAGACTGCTAGAACCTAATTTCTTCTCTTCATGGATCAATCTTCATTACTTTATTAACTGCTGGCTTAAGAACTACTGTAATTGGGCAATACATAGAAATTTCTAGGATACTGTGTAAAGTATATCAAATATTTTCTTATTAAAGGAAACCATCAAGTCTTTTTCTACTTTCTACAAATTCCTTGTCTGCCTTCACCAGAGCTGTCACTTTTCATAGATTAAATCTAAGTGTCCCATCCAGAAAAAGATTCTCATATAATTTACATCTATTTTACCTTTATTTTGCATGCAAGTCTCATTGTGATGCATAATATTTTTTTATTATTTTTTATTATTTTTTATTAAAAAGTCATTTATTGTTTTGTTTCAATAAACCATGAATTCCAGGATAAGAGTCAGTGACCTGACTCAGTTAGCTAGGAAAAGTGGTACTGGAATCAGTGGACTGTGCCAAACAACACATGGCCATGATAGATCAGAGCAAGACGAGGCTTCAGGCATTTGATTTCCTCCTCATCCCATTCTCCTTTGGAAGAGATGTGACATTGCATAGACTAAGAATTAAGGGGAGTAAATGACAACATAACTTTTGATCCAGCTAGGTGATACCAATGCTGCAAGATGTTTAGATCAATTAAAAAAAAAAAAAAATCAATTAAATAAGATACCACAGATGGCTAGATCAATTAAAGGCAATCAGTTAAATAGCTAAGAGATCAGAGATGGGTGGATAAATTAATACTGCAAATAAATCAAGTATTCAGGATGTTCAGGAAAATTATAACCTGAGAAGATAATCATAGGGTGAGTGTCAGGGGATGTAGTGTTTAGAGTATGAAATAAAGTGAATTTGTGAGTGTGTGGTATGCTGCTCTACAGTTATTACTTGCATGCTTTTGCTATGTTATCATTCAGCTTTGTGTTGCTGTTGATTTTGCCTTTGGTAAGGATTTTAATTTGAAAGAATGTAGGTATGAAGAACTTTAATATCAGTCTACAAACACCATGTGAGTTCATAAAAATGGTAGATTAAATATTTAGTGAAAAGAACTTTATCTTGTAAGTTCCTTCTCAGGTGAAAGTAGTGAATCAAATAAAATAGTGTTTGCTTACACTGTAAATCTATGGAAAGACTTTGTATGTATGTAGGGGTGCGTTTATATATAGATAACTCTGAAATGCAAGAGCTTTTTTGACTTATATAAAAGATATGATGTCCCTCTGAAGTCATTCTTCAACATAATTTAGGTTACAATTAATTATAGTGATATGGAGATCGTAGTACTGCACAAACAACAATTGTAAATGGAAATTACTCTGATTTCTATTTTTTTGCAGAGCTTATTTTCTTTTTTCATCCTTCTCAAATGAAATCATAACAGTACCACTCCAAATGTAACCTCTTACAGTATCTTCTCTGAATCCTCAGCTTCACCTTTCCTGCTTTTAATTTAAAATATCTGTGTAGCATTGTAACTTTGCATGGTAACTTTTAGTCTTGGGTGAATATGCTTGTACTTTCAAAATTGGATGAACACAACAGTAGGGAGATCCATCTGTCTCCAGCTGTTTTGCATCATCATACTGATGAAGGATGAAACGACTTGCAAGATTCAGTCCAGTGACTTTTGTATTTCTAAATACTAGAATGCGTTAAAAAAAATGGTTTGAGTTAGGATAGAGTTAATTTTCCTCCCAGTAGCTGGTAGGGTGCTATGTTTTGGATTTAGGATAAGACTAATGTTGATAACATACAGATGTTTTACTTGTTGCAGAGCAATGCTTACACTAAGCCAAGGACTTTTCAGGTCCTCGTTCTGTCCTGCCACTAGGCAGGCTGGGGGTGCAGCAAGGGCTGGGAGGGGACAGACCCAGGACAGCTGACCCAAATTGGCCAAAGGGGTATTCCATACCATCTGACGTCATGCTAAACAATAGATAGGAGTGGCTAGCAGGGGTGGGGGGCCGGCTGCTGGGGGTTGGGCTGGGCATCAGTCAGCGGGTGGTGAGCAATTGCATTGTGCATCACTTGTTTTGTGCATATTATTATTATTATTATATTTTCTGTCCTAATAAACTGTCTCTATCTCAACCCACAGGCTTCAGTTTTTTCTCGTTTCTCTCCCCCATCCCAGAGAGGGAGGGGGGAGGGTGAGCAAACGGCTGGGTGGTGTTTAGCTGCCGGCCAGGTTAAACCACAACAGCCTTTTTGGCGCCCAACGTGGGGCTCGAAGGGTTGAGATAATGACAGATCTGACTAGAGTGTATTAAAACAAAATTCTGATCAGCATTATATCAGTTTAATATTTACTAATCACAATGTCAATTTTTGTGATCTCAAGTCTGCTGTGCCTGTTTTCTGAATTGAGTTATATAGCACATTACTTAGTGTATGTGTTCCCTGCCATGTTGCTTATCACTGCTGGGGGTTGGTACAAGGTTATTATTTTGCTGTACTGTGTAACACTGGCTTACGATATAATAAAATTACCGGCCATGAGACTAATCTGGTATTTGTACTCAGAATTGTCATCAACTCCATACTTTGGGAACCCTACCTCAGAAACAATTAATAGTTACACTTTTCATGCTTTTTCTTCAGGGAGCCAGTCTATGGAGGGGTCAGGGGAAGATGTTTTTTCCCATTTGTTCACTCTCCCTTTCTTCTCCTCCAGGCAAGTTATGGTAGCTTTCCAAAACTTTGAATATCCTTGGGATGTTCAGACCAGCATGTTCTCATTGTTATGTCTCCTGAATGCACTTCAGGTTTTGTCTGAGGTTAAACGAATACTTAAGAGTGTCATCCAGAGATCCGTCCTGAGGCAGGATAGTTATGAGTGGCAGGGAGAGTGGGAGGAGATGGGCAGGCATCTAGTGCAGTGGGCACCTCCAGTGCTTTGGAAATTTACCCCTGAACAACTGAAGAATCCTAAAAAACTGATGGAGTGTTTGAAAAAGGTGTGTCATCACCTTGGCAGTACCAGACATACAGAAATCACTGCAACATGCTGGGGCTTAGCCTAGGCTTACTGAGCTGCACTCAATGCCAGTATAACCCCAGTGACAGACCCGGGGGCCACTTCAACCTCTGAGACAGACCCAGCAGCCAATCCAAGCCCCAAAACGGGCCCCAAGGCTGAGCCAGGAAACAAACTGTACCAGTGTTGGTTGCACCCATAACCAAGGTGAAAAAACAGTACAGAGAGTCAGGTTGTTTAGAACGCAGAGAGTCTTCTGCTAGGTCTAGGTGTAGAGAAGACGAGGCCGGGCCATCAGAGGAGCAGGAGGATGAAGATGAAGATGTCTCAAAAACAGCAGTATCTAGCCGAAACCTAAATGAGCGTGAGCTACGAGATGTGCGAAAAGATTTCAGTCGCTGTATAGGCGAGCAGCTTGTCACCTGGTTGCTCTGGTGCTGGGACACTGGAGCCAATAGCGTGGAATTAGAGGGTGGGGAAGCCAGGTGGCTGGGATCCCTTGCTAGAGATGCAGGCATTGAAAAACAATTGGAGATGGAGTACGACCTTACAGCCTCTGGAGGCGTCTCCTGTCAGCTGTGAGGGAAAGGTATCCCTACAAGGAAGAAATTGTATGTCTTCCAGGCAAGTGGACCACTATGGAGAAGGGAATTCAGTACCTGAGGGAATTAGCAGTATGTGTGGTGATTTATGAGGACCTAGAAAACGAACAAATACCCACAGATCCAGATGATGTCAAGTGTACACGACCCATGTGGCGGAAGTTTGTACAGAGTGCGCCATCATCATATGCCAGCTCTTTGGCAATAATGGCCTGGAAAGAGAATGAGGAACCCACAGTGGAAGAAGTGGCTAAACAACTCTGGCAGCATGAAGAAAGTCTCTCCTCTTCCTTACAGGCCTGCGTCTCAGCTGTGAAGAAATTTTCTGAAGAGTTCCAACAACTTAAAGAGAACTTATCTTCCTCCCCACCTGTACAAATCAGTGTCTCAACTGTTAGGGGTAAACACCCTTCTGTGCAAGGAAGACAATATGGTGGGTACACACCCCGTGCCACCCTGTGGTTGTACCTTTGTGACCATGGGGAGGACATGAGAAAATGGGATGGAAAATCTACCTCAACCCTAGAGGCACGGGTACGTGAGTTGCAAGGAAAAACAATCAGAAAAAAAGGGGTTGTCTGAGAAACTTGCTGCTATAACTTCCAGCAGGCAGTTCTCCAGACACAAAAATGAAGATTCTGACCAGGATTAGAGGGACCCTGCCTCCAGCCAGGGGGAGGAAAGGGACAATTGAGTTTATTGGACTGTGTGGTTTCGATGGCCTGGCACGTCAGACGCACAGAAGGCTTTAGTAGACACCGGTGCACAATGTACTCTAATGCCATCAAGTTATAAAGGGCCCATCAGTATTTATGGGGTGACGGGGGGATCCCAGCAGTTAACTGTATTGGAGGCTGAAGTGAGTCTAACTGGGAATGAGTGGCAAAAGCACCATATTGTGACTGGCCCAGATGCTCCATGTATCCTTGGCATAGACTGACTCAGGAGAGGATTTTTCAAGGACCCAAAAGGGTTCCGCTGGGCTTTTGGCATAGCTGCCTTACAGACAGATGACATTAAACAATTGTCTACCTTGCCCGGTCTCTCAGAGGACCCTTCTGTTTTGGAGCTGTTGAGGGTCAAAGAACAGCAAGTGCCAATTGCTACCACAACTGTGCACCGGCGGCAATATCGCACCAACCGAGACTCCCTGATTCCCATCCATAAGCTAATTCGTCAACTGGAGAGCCAAGGAGTGATCAGCAAGACTCATTCACCTTTTAATAGTCCCATATGGCCAGTGCGAAAGTCTAATGGTGAGTGGAGACTAACAGTGGATTATCGTGGCCTGAACGAAGTCACGCCACCACTGAGTGCTGCAGTGCCAGACATGCTAGAACTCCAGTACGAACTGGAATCAAAAGCAGCCAAGTGGTATGCCACAAATGATATCGCTAATGCATTTTTCTCCATCCTTCTAGCAGCAGAGTGCAGGCCACAGTTTGCTTTCACTTGGAGGGGTGTCCAATACACCTGGAATTGGCTGTCCCAGGGGTGGAAACACAGCCCTACCATTTGCCATGGACTGATCCAGTCTGCGCTGGAGCAGGGGGAAGCTCCTGAACACCTGCAGTACATCGATGACGTCATTGTGTGGGGTGACACAGCAGAGGAAGTTTTTGAGAAAGGGAAGAAAATAGTCCAAATCCTTCTAAAGGCCGGTTTTGCCGTAAAACAAAATAAAGGACCTGCACGAGAGATCCAGTTTTTAGGAATAAAATGGCAAGATGGACGTCATCAAATCCCAATGGATGTAATCAACAAAATAACAGCTATGTCTCCACCAACTAGCAAAAAAGAAACACAAACTTTCCTAGGTGTTGTGGGGTTTTGGAGAATGCACATTCCAAATTACAGTCTGATTGTAAACCCGCACTACCAAGTAACTCGTAAGTAACTCTACCAAGTAACTCGTAAGAAGAATGATTTCGAACGGGGCCCTGAGCAACGACAAGCCTTTGAAAAAATTAAGCAGGAAATAGTTCATTCAATAGCCCTTGGGCCAATCCGAACAGGACCAGATATAAAGAATGTGCTTTACACCGCAGCCAGGGAGAATGGCCCCACTTGGAGCCTCTGGCAGAAAGAGCCTCGGAAAACTCGAGGGAAACTCGAGGTCGACCCCTAGGGTTTTGGAGTCGAGGATACAGAGGATCTGAGGCCCACTACACGCCAACTGAAAAAGAGATGTTGGCAGCATATGAAGGAGTTTGATCTGCTTCAGAAGTGGTCGGTACTGAAGCACAGCTCCTCCTGGCACCCCGACTGCCAGTACTGCGCTGGATGTTCAAAGGAAGGGTCCCCTCTACACATCATGTAACTGATGCTACATGAAGCAAGTGGGTTGCACTGATTACTCAGCAAGCTTGAATAGGAAACCCCAGTCATCCAGGAATCTTGGAAGTGATCATGGAATGGCCAGAAGGCAAATACTTTGGGATGTCATCAGAGGAGGAGGTCGTCCGTGCTGAAGAAGCCCCACTGTACAACAAGTTACCAGAAAATGAGAAGAGATATGCCCTGTTCACTGATGGGTCCTGTCGCATTGTGGGAAAGCATCGGAGATGGAAGGCTGCTGTATGGAGTCCTACACGACGAGTTGCAGAACCTGCTGAGGGAGAAGGTGAATCCAGTCAATTTGCAGAAGTGAAAGCCATCCAGCTGGCTTTAGATATTGCTGAACGAGAAAAGTGGCCAGTTCTCTAACTCTATACTGATTTGTGGATGGTAGCAAATGCCCTGTGGGGGTGGTTACAGCAATGGAAACAGAACAACTGGCAGCGCAGGGGCAAACCCATCTGGGCTGCTTCATTGTGGCAAGATATTGCTGCCCGGGTAGAGAACCTGGTTGTAAAGGTACACCATGTAGATGCTCATGTGCCCAAAAATCAGGCTACTGAAGAACATCAGAACAACCAGCAGGTGGATCAGGCTGCTAAGATTGAAGTGGCTCAGGTGGACTTGGACTGGCAACATAAGGGTGAATTATTTATAGCCCGATGGGCCAATGACACCTCAGGCCATTAAGGTAGAGATGCAACATACAGATGGGCTCGTGATCAAGGAGTGGACATGACCATGGACACGATATCACAGGTTATTCATGATTGTGAAACATGTGCTGCAATCAAGCAAGCCAAACGGTCAAAGCCTCTTTGGTATGGAGGATGATGGCTGAAATATAAATATGGAGAGGCCTGGCAAATTTATTACATCACACTCCCTCAAACTCGCAACGGCAAGCGCCACGTACTTACAATGGTGGAAGCGACCACTGGATGGCTGGAAACATATCCTGTGCCCCACACCACCGCCCAAAACACTATCCTGGGCCTTGAAAAGCAAGTCCTATGGTGACATGGCACCCCAGAAAGAATTGAGTCAGACAATGGGACTCATTTCCGAAACAACCTTATAGACACTTGGGCCAAAGAACATGGTATTGAGTGGGTGTATCACATCCCCTATCACGCACCAGCCTCCAGTAAAGTTGAGCGATACAATGGACTGTTAAAGACTACACTGAAAGCAATGGGTGCTGGGACATTCAAAAACTGGGACACACATTTGGCCAAGGCCGCCTGGTTAGTCAATACTAGGGGATCTGCTAACTGAGCTGGACTTGTCCAGTCAAACCTGTTACATACTGTAGAAGGGGATAAAGTTCCTGTAGTGCACATAAGAAACATGCTGGGAAAGACAGTCTGGGCTACTCCTGCCTCAGGAAAAGGCAAACCCATTCGTGGGATTGCTTTTGCTCAAGGACCTGGATGTACTTGGTGGGTAATGCAAAAGCATGGGGAGGTCCAATGTGTGCCTGAAGGGGATTTAATACTGGGTGAAAATAGCCCATGAGTTGGATTGTATTATGTTAATTATTATATAATACTGTATGTCATCACTACCGTTATTCCTATATGTCAATGTCCTATTAATGGTATCATAGTAACAACCACGCAGATACTGTTGAATGAATTTTGACAGAATTGGACAAGCAAAGTGATGTGATGGAACGAGAACTGGCTTCAACGTGTGACAATCCAACATCACACACCATCTCTTCTGTGCTGAAAGACTGCAATGACAGATGGAGCCTGAAGTCAATCATGGACTATGCAAACTCAGTGGACATTCTATATATATTATAAATGAAATCGTGGTCAACTGGAATGTATTGGAAAGGGTGTAACCTGAGAAAGGGCTAGGCATCGGTCAGTGGGTGGTGAACAATTGCATTGTGCATCACTTGTTTTGTACATATTATTATTATTATTTTATATTCTGTCCTAATAAACTGTCTCTATCTCAACCCACAGGCTTCAGTTTTTTCTCATTTCTCTCCCCCATCCCAGAGAGGGAGGGGGGAGGGTGAGCGAATGGCTGTGTGGTGTTTAGCTGCTGGCCGGGTTAAACCACAACAAAGGTACAATTGGCACTGGGAGGAAAAAGAAACTTAAAATGACATGTAATTCTGTTCTAGTAAATAGAAATTGTTTGATGTCTGTAAATATGTATAGAAGGGAGTGAATAATGGAACATAATGGCTACTGGGGAGTAAGTGAATGGAGAACTCAAGAAATTTTTACAAGAGACAACTGGGAAGTTTATGGAATTTTGTGCACTAAATGGGGGTGCAGGGAAGTTGAGCTGGATCTTTCCATACTAAGTCATCTGCATACTCTGACAAAATACATCAGATTCAAAGCTTCTGCATGTGACATACATTTCTGCAGTTTTCTTGGAGAAATCCAGGGCTTGTAATGGTTCTGCTCAGTAACAAAATAAAAAATAAAATAAAATAAAATAATAAATAAATAAATAAAACAGAATGGAAGCAAGTTAACTACATTCAGCTGTGTCTCCCCTAGTGTGCCTGATATTAGAGGAAGGGATTTTTATTTTTATTTTGTTACTCTTTTCCCATTCGAGTGGACAAGACCTTTCAGTACATATTATACTGGAGTATTTGGGTATGGCTTCAATAAAAAGAATAAGCCAAATGAGAGAGATCACTAGCATATTGCCCTGATGAATTTAAAAGCTCAGAATTGTTAGTCTGTACTTGGTCTCTCGTTCCTTTTACATTCACCGAAGAAATGTTTCTGTGAAGTAGGTCTATAGCTTTCTTTAACTACCTATATATACAATAAGAAATCTTTTCTGGGTACGATTAAAGATAATAGCTAAGATACAAAGATATACTTCTTGCAGTTCTGCTCTGCACTTGTCCAATCTGATTCTTTGCCATTTATTTAACAATAGTTATATAGCCTTGACATTTTTAAAGCTCTATACAAGCACAAACTAATTAATCTTTAGTTTGCCTTTGAGGTAGGTGAGTCAGTATTCTCTCTTCTTTCACAGATATTACAGTCAGAGCAGAGGAGGTAAGTGAATAGCCTGCAGTACTACAGAAAATTGGTGTCAAAACCAGCATTTTAACTTGGGTGCTCTCAGAAGAGAAGGTGTTTAACCCTGGAATGTTTCCACTTTCCCATGGCAACTCTCTGCGTGATGTGTTATATTTGCGTTATTGACTGAGATGACTAATCTGAGCACAGATAGAAATTGCACAGCTGTTTGTCTACAGTATCTGTTATGTACTTTTGAAGTGGTGCCAAAGGATATAGTGGCATGAATGCCCACTTCTGACACTGTGTTTGTACTCTGGTTATTCTCTCTGGCTTGTGCAAAGAACTCAATCACAAATGTTCACTTATGCCAGTATACCAGGAGATAAAGGAATGCCCTATTCACAAGCTGCTGCTACTCTTGTTATTACCTTGCAAATAAAAAAGAAATTTTTCTCACACTGTTTTCTTTAATTCTATGTATTCTTTTCTGTAGACAAAGCAGTATCTCCTTCATTGTTAGTATGATGTCTTACACATCACATTAAATATTTAAGGAATACATACCCATAAGATAATGCCTGCTCTGTCTCATGCTGTCTCAGTTTAACAGGAGGATATAAACTTTCTGGTTCTGCCAATGTCCAGTCTGTTGGACATCATGACAGTGTTGAAGAGAGTTAAACAGAAACACTAAATATGCTTGAGTCAATAAAAGAATATAGCTATTATCACATATTTTCATTGAATGACAAGGGCACAGAGTGCGTACTGCTGCAAAATTGTCTAAGGCTCTTCCTTTCAAAACATAAAAACTCATTTTTTATTTTTTTATTTAGAGATCAGATTTGCCTTGCAGAGGTAGGGTAATACTAAATAGAGGAGTTCTGGTCCTATATTACATATTCTCAACTTATTTTTGATAAGAAGTAAATATAGCTACTTCTACTAGAAGAAAAATGAGAACCACTGCATAACATATTTTGTTCTATTATGTTAATTATTAAAGATAGCCTTTTTGAAAACTTGGCTACAGTTGTCAGGCTATCACACTTCAGCAAGATTTGTAATTTGTCAGCTGTTCTGGATATCTGGAGAATACCCCATTGACTGGAAGATAGCAAATGGGATGCCCATCTACAAAAACAGGCCAGAAGGAGTACCAAGAAAACTACAGGCCTGTCAGTCTGATCTCAGTGCTGGGGAAAGGTATGAAGCAAAACATCTTGTGTGTCATCTCATGCCACATACCAGGACAACCACGTGCTAAGGCGCAGTCATTATGAGTTTATGAAAGGAAGGTCTTGCTTAACTAACCTGATATCCTTCTGTGAAAAGGTGACCTGCTTAGAGGATAAGAGAAAGGCTGTGGATGTTGTCTACCTAGACTTTAATAAAGGTTTTGGCACTGTTTCCAACAGCATTGTCCCAGAGAAATTGTCTGCTCATGGCTTAGTCAGACACATACTTTGCTGGGTGAAGAACTGGTCCGGTGTTGTAGTGAATAGAATTAAATCCAGTTGGCAGCCACTCACAAGTGGTGAGTGGCTAGGTTCTAGGGCTCAGCATTGGTGCCAGTTCTCTTGAATATCTTTATCAGTGCTCTGGACGAGGGGATTGAGTGTACTCTCAGCAAGTTTGCAGATAACATCACGTTAGGCTCAAGTGTTGATCTGATCAAGGGTGTGAAGGCTCTGTACAGGGATCTGGATAGGCTGGATTGATGGGCTGAGGCCAACAGTATGAGATTCAACAAGGCTAAGTGCTGGGTGCTGCACTTGGGGCACAACAACTCCATGCAAGGCTACAGGCTGGGAATAGAGTGTCTGGAAACCTCCCTGGCAGAAAAGGACCTGGGGGGTATTGGTTGATAGCCAGTTGAATATGAGACAGCAGAAATCAGAAAATAGGAATATCAGAAGCAATAATAGAATTATCAGAAATAGAGTGGACATCAGGACTAGGGAAGTGATTGTTCCCCTGTACTTGGCTCTGGTGAGGTCACAACTCGAGTACTGTGTTCAGTTCTGGGCACCTCACTACAAGAAGGACATCAAGGTGCTGAAGCACATCCAAAGAAGGGCAATGAAGCTGGTGAAAGGTCTAGAAAACAAGTGTTATGAGAAGCATCTTAGGAAACTGGGGTTCTTCAGCTCAGAAAAAGGAGAAAAGGAGGCTCAGGGGAAACCTTATTGCTCTCTACAACTACCTCAAAGGAGGCTGTAGCAGGTTGGGTGTTGATCTCTTCTCCCAGGCAAGAAGTGATAGAACAAGAGGAAACATCCTCAGGTTGTGCTAGTGGAAGTTTAGGCTGAATATAAGGAAAAATTTATCCACTGAAAAGGTAAGGAAACATTGGAACAGGCTGCCCAGGGAAGTAGTTGAGCCACCTTCCCTGGAATTATTTAAAAGACATGTAGATATAGTGCTTAGAGACATGGTTTAATGGTAGAATTGGCAGTGCTAATGGTTGGACTTGGTGATCTTAGAGTCCTTTTCTAACCTAAATGTTTCTATGATACAAAGATTCCATGGAATCTTAGTTTCATTCTTATAGAAGTTAATGTTTCTTGATAATGAGCTGTGAAATAAAATGAATGGATACAATACATTAAGGAATACCTGTACTGCTCTCAAGTTCCCCATGAGAAAAATCTCCAAAGTCTACAAAAAGAAATGCATTCAGTAGTTCCAAGATAATCTGTCATGTTTGTCTGTATTCAAGGTCAAAACATTTCCTTTACTAGTTTCTTTGTTATTTCTTCTTTTTAGTAAGATTCAAATGTTTAACCTACAAATAATCTTGATATGTTTAAGGTGCTTTACATCTAGTTTTCAACATTCAGTTATTTTATTTGTTTTCTCTTTCAAGATGACTAGAAAAGTGCTGAATAGCTAGATGTAAAGTTACAGCCCAGACATCAAGAATTTGTTCTTTTTTGTTGTTGTTATTGGCCAATTAATATTTTGCATTGACTCTTTTCTACCTAAATATTATTTCTTCTATTTTAAAATATCAACTATCTCTGAGAGTGGGACTACAAATACATGAGGGACACACTTCTGGTATCATGAATAAGGAACCAAAAGTAATAAGACCTCTCAAAGAAGAGTCAGGGAGATGAGCTTGCTGGAGAGCAGAGGAGGGTCTCTTGTAACCACTTCAAAAATGTGGTTTTTAAATATATATATATATTTATTATTTTATTTTATTTTTTTAACAGCTGGCTCTAGTTGGTGAGCTGCTGGTACATCCCTGCTTGTATAGATGGAACTTTTTATTACTTAACTATTCAGGTCAGAAGTCTTCCAAGTCTCCTCAGGTCAGATCTGCAGTGTGGAAACTGACTGAGAGGACATCATACGAGAAGCTTTTTGCCACACCTATACTCATAACCATTTGGAAGAGGACACTGAGTTTGGTTTTGCCATATAAGTAGCCTAGGAAAAGATGATTTTTCTTCAGTCCTTATTACACCAGATATAATAGGGAATAACAAAAGAAATGACTAGGTATCTGTCTAAGGCAAAAAGATTAAGCATGTTTTCACGGAGCAGATTGAAACTATGGAATTCATTGCCAGAGGATGCTGAAAATATAAGAATATACATAGGTTCAAAATTAAATGGCCAAATTCAAAGCAATTCTCTAAGATTATTAAATCCAAAGACATAACCTTGTCTCACAAAATCAATTTGAACATTTATGGAAGCAGTCAAGGTATTATCAGTGGAAGGGTCATTCTTCACGTTTCATTTATTTTAAAGCACTCACTCCTGTCTCCCATGAGAGGGAAGATATGGAATTATAGGTCTCTAATTGCTTCTTCTATATTTATTGTAGTCTTTAATATTGTGACTAGTCAAGTCACAAAATGAGAAACAAGGAAGCAACAGAGATACATCAAAATTTCCTTGTCTTTGTAAAGTGTGGTTTAGATATAATTATCAATGTATCATAATGGTATTTACCTTCTTTTTGTATACTCTAAATCATGAGTTGTTCACTTCAGTTCTGGAATCAGGAAGTCCAACCTTCATTTTGACTGAATGTCCACGTTTTGGCTGGAAGTTGTTTTTCTTCATAATAGCTGGTATGGTTTTGTATTTTGGATTTATGATGAAGGTAATGTTGATAACATACTGATGTATTAGTTGTTGCTGAGTGGTGCTTGCACAAATGACTTCTCTGCTCTACTGCCAGAGAAGAGGCTGGGGGTGCACAAGAAGCTGGGAGGTGACACAGTGTCGAATGGACTGTGGTGGTTTTACTCAGGTGGGTGGCTGAGCTCCACCACAACCGCTCTCTCACTCCCCCTCCTCAAAGAGGAACAGGGAGAAAATACAATGAAAGGGGCTCAAGGGTTGAGATAAGGACGAGGAGATCGCATAGTTATTATCGTGATGGGCAAAACAGACTCAGCATAGGGAGGAAGTAAGATTTATTGCCTATTACTAACAAGCTAGAGAAGTGAGAAACAAAGGAAAGAAACTAAAAGCACCTTCCCCCCCATCCACCCTATTCCACCTCCTCCCCCCAAGCACCACAGGGGAACGGGAGAATGGGGGTTATGGTCAGTCTATAGCACTTCTTCTCTGCCGCTCCTTCTCGGTCACTCTCGTCCCCTGTGCTGTGGGGTCCCTCCCACGGGATGCAGTCCTTGCTGAACTGATCCAGCGTGGGCTTCCCACAGGCAGCAACTCTCCAAGAACTGCTCCAGATATGGGTCCGCACCACGGGGTCCAACCCTCGGGAGCAAACTGCTCCAACCTGGGTCCCCCGCGGGCAGCAGCTCCTGCCAGGTCACATGTTCCTGTGTGGGCTCCTCTCCACAACCTACAGGTCCGGCCCAGAATCTGCTCCG
Source organism: Stictonetta naevosa (assembly GCA_011074415.1). Classification (NCBI taxonomy): domain Eukaryota; kingdom Metazoa; phylum Chordata; class Aves; order Anseriformes; family Anatidae; genus Stictonetta; species Stictonetta naevosa. The sequence continues at coordinate 16,784,527 of CM021697.1, read as the reverse complement.
GCAGGGGTCTGCCACAGGCCGCAGTCTCCGTCAATGCAGGTTCACGTGCTCCACCGTGGTCTCCTCCACAGGCTGCAGCGTGGAACCCTGATCCACCATGGTACTCCATGGGGCTGCAGGGGGACATCCTGCTTCACCATGGTCCTCACCACAGGCCTCAGGGGACTTCTGCTTCCATGCCTGGAGCACCTCTCCCCCTCCTTCTTCAGTGACTTTGGCGCCTGCAAGGCTCTTCCTCACTCCTCTCACTCTCCCAGCTGCTGTGTGGTGCAGCGTTTTTTTTTTTTTTTTTTTTTTCCCTGTCTTAAATATGCTCTCACAGAGGTGCAAAACAACATCACTTATTGTCTCAGCTCTGGTCAGCAGTGGGGCCCTTACCAAACATGGGGCAGCTTTGAGATCCTTCTCACAGAAGCCACCTCTATGGCCCCCTGCTACCAAAACCTTGCCACGTAAACCCACTATACACAGCCAGGACAGCTGACATAGATGGACTAAAAGAATATTCTGTATCACACCCAGTCATAGGGTTGTGGGAAAGGATGGAGGAGGGAATGCTTGGAGTGATGGTATTTGTCTTCCTAAGAAACATTAATGCATGATGAGCTCTACTTTCCTGTAATTGGCTTTATTTCAGTCCATGAGTTCTCAAACTTTTGCCTTTCTGATTCTCTCTCCCATCCCGTGGTGGGTGGTGCTTAGCTGTCTGACAAAGTTACAGCACTACAGTCTGAAATGGATCACCACTTTGCAGAATAAAAACCACCCAAGGCACGAAGTGATCTTTGTGCTCAAATGTTTTTTGTTTACAAGCTCTTTTCAAAATAGAGATCTGCTGGTGGTGAAAATAGTGTTTTTGTTGTTGTTGTGTGTTTGTTTTTATTTATTTATTTTAACGAGCCCTACTCTGAATTACCTTCAGAGCATGAGTACAGACAGGAAAGGTTAACCTTTCTGCTGCTTGTAGGTTTGCAGACTACTGCAGTTCAAAGGTGCTTGGCACTTCTGTAGGCAGAATAGTTTCATTTACTGTGTCTGTATCCATTACCTGTTTCTGTTTACTGTTTTCAATCATTTGCACAGAATCCTTCACAAAGACAGTCTCAGAAAGATTACTGTATTGTGCCCTTTTGCTATTCACTCTGCTGTTCATGGTCTAACACAATTCTTTTGAAGCACAAGTGATTAGCAACATGCACAGACACAAACATGAACAGTTGTAAAAGGCAAAGGTATAGTATCAGACCTGAAGTCAACCTCCACAATACTGCTACTATTCCTAGATGTAATATATTGCTGACAAATGAAATCAACAAAACCTGAACTGTTACTGAGCACCTTAACAAACAAGGAACAGAAATTCATTCTATTATGTTCCAAAGACTAAAAATAATTTTGTTCATATATTTTCTTCATTTTGCTTGGGAACATTTTAGTTTGGAGCCAATAAAAGTGAGGAACCCTCAACTATCCAATAGTTGGGATTACATAGGCCAGATATAATGATAGGAGCCTGTTCAGTAGAGTTTTGCTTGAGCCATTGCCCATGGGCATTCATTCTGGTGAAGATTTAAAGCATTAGAAATGGAAAAAGTTCCAAAAATTTGCAGGGGAGGAAGAATAAATTACTTTGTCTGGGAGCTCTTCTATTGACATTGGAGAAAATTGAAGATTCTTGTTAGGGTGGATCTGATTCAGAACTTGGTCAGAGCACCTTTATGGAATGCAAAACTTCTTTTCGCTATTATTGTTGTTATATAGTTATTTTCTTCTTTATGTTTAAATCCATCTTAGATCTTCATGTCTTCTGTGCTGCTGAATTTGTGAATCTAAACTGGCATGAGTTACATAAAACTACTTAAAACAAACAAACAAAAACAAACAAACAAAACCACCTTTAATTTCTTGACTATGGAAAGTAAATTCCTTGGTCAACTATTATTTACCTCAAGCACATTAAAATTCTACTGCAAAACAAGTGTGCTATATCTTCTGCACTTTGTGATAGTCATTCCTGTGATGTTACAATATGAACAGGTAAGACTAACGGACAGAAAAGCCCAGTGAAATCAGATATCCTAATATTGTCTTAGAATTGTGTTTTTAATTTATGCACTATATAATATTTCTTGCAATTAGACTACCTGCAGAATTCTCATACAAATTTGTGCACAAGCTCTAAGTCTTTATAAAATCATGTTATGGTAGTATGCTGTAGAAGATTTTTAGGATGATTCTGGGTCCACAGTGAGGGTACTTGTCCTCTTGGCAATGGTGTTTAGATCCATGACTGCTGTGTGGATACAGCTTGTTTAGATCTTAAATGCAATGTTGCCTAAACTTGTTTCTGCATATATTCAGAATTTCTAAAGTCTATGTAGGATTTCTGGCTCCCCTTTCCATATATATAATTCAGTTATTCATCAAGTTTTGCTTTTAGGCAGATATTATTTCAGGTATGCACACACAGACATGACAAGAAACCAAAGGTTCAGCTCAAAGTTCTTAAGGAAGAAATATAAATTTAATTTGGTCAATATCAGGCAACCCATAGTTCTCTTAGGGTCTGCAAACTTAGTCCAAATGCAGCCTAAATATAGTTTCTATTGAATGACATTTTTGTCTATTCAGCCTCAAAATTCTTCCTTTAAATAATATTATTGTTTGAGAAGGGAAATGGAAAATACATTGCTCTCTTTCCCAGAACATTTTCTGGAGACAGTGAGAAAGAGAATACAAGACCATAAAAGGGTCTGTATTGGATTAGACCAAAGGTACTCCTACCCCAGTTTTCTGTTTCCTGTGGTTAAGACAAGCAGATGCCCAGAAAAGATGATAGGATCAGGGTGAACAATTCTGATATTTCTTTTACATGTTCTTCCAATGTCCAGCCATTCACAGACTAGGGACTTCAGTGGTCTGTGGCTTCTCTATATTTCTTTACTAAGTCTCACACAGTAGTTTAAAGGAAAAAAAAAAAAAAAAAAAGCCTCTGAGACAAGAAAAACCTTGGTCAAGCAAAATCTATAATGCTAGTCTTGAGCTCTTAAAGAATTTATTATTCAAATTTGCTCCAAATACTAGCAGCTTTTATATCCTCTCCTTTAGTTCCCTGGGTCCTTGCATTTGTGATAGGGGTCATTGACTCAGTGGTAAAAGATAATTTAACATCCTATTCAAAACAGAAAATACTATAAACCACTTCTACTACTTCTACTCTTTAGCTAAATGCCTTAATGAATGCCTGATCACTTTTGAAAAACTTTTGAGAACATCACCATAGCACTGCAATAATGAGTAGAGAAGAACTATATTAGGGGAAAAAAATAAGAAGAGCAAAAAAAAAAAAAAAAAACATAGAGATAGGTAATGGCAACTAATGTTCCTAGAAAGGAGCTGCAGAGCAAGAAAGGGGAGCAGGGGAAGAAGCCTGTACAGTGATTTTTTTGAAAGACCAAAAGGTCATCTAGGTAAAGTATAACTGCAGTGAGCCAAAAATGGATAATTCAAATAATAATATAAGAGACTGGAAGTAAAGGAAGACACAAAGTCAGACTCATAGAATAAAGAAAGAAAAAAAGAAGCTGACAGTTGACAGAGCAGGACAGGCAACAAAAACATACCGCAACATGAGTAAAGAATGGCACAGAAAGCCACTCATGCAGGGTATAAAACTGAACTCAGTGAAGCAGGACTGGAGAGGGTTGGATTGCCACAGAAAGAAAATAACAATATCAAAAAATAATAATAATAATTAAAAAGCTAATAAATACAGGCATTAATGGAATTATAAGGAATAAATTGAAGCAGTCAACTGGCATCACATAGCAATTTAGTGTCAGGAGCAAGTTTGCGTGAGGAAAAGGGAAAGATATAATGCATATATGGTATAAATAAAGCATTAGGTTACAGAAGCTGAAGTTTTTCAAGTGACAAGCAAATTAGTAAAATAAATTAGCAGTTAAATACACAGACAATTAACAGAGAATCACCCTTCCTTTAAAACAACAACAAAATAACTAGCTCTAAATGGATGTTTGTAACTAAACTTGCTCATGATGCTGACTTCTTCACCAAACAGATTTTTTCATAAAATGACTTACTCCAAACAGTAGAATGTATACAAACAAGTTAAATATTAATTCTCATCTTTATTTTTTTTTATTATTTTAAAGGTACCAAAATTGCATAACTGAACAATGAGTTCAGATGCATAACACTTTTTGTGCATATGTAGTTGTTCATGTAAAATTAGAAATTTTATGTAAATTCACTCTTTTATGAATACTACTGTAAATTTGACTCTTAATTTACCAATTCAGCAATAAATACTTGTTTTTATTTGATTAATATAATTTGATTAACCTCTTAATATTTAATGTCTTAGTAGCAATGAAAAAATATTGTAGGAACTTGTAAAGAGGCAGAGTTGGCACTAGAAAATTTACCTCAACTCCTAATGAGAGTAGCTATATGAACAGTGCTGGTAAAAAAATAATAACCAGAAATCATAATACTAGTGGTTGCTGCTGAGATCATCATAAAAGGAAGGTATGTAAAGTATTATATATTGATCACCAAATGAAAATAATAATTAAAAAAAAATAATATCTAACAAAATACTAATTTCTTTTGACATAGTAATAAGTTCTACATATCAGGTGAATAATGGGTGGACTATGAAAAATTTCATGAGAAGGCACTCGAATAACAGTTATTGAAAGGCTGAACTATTTGATGGTATTTCAACATGATGTGTTCATGTATCCACGAATAATGAAGAAATTTAGTTCAGATTGCAACAACATGCATTTTCATTTTTGATAATAAAACAGCTCTAAGAAGCAATAGCACTTTTCCCAGATAAAAATAGGTGTATACAGTTTAAATTTCTGACAAGGTTCCAGGTCCTGATTATTTAGTCATGTCATGTTGGTCTAAGCAGTAAGAATGGATGCCCATGGTATCATTTTACAAAGAAATACTCTGGTGGTGTTTTTATTTGTTTCATTTTTTGGTTGGTTGATTGGCTTTTAATCTTATTTTCTTCAGAAATACTACATATTATCAAGCTTTTCCTCTTTCCATAATGTGGGTGTAATTAGCATTTGAAGATTTTTATTGTTCTTACAGAACATGAAACTTAGGTCACGTATTTTTAAAATTAACATTATCATCAAATAGCATGTCAATGTTCATTTATTCAAAACCTACTAAAGCAGTGCTGACTGAGCATACTGTACTCATTTAGTGTAAGTGTTAATATCCTGCTAAAATACAAAGTTTATAGATTATTTTATTTGGTTTCTGTAGTAAAGTTTTGGTAGCAGAGGGGCAACCTCTGTGAGAAGAGCCCAGCAGCCATGTCATGTCAGATCAGAGCCAGTTTCAGCTGACTCCAAAAGGCACCCGACGCTGGCCAGAGCCAAGCCAGCGACCCCAAGGTCAGTACAGAAGGAGAGCAGGAGGTGCTCCAGGCATGGAGTAGAATCATATAACCATAGAATCATGAAGGTTGGAAGAGACCTTCAAGATCACCTGGTCGAACCATCACCCTACTACCAATATTACCCTACTAAACCATGTCCATAAGCTGCAGGTCCAACTTTTCCTTGAACACCCCCAGGGACAGTGATGCCACCACCTCCCTGGGCAACCCATTCTAATGCCTGCAGTCTGTGGAGAGGCCCCTGGTGGAGCAGGCTGTCCCCCTGCATCCCATGGGTCCCATGGCAGAGATCTTGCTGCAGCCTGTGGAGGAGCCCCCAGTGAAGCAGGTGGATGTGGCCTGGAGGAGGCTACAGCCCATGGAGAGTCCCCCCAGGAGCAGCCCCCTGGCCAGGGCTGCAGCCCGTGGAGAGGAGCCCACTCAGGAACAGGGGATCTAGGGGGATCTGCCGCCCATGGGAGACCCATGCTGGAGCAGTTTGCTGCTGATGGATGGACCCTGTGTTACAGCCCCATGTTCTTGAAGAGCTGCTGCCTGTGGGAAGGCCACGCAGGATGAGTTTGGGAAGGATGGCATCCTGTGGGAGGGACCCCATGTGGAGCAGGGGCAGAGAATGACTGAAGGAGTGGCAGAGATGAAGTGTTATGGACTGACCACAACCCCCATTCCCTGTTCCCTTGCACCGTTCAGGGAGAAGATGTGGTAGAGGGTGAATGGGGTGAAGGTGTTTTTAAGTTTCACACTGTTCTGGTTTGCTAGTGATATGCAATAAATTATTTTATTCACCCTATGCTGAGCCTGTGTTGACCATGACTATAACTGTTGAGTGATCTCCTCCTTATCTCATCCCTTGAGCTCTTTTCATTATATTTTCTCTCCCTTTCCCTTTGAGGAGGGGGAGTGTGAAAGCAGTTGTGGTGGAGTTCAGCTACCCATCTGGGTAAAACCACCACAATTATAACTCAGCAGAAACAGAACTCCAAGAAAATCAGGGGGAGGAGAAGTTAAACTTCAGTTGAGACCTCAAAACAAATAAATAAATAAAAAGTATCTGGCAAAGAGAAAATAGAAAATGTTTCAGAAAGGGCAGTTGTGGAAATTAAAACAAGGCTTCAGTTCCATTTAACCTGCATCTTCTTCCCTATTCTCTGAGCTATCAGCTATTCTCTGATGTAGTGGGAATAGTTGCTTCAGTGACCCTGAGAGTTCTGCAAAAAGGAGTTTAACTCTGTAGGTCTACACAAAGTGGACATATTGTATGTGAAAAATTCAATGCAGATTCCCCAGGTTAAAGCACTACTAACAAAACAAGCTGCTTTCATTAGGAAAGCATTATATAGGCACAAAAGGTAGCTCATTCAGCAAGTACTATGATAGCCATGGGAAAGTCTTATTTATGCCTAGATGATGTCTGACAAGCTGGGAGGGACTGAAGAGTAGAATACTGAGAAGATAGAAACAAACTCACATGCATTTCAATTAAAAAAAAAAAAAAAAAAAAAAGTAAGCTTAAAAAAGACTCCTGTATACACAAATTGATATTGATAATATTTAAATAATGAGCTTTATGTGGAAAGCAGGAAAAAAATATATATATATATATAAAGAGGACCATCAAAGTCATTTCAGTGTAGCTAAGTATCCTATATACAAATTCATATTGAAAAACATGTAAAATTGATAAACAATGTGCTAAAAATAGATCAGAAAGAGGCAGCTTGTGGTGGTTCTTGCAAAAGCTCCCTGAACGTTCTCATTAGCATACATCTTTCATGCATATGACACTGCACCTTTTGGAATTGCTGTGAACATTTATTATTTAAGATCTATTGATCCTTCTACACCTGAAAATAGTGATTTCCTTATATAAGTTCCCAGATGTAATTTTATGGTCAATAATTCTTTCAAGGAATTCCCCTTTTGAGGTGCTCTAATGTTTCCCTTCTTGACTTGAAGAACATGAATATGAATGTCTGTATTATTTGTCAGGATTTTTCTACTATTGCCCTTCCACAACAAGAAATTTGGAGGAACCAAAATCCACTAAACAAGTGAAAAATCAAACTGTCTGCATTCCAAGTAGCTGTAAAAAAGCCCTCCTTTCTTATTAAACAAAATATTAAAGGGAGTGGAAAAAACACTGAGAAACATGAATAAATAATACATATATTAAAAATAATAATAAAAATCTGAATTTGAAATAAAACATTACTGGAAAACACTCCAAAAAAAATGAAGCTAAAGAAAAATAGCTGATAGTTCAAAAGAGTTGCAGACATTCATGCTAACACATTAGAGGTAATTCAGGAACAAAATTCTGAAATTCTATAGGTTTTACTCCTGCATGTTTAAAAATAACCTAGATACTGGAAGAGATTGGCTATTGCAATTTCCATACATGGAACAGTCCTTTGGACTACAAATGTCTGTTCCATCACCACAGCAAGACATTTTTTTTTTTTTTTTTGGTAGTATTTTTCTGATACCAGGACAGCAATAATTGTGGGCCTGACTTAACTTCACAAACTTCTGTGAATTGTGCATCATGCTATATAATTGGTTAGATGAAAATACCTGCAACAGGTTGAAAAAGTTCCTTTTATAGTGTTTGTTATAGCTCTAATGCTATAACATTATGGTAATGCTATATGGGGTAATGGCCACAAAATGGAGCACAGGAAGTTCCGCACCAACATGTGAAAGAACTTCTTCATGGTGAGGGTGACGGAGCAGTGGAACAGGCTGCCCAGGGAGGTTGTGGAGTCTCCTTCTCTGGAGATATTCAAGGCCTGTCTGGACGCCTACCTGGGCAACCTGCTCTAAGGAACCTGCTTTGGCAAAGGGGTTGGACCTGATGATCTCTCAAGGTCCCTTCCAACCCCTACAATTCTGTGATTCTGTGATTCTAAAGAATGGGCTGCTACACACTTATCATGTGTACCAAAAACAAGGGGAAAGGACTACTGAACTGAGTCAATTGCACCATTCATACTGTCTTGGAGAATGGAAGAACATAGTAAATTGCTGAATATTCCTGAGATGTCTGTTATGAGCATCACATGACTTCTCTTCATCATATCCTCCCCCTACCGGTATAAATAAGGTATTACAATGAAGCTCAGGACAGTAAGGATTATTTTATTTTATTTTTCTCCACTTAGCCTATGAGTGAATATTGAATAAAGCACATAGGTACTTACTTAGCCAGTTCCCCATTTGTAAAATCAAGAAAACATTTTTTTTTTTTTTTAAATATTATTAATTATCAAATGAAGATAGCTGTATGAATAGCTGATATGAATAATAGCTGTATCCAGATTCATTTTATTTTACTTTATTCTTGGTAACAATTGTATCTTTAAAATGTTTTAAAATACCAGTGTGACTGACAAGTTAGAAATTCCAGATTTATTTAAGGAGCTTAGAAAATATAAACAGCATACATTTGTTAACATCACTGTCCTGACAATGAAGCTATCAGAACAAATCCATTTTGATTTTTACTTACCAAATGAAAGTATTTAGTTAATAAGATTGGAGCAGACACAATCAGGAATCAAACCTTGTCTGTTAGGATCCCCTTTGTGAAGTAGTGTTTTTTTCCTTATTTAGGTAAATTTCCTTATCCATCCATGCTGTTTTAGACCACACAACTGAAGGCTCTGCCTCCAGACACTATCCTATTTATATTAAATTCAGAACCTTTTTCTTCTCTTGTCTGCTATTCTCTACCAAAGATAAAAAAATAAATGCTCAAATGCTAATAAAAATAAGCATCAGCTGGTGAAAAGTTCCCTTTCAATACCTGTGGATTTTTTTATTTATTTATTTTTATCCATGAGTTTTCACATTACTTTGTATTAATTTGTTATTGTCATTCATGTTAGAAGTGCTTGGTCCCTGCAGACTAATCAATTGATATCTATGTTTTCTTGGACCTGGTAAACTGAACAACATACTAGTGTCAAAATAATTAAATCTTGAGTATTTATATTATTTAGAACAGCAACCAAGAATACAGTAATTTAGTAATGAGTAATATATATATGTGTGTGTGTGTGATAGAGTAGAAAATGGATAAGACCACACTTATGACCAAACATTAAACTTAATTTATGTAAACAGAATAAGGAATAAAAATCAGTAGAAAAAGCTGTCTCCTATACCAGAGTTCCATCACTTCAGATGTTCTCTTTTATTTGGCATTGACAGTGTTGATCAAAAAGGTGTGGGGTTATTTAATTATTTAATTATTTATCTATTATTTAGGTGGATTGTTATTATATTAATGATACATTAGGAAAATATGGCTATTCATGACTTTGTAGTTTGAGACAGTTATAATTTATAATATGATTAGAGAAGATATTCACTTGTACTAAATATTTCATCATTTTGTTAGCTTCAGGTAGAAATACTGTTTAAGAACTTAGTTTTTTGTTGTTGTTGTTGTTGTTGTTTTTTTCTTATATGGTCAGCAGATTCCACTAAAGTTTTAGGAGCTGGATAATGCTTTATGTTTTTCTGCCTGTGACATGGATCTTGGTAGGTATATGATTTCACTACAGTAATAGCCTACAGAAAAGTATTAATATAAATAATTGTGATTTTATGTAAAATAATTTCAAATTATGTATAACAGAAAAATCACTCCTAAATTAAAATAGATATAATATTTTACATTAGAATTCAACAAACCTGTTGAGTTTAGAATTAATGAGGTTATATTATTAACTTTTAGAGTTATTAAGGTGAGGTGTCTGATCTGTTTTTTATGTGTCTGTAGCTACTGGAAGAGTAAGCACCACTCTGTTTCCATGTTCAATATGAGTAGAGAAAGAAACAGACCTACATGGTCCTACTTGGTTGCCTGTAGCAGAAGGGATTATTGTCTAGGTTAGATTACCATTTCTCAAATAATGAAGTTAATTATTAGAATGAGCCTTTATCAAGCCATTATAAGACTTTATAAGATGCCTTATAGTACTGATAATATTTTATGAGTGTTGGTGAAAAATATCACTACATTTTGAATTTTAAATATATTTCAGGAAGAGGGGAAGTAGATACAACCTTAAAAAAATGTCAACACTTCAAAACATCACATTCTATTTTTCCTATAACCTTATTAGGTTATAGGATATGATTTAATATTATTAGTTTAATATTAATAATTTAATAAATTGATATAAAATATAAAATATTAAATTATTAATAATGTAATAATTTAATAATGTGATATTATTAGTTATAGGATATGATTTAATATTTAGCTGTTTTTGAAATAAATTATTTCTCTCCATACAAAAGGCCACATCTAATGCTCTGTAACAATTTACTAAATGGACCTATTTGTGAAATAGTGAACTTTGGAGTACACCAAGGAGGAACAGTGGTGTCTTTGTACTTCCAAAGTTTAATGATGTTTAATACCTTCCCTTTTATTATTCGGAATTAGGTTCACTAATTTCACAGGAACCTTTCTTATAACAAATATTCTGTTGTTATTTAGCTATGCTCCACTTACTTAGATCTTTTTATATTCCCTCATAAACACTCCCTTGGACACAATTAATACTTCTTTTCTCTTGAATATGCTTTGAGAAGTCTTTCTTATTCACCCTGCCACCTTATTGACTAGCAATGCTAAGAGCTGCCCTAATCTTTTCTCTCTGAGTTTGCAATTTACTTCTCTCTTACAGAATTTCAACAATTTCTTCCTACTGGGGTGCTTTTAAAACATTTTCAGTCTTGAATTACAGTCATATAAAGGCAATTACATTTTCAAAACATCCTTAGGAACTGAATATGCACTGCTTTTATGTTACAGTATTTCAAGGTTTGAAATGTTTTAAAGGCATTATAGTTGGAAGAAAATGCTGATAGTAAAGATATACCTATGGTAGTGTGATAGATAACTCTCCAGAAGTCTGTTTACATTTATGTATTTAAATTAATCTATTTCCTTATATTCACAGCCAAAGAAGAAGGCAACAAAGGTGTTCTGTGATGAAATATTACCGGTGCTAAAAACAGCAAATATGTTCTGGATATTATGACATGTCCAGTTTAGATATATAGGATAGATAGATGCACATGGAATTTAGGTGGTTTGTTGATGTTTTGTTTGTTTGTTTGTTCTTTTAACTCTAATACGGTCTGTATTTGTGTGAATGGGCAAGGAATAATATTTACCTGCCATTTTCTCCTAGGAATTTGTTTTTTAGAAAATACATGTAGTCTCTATGTAGAGCATATTGTTTGCTCTATTCAAAAATATGGAAACTGCTTTCCTAAGGGATTATTTATGGTTCCAGGATTGGATCCTAACTTGCAACATATTACATAGCAATGTCAGCAGCAAAACTTGTCCCTTATTCCCTTACCAAAGATTACAAGTGATATTTTTGACTTTCATGCTTGTCTCTGCGAAGATTTCAAAGGATTTTTTGTTGGTGTAGTACTTTTTGCAAATGTTAGAACAGCATGGTTTCAACATTGCTTTATGGAAAGTATGCATAATAAAGTTATTATACTAAAGTAAAAAAAAATAAAAAAAATAAAACAAAACAAAAAAACTATTAAAAGATAAGAAAAGTGAGTCATCAACTCTGTACATTTTTTAAGGAAGAATGTGCTAGACAGAACTTATTTACTATCTTGAAAAGCCTCAGGAAAACAAAGGAGATGTACTACAGGGAGAGAATAGAGTTAAATGTGATTTGTTCTCCATTTTTTTCTTAACATTATTCCTACTGGATTTCTTGTCTCTGTGATGCAAGATGACTGGAGATTATCAATAGTCACAGGTATTTTGGGGAAAGGAATCTATCTATAAACAATTCTAATTTATATGTCATTATTTTTGAAATAATAAAATAAATAAATATTTGTTTAATAAAAATGACCTAGTTACATGCAGAGAAATCACCCTGAGTTCTGGAAAATGAGTCAGCCTCTCAATTCACTGTGGTTCCTCTTCGAAGGGCTAAACACATATCAGACACATTCCTGTGAAAAGGGACAAAACACACCTAACAATCTATTTCTCTTGTGTTTCAGGACCTAGAAAGGCTCAGGCAGTACTTTAGAACTTTAATGAAAAGGGATATGTTTTCTAAATGATAATCTAAAGGTACTATGGCTTTATATTGGGCTCATATGATTAGCTTTTGGTAGCAGGAGAGCTGCAGGGGTAGCCTCTGTGAGAAGAGCCCAGCAGCTGCCCCATGTGAGATATGGGACAGTTTCAGTTAGCTCCAAAGGAACCACCTGCTGGCCAGAGACAAGCCAATGAGAGATGTTGGTTGGGCCTCTGTGAAAGCAGATTTAAGAAAAAAACAACAACAAAACTGCTGCACAACAGCACCTGGGAGAGTGAGGAGTGAGAAACAGCCCTGTCAGGCTAACCACCCAGCCCTGGCACTAACCCAGGGTCAGTTCAGAAGGAGGGCAGGAGGTGCTCCAGGCACGGAACAGGAGTTCCCCTGCTGCCTGTGGAGAGGCCCCTGGTGGAGCAGGCTGTCCCCCTGCAGCCCATGGGTCCCATGGCAGAGAAGATCTCCTTGCTGCGGCCTGTGGAGGAGCCCCCAGTGGAGCAGGTGGATGTGGCCTGGAGGAGGCTGCAGCCTCTGGAGAGGAGCCCACGCAGGAGCAGGCGATCTGGGGGGGAGCTGCCGCCCATGGGGGACCTGTGCTGGAGCAGTTTGCTCCTGACAGACCCCGTGGTGTGGATCCATGTGGGAGCAGTTCTTGAAGAGCTGCTGCCTGTGGGAAGCCCATGCAGGACGGCATCCCGTGGAAGGGACCGCACGTGTAGTAGGGAAAGAGTGAGGTTGAAGGTATTTACTCTCTGAGTAAATACTTTTTTCCTAATATCTAATCTAAATCTACCCTCTTTCAGTTTAAAACTCTTACTAACTCCTTGTTCTATCACTACACCCCCCTGGCAAAGAGTCCCTCCCCAGCTTTCCTTTAGGCTCCCTTTAGAAATAGGAAGTCTGGTCTCCCTGGGTCTCCCTAAGATACCTTCTCTTCTCTAGGCTGAACAACCCCAACTCCCTCAGACTGTTTTTGTGGGAGAGGTGCTCCAGCCCTCTGATTATCTTTGTGGCCCCCCTCTGGACTCGTTCTATTATGTCCATGTCCTTCTTGTGCTGGGTGCCCCAAAGCTGAACATAGTGCTTTAGGTGGGGTCTCACACAGTATTCATCAGAAGTGAAAATCTAAGTATCGAACAAGAAATAGAATTTTAAATCAGATTATAATCTTTGAATTTCCTGAAAGACATATAGAAAAAATTATGTAGATTGGGCTGATTTTAAATCTATAGCTACAAATTACATTGATGGTTAGGTAAATGACAATCCACAAAAGTATTAACCTTCCATTTCAAGAAAGAAAGAATTTTAATAAAACATCTATAATTATGCTGGATGAAGGAAGTGTAATAGGAGGTAAATGGAAGGGAGATAGAACATAGAGATGAATGGAACTGAAATACTTCTTAACCTCAAGAAACAGATTCATTCTTATTTATTGGAATTTAGGAATTACTTGAAATAGTACTACAAAATCCTCTAGATTCTCAACTTGTACAAGCTGATATTGCTTCATACATCTTTTAATTTTAAAGGACTTTTTGACTCAAAACCCTAAATTACCTTCATAGTAATATTTTTTACTCAAAAAAGTCCGTGTTCATGAAAATAGGTCATTTAACAACAGTTTTAATGTTCAAAACTATGAAAAGCTTGTCAGATCAACATATTCCATGCTATTTCTTTGATTTATATTTTATAATTTAAAATGTTACTTTATAACTGATGTAATTAAACCTTTGTCTTGTCTGACTCAAACAGAAACCTGAACACTAGCTTCAGCAGGATCTAGATTTAAACCCCACTATGCCTAAATAATTTTACCTTGTTGCAATAATAATCTGCAAATGGAGAGTATTATTGTTGCATTGTGATGACCAACAGTCTGAGTACTGTATTTCTTGCCATTAAAATAAATATTTACTTATTAATCACCATTTTAATCAAGCAGTGATATTAATAAAAATAACTTTTAAAATATAACAGAATTTCTATATCTTATAAATATTCAAAAATATAACATTCAAATGATCATATTCATTATTTTAATTAAATTTAAACTCCAAGAACTACCTACATCCATTAATAGTTATCAATATTTTCTTGGTAAAAAAGCACCAGTAGTGTAGGGAATTGCAAACCTTAGACAGCTGTCAAATAAAAATAATGTGTATGCACAAACCAAGGAGTTTAAAGAATGATCCATTTGTGCTCTGGACATAAAGGATAGTGTTACATGCTATTAATGCACACTTGTTGTGGGAAATAAGCAATTTATATTTGAAGCAGTGAAGAATGTGTGTTAGTTTTTATTTTATTTTTATTTATTTCATTTTATTTCATTATTTTAACTTAAAAGAGAAAGCCCTTGTCTCCTTTACAGTGATATTTAAGAGGTTTACATAAATGAGTGACTACTTCATTAATCATTGTTTAATTGTAGCTATAGCTTTGTATTTTTCATAGAACATCAGGGGGAACAGAAGATATACACTGACAGAAGATATACACTGCCAGAAGTATACACTGACCTAAGAATTTATTCCATGTGAAAAGGTCATGTCAATTACATATGTGAGTAGGAATAAAAGCAAAGAAAAAGAAACATGTTAGAGATACAACTTATAGGATAAAAAGCAGTATTTTTACAGAGGTATAGAACCAAAGTGATATTTATTAGCTTTTTTTTTTTTTTTTTAATGAGTCTATAAAAGCATATTTCATCTCAGTTTGCTTCTTTATGTAGCAACAGCTTTTTTTAAACTTATATTAAACATGTACAAAAATGCAGTAACAATGATTTGTGGTCAAATGCTTTTGCATTACCCACGTTCCTTTTTAAAGATTAAAAAAAAAAAAAAAAAAAAAAAAAGTATTTTCAGAAGCTTTCATATTGTCACTGATGCCTCATTACTTTCAAATGTCATATCACTTAGAATCATCTGTATGCATGAACATGTGCTAGAAATGACAAGTGTTCTTGGCAATTTAAAGAGACATATTTTCTTTTCCAAATATGTATGTTAAACAAGGTGAAGTAAACATTTTGACATCTAAAAATGATTTTAAAAATCCTCATCTTGACAAATATTCAGGTAGCTGGTTTTGATTCTGCAATTTGGAACAGATGGTAGCAGTGAGTCTAATATCAGACACTTAATGACATATGAATAGGAATCAAAAAAACATATAGTCTCTATTTTTTCATGGTCTTGGGCCCTGACTCTACAAACACATGCTTCCTTTCATATGAATTGACTTGCTGAACCCAAAAAGTCTGCTCCAGTGTTTAAAATTAAACATTTAATTTTAAAAAGCATTAAACATTTAGTTTAAATAAATAAATAAATCAAGCAGAACTGCTTTTAGAGTCATGGTTGAAGATTATATACCTCAAAATTACATACTCTTGTGAAATGTCATATGCAGGTCACATGCACGCATTCTGGATGCTGCTGATAGACAGCACAACTCTTCCTCCAATGGTTTTGGCATCCACTCTTCGGAGATAATTCATACTACAGTATGAAAAAGAAGATCACACGGATCTCCATTTCTTGGGTACCTGTTGTGGTGTAACCCTGCTGGCAGCTCAGCACCACACATCCATTTGCTCACCCTCCTCCTGCAGTGGGATGGGGTTAGAGAATCATAAAAAAAAAAAATAGTAAAAGATTGTAGGTTGAGATAAAGACAGCCTATTAGGATATAAAAGAAAGAAAAAAAAATAATAATGATAATAGTACTACTACTAATAATGTGTATGAAACAAGTGATACACAATGCTCATCACCCACTGACCAATGCCCACCTTATCCCCGAGCAGCAGTCCCCCCTGCCCCAGCCAACCACCCCATATTAATTGTTCAGCATGACGTCAGATGGTATAGAATATCCCTTTGGCCACTTTGGGCCATCTGTCCTGTCTCTGTCCCCTCTCAGCTCTTTGTGCACCCCCAGCCTCCTCGCTGGCAGGGCAGCAGGAGAAGCTGAAAGTCCTTGGCTTAGTGTAAGCACTGCACTGCAACAACAGAAACATCATCATGCTATCAATATTATTCTTATCCTAAACCCAAACCACAGAACCAAACCAGCTACTACGAGGAAAATTAACTCTATCCTAGCTAAAACCAGGACAGTACCGTCTCAAATATTTTATAAATTGCCTGAAGTTTCATTTTATTGTTTATGTTTTTTTGTTTGTTTGTTTTTGTTTTTAAGGAAGCATGTTCACATTGAGTGTGTGTTTAAATTTTAACAGCTTCACAAGTAATTTATGATAATCTGCTAAGTATATCGGTCCTTTGTCTGTATATTATCTAGATTATGTAGAACTAATGTAAAAGAATTTTCATCCACGATAAGCAAAATGAATATGCAAGTAATATATAAGCTTAAGTGCAAATAGTGACTAAAAGTTCTTTATTTCAACCTTATATCCCGAATGCTACAAAAATAAATAAATAAATACATACATACATAAATAAATACATTTCATTGCTAGCATAGGTGTTTGACAAATCTTAGTGGCATTGTTTTTGCAGGATAAAATAAATGTGTCTTATATACACATATGTAAACTAAATGTTGTAGGTGTTAACATACTTTGTATGAGCCAAGAACAGACTGAACATCTCATAGTGCTCCTGCTAACCTTCTTATCTATGGATATTTTGAGTCTAAACAATTCTATGTAGTTCAACTCTAAAATATTCACTTCTAATTACAGATCCATTATTGAAATTACTGCTTGTTAAAAATGAAGAAAAAAAATCTTGTCATATGTAAATGTGTATAGGTAATTAGTAGCTATTTCACTTATTATCTTAATGTCTAAAATTGGTAACAAAAATTGAATTTGAAACATTATGAAATCTTAAATCTTCATTCTGCAATGTGGAAAAAATAGTATTGGCCCTACTGTAATCAATTTCTGTGAGTATTCAATAGAATATAAGAAAAAAAAAAATCTTGGAAGAGATTAGCTACCTTGTAAACTTAATGAAAATACATGTCTTACCATTTTACTTCCACTTTTATTTTAGTTAGAATTTCTTCAAAAATTTGGCTGAAATTGGCACATTTTGATTATTGATACAAACAAAGAAGTCTGAGCAGTCCTTTACTTTGTGTTGGTACATTCATGCATAATAAATCTTGACACTACTACTATAAACCTATTGTGATGTGGTTTAGTAAATGGCTGGGAAAAAAAAAAAAAAAAAAAAAAAAGTGTTCTTAAAACACTTGCATTTTGCATGAGAGCAGCCTACAGTTCTCCAAATCACAAAAGATCTCTTTCATGCTTCTTTCACTGCCTGTCACTTTCTAAATGAGAATGTAGTAGTACAAAATATAAAAAAGCCAAATGATCAAAGCTTAGCAACTAGTACCACAAATATCACATAACAAGACTATTAATATTTTTAAAGTTCATCTCAGACAGAAAATACCTTTTCCTGACATCTTTGCTAGTCCTTCTCTTGCAATATTTAACTACTGGTAGTAACTGCACATCTAGCTTGTGAGATGAGGGCTGCAAAATTATATAGTATTTTAATTATGGGATGCTGGAGGCTCTTGTTTAAAGGACACAGACATAGCTTCTTTCTGTTAAGCAAAATGTTTCCCCTCCCTACCACTATTTACCAAAATTTCTCAGGCTGATTTTCATCTGAGTACGTACCCTTCCTTTCACTTAGATGGATACAGATTTGTAAGTACTGCAAAATCCCAACAAGGAGGAAATAGTTTAGACATGCTAGCCATTTTGGGTTCATCTTAGGAGATCTTGTCTCTGTGAGGCCTCTATTAGCAAAACCTGGAAATCAGGACTATGTCATCCAATTGGTACTTCTTCTGTGATGGAAAAGGTTTTCTTGATCTTCTGGTCACAGAAAGAATACTTCTGTGTTGTGTACCATCAAGGTGGATACAATACCTCATCTCCGATCATGGGGTAATCCATCATTTCAGTGCCATATTCTTGGGAATGGTTTTGTCCATAAGAGAAAAATAAATAAATAAATAAATAATGTTTTTGTCCAGTTGAATGGATACATTGCATTGTTCTGGAAAAGGGAACTGGAGACAGGTCAGATAACACTACAGTCAGCCTACTGCTGAAGCTTGCTTTAGTTAAGGATTGATGACACTACTTAATGCTTATAGAGCTGCAGAAACTCCCCTTCAGTGAAGCAAACATTAATTTAGTCCATTAGCTCCAACATGAGGCAATGCTTCTTTAGAATACATCACTTCTCTGTGATTAAGGTACCTGCCTGAGAGGTAGGAGAAATGACCTCAAATTTACTTTCTCCCTGCTTCAGGGCAAAGATTTGAACTTCAGTCCTCTAACTCACAGGTGAAGCTTTTATACACTAGGGTCTCAGGGTTTCTGCAGTAGAGCTCTCTTTTTTTTGGAGCTACTCCAATTTTTACAAAATACTTTAATAGCCCTATACAAATGAAATCATTCTATCCTTTGATAGTTTAGAGTGTTTAATACAAAACATAGTCACTTTCTGGATGGCTCCATCTACCAGTCCTTATGCTGGACCAATTCTCTCCTGTCATCTGCCACAGTTCCTGATCAATCATATTCACCCACATATTCATCATGTTAGTCTCAAAGGCATTCTGGATGTGAGACACCTGTTTTCCAGACTACTCTGCAGAGAAGGTAGAGAACTCTTTTACAACACAGAACTGAGGGAAAATAACCTTTTTCCTCTCCAGAAATGTGATGATTAAGATATTTCCAAAGAGGCAGGTTCAGATCCAGTTGTCTGAGGAGTAAAATAACTACCTTACCCTCAGTGAATGTCCTCAGTGTTACATTTTCAGAGAGGAGAGAAGAGGAGGAGGCTCCTCAGTACAAGAGGGATGTAGAACTTCTAGAGATCACAGCACAGAGTCACAAGGATGATTAAGGGATTGGAGCACCTGTCTTGTGAGGAAAGACTAAATGAGCTGGACCTGTTTAGCCTAGAGAAGAGGAGATTGAGCAACCTCTTAGCAACCTCTACAAATACCTGAAGGGACAATGTAAAGAGGATGGGACCAAACTTTTTTCAGTGGTGGCCAGTGATAGGACAAGGGGTAATGGGTATAAATTGAACCACAGGAGGTTTCATTGCCATATGAGGAAGAACTTCTTTACAGTTTGGGTGATAGAGCACTGGAACAGGTTGTCCAGAGAGGTTGTGGAGTCTCCTTCTTTGGAGATATTCAAAACCCACCTGGATGTGTTCCTGTGTAACATGCTCTAGGTGATCCTGCTTGAGTAAGGGGGGTTGGGCTAGATGATCTCTGGAGGTGCCTTCCAGCCTCAACCATTCTGTGATTCTGTGAAAGCCCCACTCCCCCATGGAAAGCCAAGCCTTATGTAGCTTCTGCTCTCTTTTTTACACCCAACTTGATTTTCTTTTATTTATTTATTTATTTGTCTCATGGAAGATTATATGTAGCTAACTCATTTTTGCACTTTGTTATTTCAGCAAGAAAAAAAGAAAAGTAAAACTGGATTGATTTTTTTTGTAGCTGTTCAATGCTGTTTCAGATTGATGCTGAAATGATAATTCAGTTTTTATGACTATCTTCTGGCCCTACACAAAATGGAAACTGAACTCTTTAGTGGGATAAAATTAAAACTGGCAAATTCTCTTTCAGCGTTAAGGAAAAATTGTCTCTGGATCAATGTTTGTGCTTCAGATATAACCCATTAGACAGAGATCGTTTGCTTTCCTTTGCTAATAAGTATAGTTCTTGTAAAAGCTGGGCATCGTTCAGGACTTTTCTTAGTTAGCTCATATTGTGGAACTAACTGTCTAGAAATAATGTCATGATTATACTTTCCCAAAAAATATATCTGAAAAAAATATAATCTTAGTTCAGTTTATTCGTGTTATTTTCACAGTGCTCTATGATCTATACAGGTTCTCCCTGCATTGGTTTTAAGCCAAAATACTAAAATATATTTTTAATGTCATTTTTGGTAACATTAAGAACAAGCTGATGAATCAAATTTTATATCTCTCTTATCCTGTGTTTGCCATCTGTTTTTGTATACTTTATGTGCTTAATTGGTTTCTTGAAGCAAGATCACTGTTCAGACATCTAGAAAGCAGAATCTTCTTATAACAGAATTTATTAAAACAGACTGCTATGGAGCTTTTCACAAACTCCTTTTTGTTGACAGGGATACATACTGTGGTAGGTTTTCATATTATTTTGAATTTATTGTTAGCACAAAAAGGAAATGATTAAAGTGGCCAGAAATTCAGATCTGTTTTCTTTAGTCCTATTTCATCAGCTCTCTACTGCATCTTAACTTTAAGATAAATATGGTTAACAGCCTTTTTAAAAAATGAGTAACTTATGAATCAAAAGCTGTGTAAGAGATCTTGTTCAAGTTTTCTACCAGTAGCTAATCTGCAGTATGGACAATTTGCTAGAAATGTTTTGGAAAACTTTCTGTATTGCTAAAAATACAATTATGATGGAAGATGCATTGCAACTTCTCTATATTAAACCTAGAATGGAACGTTACTTAATGCCATGAGTGTGAATAAATATGCTGCTATGTAAAATAAAGAGGAGCTTCAGGAAAGAAATGTATCCATAGTACAGCTGCTTCAAAGAATGCAATTTACTACTGTACTTTCATAGTTATAGAATACACTTCCCAAAATCTTTTTGTTGTTGTTGTTTTTTGTTTGTTTGTTTGTTGGTTTTTTAATCTCTTTACCTACCATCTAGTCAGCAAGGAAGGAATAGTAGTTTGTTTGTTTCCATTGCCACCTACAGCTAACTGAAGTCACAGGGCTTTAACACAGCCAAGCAAAGAAACAAGCTCATCAGTGAGCATTAGGATCAAGTCCACAGGTCTTTTGCTGATTTTCCAGTCCCTAATTTAGGATTTTCTTTGTTTAATAGTGTAAAAACTTCTCATACAGTGACAAATCAGAAACCTTTTGGGAGCATATGGTCTTCCAATGGTATGTTCAGGAAATAAAACTACATATCATTAACCATGTTAGGGCAGATATATGTGCAAAGTCTGTGGGCAGTGCAAGGAATTCAACACGTGAAATGGGATACTAGATGATAAGTATGAGAGTTCTGAGATATACTCATATGTAACATTCTTTGAATAAAAGAGGATAAGATAAGGTGATGTGAGTGCTAATTCTTGTAATCTGGAAGTATTTTCCTGAAACTCTATCTGCCCCAACCTAGACAGAAGTTTTTCTAAAAAGATTTTTTTTTTTTTTTCCAGTCATTTTGGTATTCTCAAACAAATCATCATAATGTAACTTATGTGACTTGTTATGGCTAATTTGATGTAAGGGGAGAAATGTTTTGAGATCATGTGGAATTGTTTCTTGATCAGCTACAGTTAAACACAGATGAATAGATTATCTATATCAGTAAACTCAGGAACTAATAAGATAATTCATTTGTATATAAAAGATATTTCATCTTTATCTTAATATGTATGCTTTCATTTTGTCATTAGAAGTATTATTCACAGGGTCTGTTGGTGTTTAACAAGCCTATTATAATGGTAACTTTGTTTTTATTGCTAAAGCAATATTACTGTTTATAAGCAGTAAGGTGGACTTATAAAAATCACTTTGCACTCCAATCTAGGTAGACTGCTGTGATATTGCTTGCTATATTTTCTAGACCTATTGCCAAAAATAAAGCTTTCCAAATTAACATAGTTAAGGAGCATAGTATATCAAAAAGTAACAATAAATACATAAATAAAAATCAAATCATTGCTGCTCCAAAGCAAAACAAAGCAAACAAAAAACATTGAAGCAGCAATGTCTTATTGTCTTATTTAAATTCCATATTCCTTAAAAAGATAAACAAACCATGTGATATATGAAGTCAATGTTATCAGGTAAAGCAATAGGAATTGTGATGAGGGTGTTTGGTCAGGCCCTACAAAGAACAGTGGAGGCTCCTTGCTTAGTATTTATTTTGAGTTGGAGCAGCCAATTCCCAATAAAATTTAAAAGATCACTTCATTCCCTGCTTTGTGCCACAGTTATTTGACCTGAAGTTTCCAAAAGTAGCAAGGCTTTCCCTGGTCAGGGTGAAAGTTTTCTTAGCTTTAGACTCACTAGGATTTAGAAGCAAGGGATATCAGCACACATATCTTGGAATAGGCCTTATTTTCCTGTGCATGCTGGAAAGACTTCTGACATTCACTGACAGCACTGGGACTGCAAGCAAAAGCATTCATCACTCTTTCATTTTAAAATGTGAATATATGGGAAGGAGTTTCTCTTTATTTTAAATAGATAGCTCATTTAAGAAATTAGATCACAGAATCATCTAGATTGGAAGAGACCTCCAAGATCACCTAGTCCAACCTCTGAGATCAGCTCTTCCAGTTCTGACAGTGATGAACCCCTACTGCTGATTCTGACCTGACATATAAAGAAGAAGCAGGCATCTATGGCACTTGAAGACCTCAGCTAGAATGCCTATATCCTGGTTTAGTGACAAATTGAAAGAGCATTAGCAGGGATGCAGAACCAGACCACAAGCTTCTGCTGTCCAGGCTGACTCTAGACATTTTGCTTGTCTTCCTTTTGGCTCATGAGCTTCTGCAGTCTTGACTCTAGAGGCTTGTTCTAGCAGCAGGAATGAGTATTACCATCCTAGACTCTTCCCAGCACTGCCTGCATGCACACCTCCAGACAGCAGAATCTCTGGCCTTGAGTCACAGCCAGAGCTGGAAACTGGCAAACTTTCAATGCTGATATTACTTCCATATCTTTCTGTTCACCCATTGGTCACATTTATGATAGATCTAAATAAAGTATTGACAACAAAATATCTAGTGAGTTCTGTTTCCTTCTTCCTTGATTGCCACGAACTGTAATTCTGGTTGGGATATTCTGGACATAAGTGGTGAAAAAGATGTTGAGTATTAAAAATGGTTACAGTATTTCATTATGGTGAAAAAGGTTTGTTGAAGATGGGGTACTTGAGTTTTGACTTTCAATTCATCTTATTTCCTGGAAAACTCATTCTGCAGAGGAACCTCTTGCCTTCGTTTATTTTTACTCAAGTCATTATTGAGTAGACTCAAAAAGTTTTTTTTTTTTTTTTTTTTTTTTTTTTTAAATAGCCTGCCTGGACCTTATGAAAACTTGTATTCCATTTGTCTGGTGGAAAAATATCCTTCTTTCATTAAAAGCATTTTAGCTTTTGAATGGTGTTATTGTCTCAACAATAGGAAATACTAAGATGGTTCTCTCATCCTGTCATAGAATTACAGGATTTTGTTTTATTTTTTTAAAGTAGTATACTAATTGTATGGTGCAGTCTGTTATGAGGAGATAAAATTGAAAGGCAAAGGGAAAACAAGTGAGTCTTTAATTTGACTTGGGAGACTGAAAAAGTGGCGACATTCCTGTCAAATTTGAGAAGGGAATTCTTTACTGAAAGTGATAACTCACTGAATTAATAGCCATCCAGTATTGCCTGTTTGGACAACAGTAAGGAAAGAAAGAGGATTAACAAGAGATGATTCATCATGAATAACTTAACTGGCTCATAAGAGGAAATATACATATTCACAGTCCAGTCTTACAGGACTTATTCATTCAACATTTTCCCTGATATTAAGGGAATTTCTATCTGTTTGCCTGAGTAAGATTTGTAGAGAAGAGATTCTTTCTTTCTTTCTTAGACTTCTACTTCTTTTATACCACTGAAGATTACTATCTGTGGTCTCCCTAAACATTTTTTTTTTTCCTTGCATACTCAGATTACCATTTTATTTTCTCAAGGTTCAGTTTAGACTGAAACAACACAATGCACTGTTATTTCTTCAGTAGGTCTGTGAACACTGTTAAGAACAGTATTCACCCAATTATCATACAGTGGCAGAATACTTTTTTAAATTATTATTTATTTATTTAATTCCCCGAAAAGTGCCTTGGAACAGGACACTGATTGTCTCACCTAAACATACTGGGGGATGAAGCAATCAGCTGGTTGTTGATTCACCTGACTTTGCTATTGCATTATGTTAGCAGAGGAACAGAAATGAACAACAACAAGAACCATTATCTTAGCTCTGTGTTTTAAAACATATCCTATGAAGCCAGTGCAGCTTGTGGATTAAATTCTCACAACAGTAGCTGTAAGGAAATAAAGACTTAGGGAATTATAGAAGCTAAAATCATGCCATAAAAAGATAGTAAAGCCAAATTTTGGACATCTCTGTCTACTGTAATTGATTTGAATTTCCACAACTTTAAAACTAGCACTGTGAGAGAATAATATAACCCTTAAGAGGTAAACTAGGGACAGATGTTAGCAGTATATTATAAAATGAAATAGAACATATTTTATTTAGACATAAGAATACATTAAAGAAAACTGGGCATTTGTAGTCCTGAATGCAAAATTTACAGTGCAAAATGTAGACACAAGTGAAGTAAAATGTTTCCAGAAGGAGGTTTAATTGTAATATAGCCAGTGCCACTGCCTCACAGGCAAGCTAGTTTACAATTTATAGTGAGAATTTCTAAGGAGGAAAACTAGTTGGAATATTAGAATATATTAGAATACTGATCATGCACTTCATTTCAGTATACAATGCAATGATGGTCTGTCAGTGTAAGTTGTTTTATTATTATTATTATTATTTTCAAACACATGCAACTCAAGCTTCTCTGTAATCCATTTGTTATGGGATTCACTGTGGCACAAAATAATCAGGAAGCTTTGATTCTAAGCTATGGTGATGGAAATACTAAGAGATTTTATTTATTTATTTATTTATTGTATTCTTCCTTTTACCAATGAAAAATACAAGTCACTGATCTTTTCAATGGGATCTCTGAAAGTGAATAAAATAACTTTTGCTTTCACATAGGCACAATAACGGGGAGGAAGACATACTGTATTTTTTGCTATAAATTTTTAGTAAATTAATGGCCTGTGTTCTCACTCATTGTGAGATGCAGCACCAACTTTGAAGGCCTTAGCAAGAGAAGGGAATTGATGTAAAATAAGGAGTGCATATGTATTAGTAGTGAAGAAGCTGGTAAGAGGAAACAGTACTGGAGGCAGCAGAAGCATTAATCAGCTTTTACAGGCAAATTCATTTCTTCTTCGTCTTCTTCGTCTTTTAATACGAAGGCCCGGTTCACACATACTCAGCATATGTTTATGGATACATAGAACTGATACAATTGGTTAAATTGTATTTATCCCTACAACGTTCCACTCACAGGTGCAGAGTCTCTTTTTTTTTTTTTTTTTTTTTTTTTTTTGCTAATTCTGCTGTTTCTATTTTTTGGTAAAAGAGATTTTTTTTGTGGTGGTGGTGTTTTTTGTTTGTTTTTGTTTTTGTTTTGTTTTGCTTCATTGTTGCTGATGCTTTTCTTTTTCTGTTGTTCTTTTGTTTCTTTTTTGTTATTGTTGGGCTTTTTGTTGTTGTTGGTTTTGGTTTTGAATGCATCAATCATTTGGTGATAAAGAGAATAAGGCAGTTGTTTCTTTCTTGGATTACAGTGTGGACTAACCTTTTGATATTACTGCAAACCTACAGGGGAAAACAATGGAAAAAGAGGCATAGCAGATACCTTACTTACATGTTTGCCCTGACAAATCCATCTTTTCCTCCCTCAGCTCTGCAATATATGCCCTCTCTCTCCACCCTCCCCCCCCCCCCCCCCGACACATCTTTGGGATTCTCTTTTACTCTGGATTCACATATGTCCAGTCATTTCCTTGCCAATAATACTTCTCAACTTCAGGACAGCTCCTTGATCAGCAGCAGGCAGGGCACAACTCTGGGAGCACTCAGGCTCCCATTCCTTCTGAATGCTACTCAGGTCTTCTTCCTTCTTCTGTTGAAATTGGCTGTTTATCAATTCCCCTCACCCCCAAATCATCTGACATATATCCCCAAAGTTAGGCCTTATTTTTTTTTAATTTCGTCTGTTCAGTCACACTAGGTCTTTTCACCTCATCTGTACTTCAGATTCGTTATCACTGACACCAACAGCCAAAATGGAGCTTCATTGCTAACAGGCAAGAACCACAGAGAAACAGCTCCCCCAAATGGTGCGATAAACCTGAAAAATACATGCTCACATACTCAAACATACATACTTACCTCTATGTCTGCAAACTTTAAGGCTAAAAATACAACCTCATTCCCCAAGGTCTAATATTTTGCATACTTGTGGAGTTATATTAACAATTCATAACCATAATGAAATGCAGAGCTCATACTCTGTTCTTTCAAAGTAAGGAAACTGCCACAGGTACTGAGTTTACTGCTTGTTAAGACTTGTTCATATGTAGCTGGGGGGACAGCATGAGAGACTCAAGCTGTATTTTGGTTATAAACATGAAGGAACTCTCAAGATTCTGGAGCCAAAAGTATTTTGGTCCACGAAGAAAAAGTCCTGCAATGGTGCTAATCTCAGCATCATCTTATATTGTGGTCAGAACAGTTTTCAGAGGAGAGACCATACAGCACATATGTAGTCACGGAACACATAGAGGCAGTATTTAAGAGATAATAACATGCCTTGGAGCTCACCATGTCCTGCTTTGCCACCTCCTTATTTGAACTAGGGTAGAAATCTAGCAATTCCTATATTGCTTCTTTCCTTAAAGGGTTAAAAGGGCTAAATCCCAACAGCAAAGTCAGTGCTGTCTCTTGTAAAACTCACTTATTAGAGGAAACACTTTAGTGCTGCATGGGAAAATTTTACACAAGAAAAACATGTTTTTCCTTTATATTGTACTATGATGTGATTTTGCTAACTATGAGGCTTATATGTTAAAAAGATCTAGAATTTTTATTTTAAAGGCTTAACAAAACTATTTTTCAAGGCTGAAGATTACATGTTTCATGATTCTTTGCTCCATTATTTCATGTTTTCTTGGAGAAAAGTAAAGCTCTTAGGCCAATAAATGTGAAAAGTCTGTTTGGACAGATATTCTGTTTCTCGCTTTGTTCTTTTATTCATTGTCAGTACAGGAAAATAGCTAATAGCCCTGAACTTTTCAACCTCTGAAGGATGAAACTATGTGGTTCATGTAACTCTTCAGTACCTGAGTCATTCTTCTTTTCTTTGCTACCAGGGGCAGTCATTACAGCTCCTCCCCATCTCTTTCTGTCTTTGCTACATCTTTGTTAAACTGTCAAGGATGTTTGAAAGCAATATAGTTCTCCTTTTTTTCTAACTTCAGAGTTTGCTAGTAGATTGATAACAGTCTTCATATTGATCTCCTCTGTACCAACACAATTCTTACTTCTTTGTAAACACAACACAGGAGAATACAGTATAGTGACAGTTAACCAATATATACTTCTTTTATCCTTGTAATCAGGACTGGGGAACAGAAGTTATCTTTTTATGTCAGACATTTTAAGCAAAAGGGTAACATTTTCAAATCTGCCAAAAGTCAAGCATTTAAATCTTTTTTTTTCTTTTTTTTTCTTTTTTTTTTCTTTTTTTTCAGATCCCCGAATAAACAGTATGTTTCTCTGATTTATGATACCTGCAATTATTGCAATTATTGTTCACTTCAATTCTCTATGCAGTTCTAGGGGCCTGATAGGTAAGGTAAGATGCAAGGTAAGGCTGTCTGAATGTGTGCTCATCTTTGGATGCAGAAGTGAGACAGAGAACTGTTGTAAAGATGATATTACTATGCTTTGGTTTTAGGCACTCAAGTCTGATAGAATAAATCAAAAATGAGGTAGATCCACAAGTTCATTGTAGAATATGTTAGATAAACTAGATGCTTGAGCATAGAATTCAAGATATCTAATGCGTAAGTCAGGCAGGAGCCATCTTCAAAGACAGGACAGATAGACTGATTGTTGGACTCCAGAGCTGGGTTTGGGGTGTTGGTCTGTGCTTGTCTGAACATGCGTCAGCAGTACACCCAGGTGGCTAAGAATGACCAAGGAGGCGATCGTTCCCCTGTACTCAGCTTTGGTGAGGCCACACCTTGAGTACTATGTTCAGTTTTGGGTCCCTCACAACAAAAAAAGGCATGGAGGCCCTGGAGCATGTCCAGAGAAGGGCTACAAAGCTGGTGAGGGGTCTGGAACACAAGTCTTATGAGGAGCAGCTGAAGGAGCTTTGATTGTTTAGTCTGGAGAAGAGGAGGCTCAGGGAGACCTCATTGCTCTCTACAACTACCTGAAAAGGAAATGCAGGGAGCTGGGGGTCGGCCTCTTCTCTCAGGTAACTAGTGATAGGACTAGAGGAAAAGGCCTCAAGTTGCACCAGGGGAGGTTCAGGTTGGAAATGACATGACATTTCTTCTCAGAAAGAGCAGTCAGGCATTGGAACGGGTTGCCCAGGGAGGTGGTGGAGTCACTATCCCTGAGGGTGTTTAAGGAAAGGTTGGATGTGGTATTTAGAGATGTGGTTTAGTAGGTAATTTAGTGGGTAGGGCGATGGTTGGACTAGATGATCTTGGAGGTCTTTTCCAACTTCAGTGATTCTATGACTTCTACTGCTTTCTCTGTTTTTGTTTCTCCAGCTGTCTGACATCTCCGTCCTGTTTTTATCTCTCAGGTCCTGTTAATTTTGCACCATCTACATAAGGGTATAATTTCAGCAGGATAGATAAAGAACATCATGTCCTCCTCCCCAGATGTCTCTGTGCTAATGGCCTAATAGGGCACTTTTCTGGGAATCATTCACCATTAATCATGAGCTTTCTCAACTGTAGAAACATTAGAAGAAAAATCTCTCACTCCCTAAGGGTTCCAAACACTGAATTATTACAGAAAATACAATATCTCTCTCATGTATATTTCTTGTTTATATTTAATTCCACTAGCCAACAAAATCTTCCTTGCTCAATAAGTTATACTATCACCATCTCCTTAGTCTGATTTGGAAGGCATTTTCAGACCAAGAATCAGATTTAATAATGAATAGATGCTGGGATATCTTTTGCCCACTATCTCAAACCACTGTCTCTGGACCGAAGAGAGAAGACCAGGATTCAGTTCCCTTTTTGTACAGAAGCAATCCCATTCTGAACATCCATCCCTTTTTGCATTTCCCATTTAAGTAAAACACTTTTGTGACCCTAAAAGAAAGAACAATATAGGGAGAGATTTCAAGTCTTAGGTAGGGTGAAATATTTTTCTGGAGGAACTATTCATATTTCCAGCAACAGAACCTTGGGAGACCAGATTTGTAATGCTGTTATCCATATTTGGCAGATGAAATTGTCTCAAGCAAATCCTGACCTTTGTGCTATAGCACACTTTCCATAGAGCTACTCTGCTCTGTGTCCACTTACAAATGGCTGTGCATAGTAACAAGTGCTATTCACAAGTAATTTGGGCTCTTTGGCCACTGAAAGCTCAGGCTTTAGTAAAAAAGAAAGTCAGATAAGGACCATTGTCTTTATAAGGCATTTTAAACAGTATCTTAGTATTTTTGACTGGTAATTTTGGGGGAGATTTAAAATTTCATTTCTTAATGTCAGAAGTAACTAGTACTGCATTATGTATGACTTAAAACAACCTCTTCCTAGACTAGAGGTTCTCTAGTTCTTCTTTAACAAGAATAAAGATAGAATATTATTTATTTATTTATTTATTCTGAATGGTTCCATATAGAAAAGGCTGTGGATTATTATTTAATCACAGACTTTTCCATATTCAAAGTGTATTTATTTGGTATATGTGAGCAGTAAAGTTTCTTTCTCTTACTTCTCTGGTTAGTTGACATAATTTGTCCTTTGTTTAAATTGCTAGGACTTCTGGCTAGTTATGAAAGACCTGGAATACTTGATAAACATTTACAAACATGCTTTTCTAGAGGTTTTTTTTTTTTTTTTTTGGAATGGTCTCAGAAAATAGGAGTCCCTGAGTTGCTCAATGATTCTAACATTTCTTACTATGTTTGCATGATGAATGATTCAGTTATACTAAAAAAAGGGATACTCAAGGCCGTATATAAATAGAAAGGTAGAAAGGACTGAGATGGACATGTATGAATTACACCGATTCATGAATGCGAAGTTGCCCTTGGCAGTGCTACCTCAGCCAGCATTTATGCAGCTAATTAACTTTATGAAGGTAATTATTTTCACAAGGATGAACTGTTCTTGAACAATTCTTCCAATACTGGACATGCAAGGTTTTTCTTCAGGCCTTGGCATAAAAATCTTTTTTTTTTTTTTTTTTTTTTCCTGAGGTGTTTTAAAGATTAAATTAGAAAATGTGAAGTACTTCATAAATAAAGTAAAGAACTTGGCAGTAATAATATACCCACTGTATATAATAATAACATAAATGGTAATAACAATAACTATTATGTCATATGCTGAGTCAAACCCAAGATTGGTGTACCCCAATAGATTTTCTTGAGAAGCAAAAAGCAGTCATTTTTTTGAAGAGTTGAAAATAGAGGATCGGAAAAGTTCTTCCTTGTCTACCTTACAGCAATCACAGCTGCAGTGATTCAGTGCCTAGTTGGTAGACTGAAGTGCTGCATTCCAGGTTGCTCGCTTTCTTCCTTATTGTGTCACATTAAGTTTATCTTCGCTCCCCTTCTTCTTTCCAATGGGTTACAAGTAATTATTTCACAGTGGAGCAGTTTTATCAGGAAGAAGAGAAAGTACTGTGGTGGGGGGTTTAAAGCCTACTAAGGACACTTTAATGGAAGATGTGTGTATTAGTAAGGTTTTAGTAGCAGGGGGGCAGCAGAGGTGGCCTCTGTGAGCAGAGCCCAGAAGTTGCCCTGTGTCAGATAGGGGCCAGTTTCAGGCAGATGCAAAACGGACTCACCAAAGCTGACCCAATGAGTCACTCTGGCTGCATGTCTTAGGAAAGGGAAAAAACACTCATCAGGAGCTGGGAAAAGGAGTGAAAAGACACCAAGGTTTTTTGGGGAAGACAGGAGATACTCCAGGCATGGAGCAGTTCCCCTACAGCCTGTGGAGAGGCCCTCTGGTGGAGCAGGCTTTCCCACGGTCAGAGCTCCACCCATAGCAGAGCAGTTCTCCACACTGCAGCCTGTGGAGGTGCAGGTGGTTGTGGCCTGGAGGAGGCTGCGGCCCAGGATGAGCCCCCACAGGAGCAGGCCCCTGGCCGAAACTGCAGCCTGTGGAGAGGATCCCATGCAGGAGCAGGAGATCTGGGGGGAGGTGCTGCCTGTGGGGGACCCATGCTGGAGCAGTTTGCTCCTGACGGATGGACCTGATGGTGTGGACCCATGTGGGAGCAGTTTTTGAAGAGTTGCTCACTATGGGAAGCCCACACAGGATCAGTTTTGGAAGGACAGCATCCTGTGGGAGGGACCCCACGCTGGAACAGGGACAGAGAGTGACTGTGAAGGAGCAGCAGAGATGAAGCATCAGAAGTGTCAGGGACTGACCGCAATCCCCATTCCCCATTCCCCTGTGCTGCTTGGGAAGAGGATTTAGAAGAGGGTAGATAGGAGGAAGGTGTTTTTAGTTTGCTTTTAGTTTCTCACTATTCTAGTCTGTAATCAGTAAGCAATTAATTACATTAATCTCCCTTATGCTGAGTCTATTTTGCCCATGACAGGAATTGGTGAGTGATCTACCTGTCCTTATTTCAAGCCATGAGCTCTATTTTCATTGTATTTTCTCTCCTTGTTCTTTTGAGGAGGGGGAGTGAGAGACCATAGAGGTAATCAATTTTAAACCACCACAACGTGTGAAGAAATTTCTTCATGTGGAAAAGTTAACTTGGGTCAGTCTTCCTGATATCCCTCTCCCTATATCTTCCACTGGGTAATTACAAAAAAACAGAAATTCACTTATGCAAAAGGAGAGCTATCTTTGGGATGTTTATTAACACGTCTCCCATGAGGACATTTATCAAACAAATTCATGGAACGAATGTATTAAAAATAATGCCTATTTTTGGATTAATTCTTTCTTGGGAATTAACTAAGTGCTGAGGGGTTTATTATTCTGAAGTCTGAGTCACTAGTCGATGTCAACATTTTTCAGCAAAGCTAAATGTATCATGTTGCACTGCCCACGGTGGTTAGGCTTTGCCTTAGGTAAACCGACAATGGAGTGAGAGTTTTCCACTTTTTATCTTAAACGTTGGTCATTAATTTCTGATTTCCTTCCTATTTAAATATGTAAGCCTTCTAGCAATGTGAACATACATGTCTCCAGATGTTACTTTGAGGCATTTGATGGACAACAAATATCTTAAATTACAGGCCAATTACACATCAGAGATCTATAGTCACCGTATATTTTGAACACAATGGTAATCAGAGAAATGTGATCCACCTGCCTAAATATGCATGATAAAATGCTTCCTGTCACTTTGCACTGAGATAGGGAAAATAAAATAAAATAAAAAGAGTTCAAAAAACCTCTTTGCAGCAAATAAAACTGTTACTTTGCTAGAAACAGTCACCATACCAGTACTGAAGAGGTGAGTTTATTGGTATGTCACAGCATTCATTCTTTTATACTTCTTCTATTAAAACATTCATTCATCTTCTCTGATTAATTTCTAGAATCTCCTTGAAAGCTTTTCCCTTCTTCTCATTGATTACTGTAAAATTCAAAGCAAGTGTGATTTTCTGCATAATATCATTAGTCTTAACAATAAGATCTGACCAAACCTCAGTTATTTTCTTGTATAGATTGTCTGAACTTCTTGAACACCATTGTACAGTCATTTGTAAATCTACCTATAAGCCTACAGTTTAGAAGCAGACAGGCCTGAGGCCTATTATGATATGTAATAAAACCTGAGTAATTCAAATCACTTCTAAGTAAGTAATGAAATGTATAAATTCTTTATTAATGTATAAAGCTTTATAACTCAGAAGAAAACTGGAAGCCTATAAAGTCACTCTGGCTAATAGATGCCATGGTTTTTATTTGCAGTGTATTGCATAAACATCCATGTTCTTATAAAGCTAGCTGTTAGTAAAGATTATTCTAGTAATAAAGAAGAGCGGAACTTTTCTACACATCTGCAGAATGAAGGTCCAGGAAGTAGAACTGGAAATGTACAAAGACACGTCACTAAAGAGAAGATAGAAATAGCAAACTGCATGGCTGTTTCAGTGGGGCTGTAATTTTTAAGTTAAGGTATTCTCCATCTACAATGCCTCCTTGTAAAGCTCACAGTAAACCTGAGTATGCTGATTCCTGTCCAACACACCAGAGCCAAAATGACTGCAGTGTTCCAGATTTAATCACCAGCAGCAGAGTAAAGATAGAATATTGCTAAGCAAGCAATCTCTATATTTATATTCAGTAAACCACTGAATGTAAAGGGGGTAAATTGAAGATCTGCTCTGGGCTTCACTCTAAGTTAACAAATTTATTTGTTAACCAACTACAGAATATTTCATGTCTTCTTGAACAGAAAAATAAAAAAACACGTACAATATTTAAAGTTGAGTCTTGAAAGATCTGACTGCAGGACAGCCAGAAGACAAGTTTTTTTTACTTGTTTTAGTAGATACAATGTTAATAAAGATTTCTGTGAGAACATCAGAAAACACATGACAAAGACATGGCCATGTTTGACAAATAAGTACAAAGAAGAGTAGCTAGTTCATGAGGAGAAAGATCTGACTGCAGGACAGCCAGAAGACAAGTTTTTCGTACTTGTTTTAGTAGTTACAATGTTAATAAAGATTTCTGTGAGCTCCCAAACTAGTTTTCAACCTTATGAATGCTAAAATGCTAGATACGCTCTGGAAGCCACAGAACTGTTATTAATTGAGAGGATGAAAGAGGGAGAATCACTGTACAACATTTCTTACACACTGTGTTAATAATAGATAGTAGTTTCTAATTTATTTTTAATGGGAATATTGAAAGAAAGGCTTATCTTATGCCTATGTTCCTAGTCTAATATTTCTCTGCGTGTTGAATTCTGTAGTCACCATGCTATTGATGCTGTGTCCTCAGAATGTGTATACAAAGCTTACTCAAACAAATAAATAAAGAGAAGGGTTGGTGAAGAAGAATTATACAGTCATAGAATCATCTAGGTTGGACAAGACACTTAAGATCATCAAGTCCAACCATCACCTAACCCTACCAAGTCCACCACTGAAACGTCCCTGAGTGTTACATCCATGTACCTCCAGGGATGGAGGTACATGGACTCCACTTCCCTGGGCAGCATGTTCCAATGCCTAAACCACCCCTTCCATGAAGAAATTCTTCCTGACATCTAATCTAAACCTTCCCTTGCACAACAACATTTCCTTGTGTCCTACCACTTGTCATCTAAGAGGCTGACCCCCAGCTCTCCACACTTTCCTTTCAGGTAGCTGTAGAGAGCAATAAGGTCTCCCCTCAAACTCCTTTTCTCCAGACTAAACAAGCCCCTCAGCTAATCCTCCTTTTTTTTTTTTTTCTTTTTTTTTTCTTTTTTTTTTTTTTCTTTTCCTAGTAACTTTACCCAGCTTTGTTTATCTTATCTGAACATGTTCCAGCAACTCAATGTCTTACTTGTAGAGAGGTTGTTGTGGTTTAGCCCCAGCTGGCAGCTAAGCACCACACAGCTTTTTCACTCACTTGCCTCCAGTGGGATGAGAAAGAGAATTAGAAAAAAAAGATAAAACGTGGGTTGAGATAAAAGACAGTTTTATAGGACAGAAAATGAAGGAATAATAATAACAATAATAATAATTAATAATAATAAAGATAATTTATATATAAAACAAGTGATGCACAATGCAATTGCTTACTACCCACTGACCAATGCACAGACAATCTCCAATCAGTAGCCACCCCCATCCTACCCCACCCAGCTAACTTCCCTCAGTTTTCATTGTTCCATATGATATTGTTCCATATGTTATGGAACATATCTTTGGCCAACTCAGGTCAGCTGTCCTGGTTCTGTCCCCTCACAGCTTCTTGTGGATCCCCAGCCTCACAGCTGGCAGAGCAGTATGAGAAGATGAAAAGTCCTTGACTCAGTGTAAGCACTGCTCTGCATCAACTGAATCCAAAACATGGCAACATACCAGCCACTATGAAGAAAATTAACTGTATCTCAGATGAAACCAGGACAGAAGGGCCCCAAACTGCCCATGGTACTCGAGGTGCAGTCTTACTAGTGCCATGTACATGGGGACAATCACTTCTGGTCCTGCTGGCCACACTATTTCTGATGCGGGCCAGGATTGGACAGTAAGGTGAGATGAGAACTGGCTGACTGGCCAAGCTCAGAGGGTGGTGATTGGTGATGCAGAGTCCGGCTGGAGACCTGTGGCTAGTGGTGTTCCCCAGGGGTCAGTGCTGGGTCCGGTCTTGTTCAACATCTTCATCGACGACCTTGATGAGGGAGTAGTGTCTGCCCTCAGCAAGTACACTGGCTGACATGCCAGTGTACAAAGCTGGTTGACATGCCAGAACGCTGTGCTGCCATTCAGCGAGACCTGGACCGGCTGAAAAGATAGGCAGGAAGAAACCAAATGTGGTTTAATAAGAGCAAGTATAGAGTCCTGCACCTGGGAAGGAACAACCGGACATATCAATACAGGCTGGGGGATGACCTGCTGGAGAGGAGCTCTGAGGAGAAGGACCTGGCGGTCCTGGTGTACGACAGGTTGACCATGAGCCAGCAGTGTGCCCTGGTGGCCAAGAGGGCCAATGGGATCCTGGTGTGCGTCAAAAGGAGCATGGCCAGCAGGTCTAGGGAGGTGATCCTCCCTCTCTACTCTGCCCTGGTCAGGCCTCACCTGGAGTACTGTTTCCAGGTCTGGGCTCCCCGGTACAAAAAACACAGGGATCTCCTGCAAAGAGTCCAGCGGAAGGCCACAAAGATGATATGGGGCCTGGAGTATCTTCCCTATGAAGAAAGACAGAGAGACCTGGGTCTGTTCAGCCTGGAGAAGAGAAGACTGAGAGGGGATCTCATCAATGTGTATAAATACCTGAGGTGTGGGAGACAGAAGGATGTAGCCAACCTCTTTTTAGTGGTTTGTGGGGTTAGGACAAGGGGCAATGGCCTCAAGATAGAGCACAGGAAGTTCTGCACCGACATGCAAAAGAACTTCTTCCCGGTGAGGGTGACGGAGCACTGGAACAGGCTGCCCAGGGAGGTTGTGGAGTCTCCTTCTCTAGAGATATTCAAGGCCCGTCTGGACACCTACCTGGGCAGCCTGCTTTGAGGAATCTGCTTTGTCTGGGGGTTGGACCTGATGATCTTTCAAGGTCCCTTCCAACCCCTTCAATTCTGTGATTCTGTGATTCTGTGATTCTATGTCATTTGCCGTCTTGACCACCTGGGCACACTGGTGGCTGGCTCATGTTCATCTGGCTGTTGACCAGTATTCCCAGGTTCTTTACTGCAAGGCAACTTTCCACCCACTCTTCCCCAAGCCTATATTACTGCATGGGGTTGTATGAAAGTCCTTCACTTTTACTAGAGTAGCCAGAGAACACATCTTCCAACCTTTCTGACTGAAGAATGACAATTTAGAGAAACTTGCACATTACAGATAAAATAGAGACAGCTTTAGTTCTTTGATTTACTCAGGGATATCACAAGCCAGAACTACTGAAGGGTCATACAGCTAGCTCCCTTTTCCTGTGCATTGCCACTAGAAATGCACAGCTCAAAAGCTATCTGTCCTCCATGGTATAAAACTCCTTGACAGGGTGGAAGGCAGAAATGGGTCTTCCAAAATGTCCGTAGTGTCAGCAGAATCCTTTTGGTAGATTTTCATCCCTGTGTTTAGTGATGACACTTTGTTGTTTCCTTTCAATATATTTAAATTACAAGAATTTTATTTCAGTAATAGTACTTTCTAAGTTAAAAATGCAAGTGCCCAATAGTGGTAAAGAAACGTCAGTGTCTTGTATGTAGATAGTGCCTTATACCAGAAACCAAACTTTTGTGTTTTGTGACTTGATGTCACTTTAATTTCCCAACAGAGAAATATCTCTACCATTAAACTTCCTAGTCTTTCCTGACAGGTGGAAAAATGGGCTAAATAATGGTATATAATACAATGTAAAGGAATCCAAAATTATATTTTATTTAAAGCTGAGGGAAGTTTTTGTGATAATAGTTTTCTGCTTATTTTTTCTTGGAAAAAAAATAATAATAATAATACATAGTAATTTACAAAGTATTTTCTCTTGTGGGATTTCCTTAATAGAAAGCTAGTCTGATATTATCCCTAGCAGTAGTTCCCTGAAGAAACAAGTGTATGGGGAAGGTAGTAAACCAGTCCAAGATCTCACAATGTTAGCTTTCTACATAATTCTAGAGGATTTAAAAATGACTCACGTTTTCCTACTGTGGAAGTTGAAGGACATGGAAGAAATGTTCAGAATTGTCTCAGGGATATATTCTTACTTGCAATAAGACACCAAAGCCTTCATTGAAGTGAGGTGGTTTTCTGACAGCTAAATTCAGGACTGCTATTCTAATATACCTCTGCTCAGCAAAGTTTCTGTCTTAGGTTAGAGAATTAGACTGTTCATGCAGGACACAGTAGATCCTAGGTACAAAGACCTCTGCTGGATCTGTTCAAGTCCTTAGTCCTTCAGTGGGCCTTACTGTCCCTGTCCAGCCACCACTGGGACCTCTCACCCCTGGCCCTGGCCCAGCAACTCCATTTCAGGTCAGCATGGGGCCTCAGTGATGCTGTGGGCATGCCTAACTCCAGCCCCATCTCTCTGACTGGATGCCTATAGGTATCTCATCTCCTGGATTGACCCTGGGACATGTCATAACTTCCTCTGCTCTGCCTCCAGGACTGTCTCCTCGGCAGACCTTGAACATGCATTGCAGCCTAACTTCCAAAACTGCCTCTGTCCCCATCTCCTTTACTCCTGACTGGATTCCAGCCTGGATCTGCCCACCACATCCAGACCCTGTGGAAATCTGCCCATCATTGAGGACAAGACTGTCTCTAGGATTACCCTAAGTGCCTGTCTCCTGTCCTCTGGGAGCAGCCAGACCTTGCTGCACCCTGGAAGAACCAAACCTAAATGTTATTCTGTAGCTTCTGCCCTGAGTGCTGCATGCTGGGTTTTTACTGTGTGGGTTTATGCATCTGCAATCCCACCTGCTGAAGCTGTACCT
Organism: Stictonetta naevosa; assembly: GCA_011074415.1. Classification (NCBI taxonomy): domain Eukaryota; kingdom Metazoa; phylum Chordata; class Aves; order Anseriformes; family Anatidae; genus Stictonetta; species Stictonetta naevosa. Next base: position 16,745,877 of record CM021697.1, on the reverse strand, counting down.
CTGTACAAAAATAAACTTAAGTTTCATTAGAGCAGAGAAACTATTGGTGAGGAAAGATCTGAGCTTCAGCCTTTGCTCTTAAGTTCATTTTTGTGTTTAACATGCAATGGTCATAAATAAAATGGATTAACAGTCTTTTATGTATAGTATGATATTGGCAGCTTCCTCCATTTCAAAGGGAATATTTAATAAACCAGAAAGCCATGTTCTCATTTTCTTACTTTCCTTATCCTTTTCACTTTCTCTATCCCAGTTAATTTTGATTTCTTTTCTGTAGAGAATCAACAAGATGAGAGATGAACACTCCCTGCTGTTGCAAATAAACTATCTTGTTGATTATTGCATTTGCCAGGGAGGTGAGAGATGAGAGTTTGTATTCCCTGCGACAGAAACCAGCATCGACCCTAGGTCTCTCCTGTTCTGGGGAAATGACTTAGCCACTGAGGTATTTTATAAAAAGAAGAGACTAGATATGGCATCATCACTGACAGTGCTTTGTTTCTGTGAAACAGTTAGTGCCAGAACTAAGAAAGCCTGATTTTCTACGGATTTATTTCTTTTCTGCTGATTGACTATGCGGTCTATGAAAATGCAATCTTTGATTGAAGCTTTTCATTTGATTGGGATATTAAAGCATAGTAAAAAATAACTAGTAGAGTTTATCTTGAAATATTTTCCCTCAGTTATGACATTTCCAGAGTTTCTAGCCATCTGATGTTTAGTTTCTTAAAGCAAGAAAAGTTGAGGGACACAGGTGGCAAGGTACAGACTGAATATGCATTAGTAAAATGTGCAAGGGATTATTGTCTGGCCCTGAGGTCAAAAGGCATGGAAGAGCTCACATTACTGTATTGTTCAACCTTTTTTCTCATCAGAACAGGATGAGCTTGTCCGTATTTCACAGGATGGTTGAGGTTGTAAGGCACTTCTGGACATCATCTGCTCCAACCCCTGCTCAAGCAGGGACACCCAGAGCAGGCTGCCCAGGACCATGTCCAGAAAGTTTTGGAAGACCTCCAAGGAGAGAGACTCAACAACCTCTCTGAGCAATCTCCATCACCGTCACAGTAAAGTGTTTCCTGATGTTCAGACAGAACCTCACGGGTTCCAGTTTTTGCCCATTGCCTCTTGCCCTAGTACTGGGTACCACTGAAAAGAGCATGGTTCCATCCTCCTTGCACTCTTTCTTTGAGTATACATTGGTAAGATCCCCCTGAGCCTTCTCTTCTCCAGGGTGAATAGTTCCATCTCTCTCAGCTTCTTCTCATAGAGAGGTGACCCACTTCCTTCATCGTCTTTGTGCCCTTTAGTCAGACTGTCCAATATGTGCCTGTCTGTCACGTACTGGGGAGCCCAGAACTGGACACAGTACTCGAGGTGTGACCTCTCCAGTGCTGAGTAGAGGGGAAGGATCACCTCCCTTGACCTGCTGGCAATACTTTTCCTGATGAAGCCCAAGATACCATTAGACTTTCTGAGGCAAGGGCACATTGCTGGCTCGTTCAAAATGTTGTCCACCAGGGCCTCCAGGAACTTTTATGCAAAGCTGCTTTCTAGCTGAGTGGCTGGAAAATGAAAATTATACTAGAATCTGTGATGATAAACATTTTCATTCACCACTGTCAAGCCATTGTTCTTTTTCAGTAATAGCCATTGTGAAGAGAATACAAATATTTGGGCCCCTCACTACAAGAAGGATATCGAGGTGCTCGAGTGAGTCCAGAGAAGGACAACGAATCTGGTGAGGGGTCTGGAGAACAAGTCTTGCGAGGGGCAGCTGAGGGAGCTGGGATTGTTCAGCCTGATGAGGAGGAGGATCAGGGGCAACCTTATCACACTCTACAGGTACCTTAAAGGAGGCTGTAGCGAGATGGGGTTTGGTCTGTTCTCCCATTGCCTGGTGATAGGACGAGGGGGAATGGGCTAAAGTTGCACCAGGGGAGGTTTAGGTTGGATGTTAGGAAGAACTTCTTTACCTCCAACATCCCACATTCTTGGCCACAAGATGTGTGATGTTGATGGTGCGGTTTTCTTCTTCATGTTCAGTTATCAATTGGTTTAGACTTATTTTTAATGTATTCTTAAAAAGTCTGTTTGGCCTTGATTTCTTTTTTTCTTTGTCCTACAGGTTTGTTACACAGAGACTACTCATTTTCTCATCTTTTTTAGACCTCTGTCAAACATTGTTAGACTGTACAATTACAGAATAGGTGTTATGTTATGTGGATGCCAGTTTTGCAGTCACAGCAGAAACAGATCCATGTCTGCACATGAAAATTATCAGTAAGTCCTGAGGCCTGAGTTGTTAAATCACCATGAAGCCAGAAGCCTGCTACTAGTACCTTTTTATTGACTGGGTTACCTATCCCCTTTAGTTAGCAGGCTGATTTTTTATTTATTTATTTTTACCTCCATTTGGGTGCATTATTCACCCCAGACAGTGCAAAGGAGTCTAACAGAGTTCTGGATTCCAGCAAAAGCTCAGGGTTTAAATATTGGGTATGCAGCACTTACGTTCCATTTGGTGTCAATCCATCTCTTAAGAGCTTTAAAAAATTACCAGTTTACCCACATTTGCAGATAAATACAAGAAGGCACAGCTTCACACCAGATTTTTTTCACCATTTTCTTTCACAAGGAACAGTACTAGATGACATATTTAACAAGAAAAAATCAGTATACCAGACAAGTTCAGCTCTCAGATTTCTCTGAAATAAATGGTCCTGATTCTGTACCAAATTGCAGAGGTGTGATTCATATTATGTTTGCTGGAACTTCTCTCAAATAAATGAAAAATGAATCATAGCTACAGTTGTTGTATAGTAACATCTTTATGTATTCAGTGTTCCATGATACAAAGAAAATTCGTAGATCTTGAATTCTTGAATTACAATTTATGGACACATTTATATTGTCAATATGTTCAATACTTATGTTTTATTTATTTATTTTAATTTTAATTTATTTTTTCAGTACGTCATGTATGCTTACTTCACACAGAGTGTAAAGGATCATGACTGTGGAATAAGCAGGTTATGTGTTTTGAATATATATTCTGTAATACAAACACTTTATTGGCATATAATACATTCTAAGTAGTCCAAAAAGCCCTATGTAGAATCCAGCATATTTTGTCATTCAGATTTTTTCAAGGTTAGCCAAAGTCTGAGATTTGTGTATCTAAAATCCTTTTTCACTGTTATAACACTAGGTATAACACTAGGCTAAAGGTCTGAATCAATATTAATAATAGTAGTATTTAAAAAAAAAAAAAAATCTTTTTTAGCAGTCATATTTTTATGGGCTCCTACATTTTCCTCTTATCTAAACTTTTCATAGTAAATGTGACTGCTTTCATGGAAAACACTGACAGAGATAAAAACATGAATAACTCAGAATAAGATAATTTACTGACATCTTCTAATTCTTGCAGAGATTAAATGTAAAAAGTGGGAATCCAGGTGAAAATGTAACAGCTGATGAATTTAATCAATTTTGTTTTGTGAAAATATTATACCATTGGAGAGTGAAAATTTCTGTAGAACAGTAGCAGCAGAAGGTGTCTCAGTGGTTGCATTTGCACAGGTGGCTTTAAAATATGCTCTATGTCAACTATGTAAAACCTCAATGTACTTTCATTGAAGTTGATGGCAAAATTCCCATTGACTTCAGCGGGGGTAAGAAGAAAATTTTTACTATGTCTTCAGAGTAATTAATCTGCTCTTGATTTCTTACAGAATATACATATGCAGTCAGTCTACTACTAGAAAATGTCATATAATTAGTGTTTAGAAAAACAGTTGCATAAGTAGATCTTAATCAAATTTCTGATAATTTGAAAAATATCAATAGTCCTTGTTTCTCTTCAAACATTTATGTTTCATAAACTTCTATTGACTGTATGAGTGGTATTAGTTTAGGAGCTATTTTTGTTATTGCTAACATTATGAAAATATAGCTTAAATTGAATAATTCAATAAATTACATCTGGGGTTCCTGAGTCTATTAAAAGAGAAGACACACTATTAGACATCATTAAAGAAATAGAATCAATGATAAAATGTAAATTGCAAATTTGGATTGCATACATATTTTCTAAACTCAGCTGTAACTCTTGATTTACCAATCAAACCACTAAACAAAACAGTGTTAGCAACAATCACTGAACTGCTACAAAAGTAACTACATTTATTTATTTATTTATTTATTTTCCTGTGGCTTAATCCAATGGGATTGTTCTATTGTGAGTATCTTTTATTACTTTTCTGTCATTACATTAAGCATTTAGATAAATGTTTTTGCATACTTTGTATAATCTGCCTTATTATTGGTTATACCAAAGGGAACATCTATTTTTTGAACCATTTTAATAAAGAAGTACACATTTTTTAATGATTTATGTTTATACAATTTTTGTTTTTAACCAGTGTGTCAAGTGCTATGGGACTTAAGTTACGAATTGTAAGTATGAAAATTAAATTTGTTCTTTAGTTATAACCATGGCGCAGATGAGTTTCAGGGTTCTATCTGTATACACACCAGTATGTCATTAATTTATTGGAGTCCAGGAAGATGTCAGCCAGTCATCTACACAGATTATGTAATTATGTAATTATGAAACCAATCACCTGGATTCATGTTGGTCCATTGTCTCAAGCCACCTGAAAGGTTGCAATGAGGTCACCCCAGAGCCTTCTCTTCTGTAGGCTGAATAGCTTCAGCTCTCTCAGCCTTTCTTCATAGGGGAGGTGCTCCAGCCCCTTGTGGCCATCCTCTGGACCTGCTCTAAAAGATCAACATCCTTCTTGTGCTAGGGACTCCAGACCTGGACACAAGACTCCAAGTGGGTCCTCACAATAGTCAATAGAAACTCTTTCTGCATAAATGGTCACATTGGACAGTCTTTTGTATGTAGATGTTTTAGAGTTTTTAGGTATGCATTTTAGGTGTATCAACAGCAATAAATTATACATGCACTGGGCTGATTGCTTAGGACTTCAGGAAATCTGATTCTCCATACAAAATTTACCCTATTCCAAGGCCCAGTAAATTAAGTTTTCTTGTTTTTCAACAAACACTCCGAGTATCTGTGCAACAACACTTTTGTAAGTTAGTCATGTAATAACAGACATCTAACAATATTTAAGATGTTTGAAAGTATCCTGTCTGGCTTCCATCTGCTTCTTTAGAGGACATCCTTTCTTCCATGTGTCGTGTCATATCTGCCTGTCCCATGTTAATGTCTCAGTTCATAAGTTGTCCATTATGGCATTATCTGAATGTTTAGGCAACAGTACAGAGATCTTAATGCTTACTTTATACCAGTGAATTGTTCTCTAGGCTCTGTTGACTGCATTGTCTATGTGCAGACCTCAAAATTTAAGTATAATGAAGACTACTTCTCATGTCCTGTTAAACTGCTCTTTCATGTTCCACCGACTCTTGCTTTGCTATCTGTTGATTATCATTAACTGAAGTTATATATCTGCATTTGGAAACCTTATCTTCAATTGAATTCCATCCTTGATGCCTGGAACATAGTGAATCAGAATCTACAAGGAGGAACTGTATTACATCTGATGTTGTTTAATGTAATAGAAAAAAAAATGGATTTTGAGATCTGGCTTAAAATTGAAGAGAAAAGTCTACTAAAATAGTTTTGCATATTTAACACTAAGAACAACTAATTTTTGGAAGAGCTTATTTTGAGAGGTCTTTAAATGAGAATGAATTATCTTTCCTAAAGGGGAAAAAAAAAAAAAAGTCTTATTTTAAATCTTCACTCATTAATGATTTTGCTTATAATAGTTTGCTGCAGCAAATTTTCTTCATGCATTTTTTTCTGCAAATTTTAGGTGTTCAGGTTATTTAAAGAAATATTTTCATTGTTCCTTTTTTTTTTTTTTATGAAGATGCAGAAAACCTTTTGCTTCTTAAACTAAATAGAAGGGAAAATAATCTTGTCAGTCTGGATAATGGTTCTGCATATTGATCAAACATATTCCTTATTAGATTTTTGAGACAGAAGATTGAAGTTTAATATCTGTCTAATGATTATTCTCATGGCAATCTGAGCAATGATAATTACACTGTAATTAACATTGTGATTGAGATCTGTGTCAGTTTCTTTTTCTCAGATGTTTTTGACGAGTTATCTTTATGGCTGAGGTACTGGTACAAATTGCTGGTACAGATTTATCATATCTTAAATATCTTGTACTTTATGATTAAATGCCAGAATTTTTATACAGCATTAAGTAATGTGAACAAGAATGTTCTGCTTCTGCTTGACATTTCCATAAAGCTTGTCCTTTCTTTGGTCCTGTCAAATCTTCCGTGTCTATTACCCTGGAATTTTAATAGTACCTGTAGGTTGCTTCTGAACAATTCTCAAGTGCACTCTTTCTCCATGACCAGATATCTCAGCATCCTCTGAGGAACACTGTATTCACCATAAATGAATAAATGTTCCTGAAAAATACATATTAGTTATTCCCTTATTGGGGGTCTATTTGGAGAAAAATTCTGATAATGTTCTTAAAGCAGGGCATTGTTGCACTTTGTATGCTGATGCAGCCAAATAGCTCTTTGCAACCATTGAATTTGAAAGACTGCTAAAACTTCAAGCTTCCCAAACTTTGGCCTGGAAAACACCATCCCTAGAAGCCTAAATTTCATCAATGCATATCTGTCCAGAATGAGCTGTGGATGAGAACAGGCTAGCATTTGGATCCTGCTGACTGTCCATCTAGACCTAGAACATAGTAATACCCAGAAGCAGGTATATTCTGTATCAGTTTAAAAAGATAAGAGCATTGGGCCTATCATGCTTCAATGTATTTTAGTTAGAGATGGAGGAAGAGATGTATCATCTATTTTTCCTGTAGATGCTTTATTACTATGTAGAAAATAATCAAGAACCAGAAATATGAAGGAGAAAAAAAGAAAAATTAGGACATTTATTCAGCAGTAGTTTGGTGTGTCCTAGATTATAGTTTCTACTTCAGGACTGCTTATGTATTTTATAAACAGTCACCAGATAAACAGCAGAAAGAAAACCAGAGGCAGGGACTTAAACTCACCATTTTATCTCACTTGAAATGTGTAACATAATTATTTTAGAACCAGGATCTTGCCTACAGGATTTCTTTCAGTGACATTAATTTTGTATTATTTTTTTTTTGCATGGAGACATAATCTGAAGAAAATAGAGCATCTCTCTGACTCCTATATTCCACCCTGATTAGTCCATTGCTTTAAGATCATAATTACCCCAAGACATTTTAAACTGTGGTCTTGAATCTTCTTGGAGAGAGTGATGACCTCAGCTTCTAAATACAATTACAGCTGGAATATTGTACAGCATTTGGGAAGGTTTGGCAATTCTGTTCATAAAAAAAAAAATGAACTTTGAGAAGTTTTTAAGAAAAGATCACCTCACCTTCCCTCAAAAGAAGCATTACTTTTACAATGTGTATTTCAAGAAAAGTATTACTGCATGTTTCTAATTCAAGAAGTTAAGCTCGAGAAAGTTGTGTGATTTTGATACACTTCTGTAACCACTGTCGCATGCAGGATAAAATAGTGATGTAGGAAGCTTGCTGCTCTGTATGCTTTTCTTGGATTTATTTATTGCACTTAACTGTAGACAGATCTTAGTTCTTTAATTCTGGGGCTTAATGTAATTAAAAAAAAAATAGTATCTGATTCATAGGCTTCTAAGTCAGTGAAGAAACGCACTCTAATACGTCTTCAGACAATCTCAACATTGAGATGGTTGATTAAAAATTGTAAGTACAGTAAGCCTATAGTAACATACATTTTATATGATCCTTTTCCTGAATCAGAATACCTTTATAAGGTTAATGATATTTGCAGGAAAATAGGTAACATTTATTCTCATACTCCTGTTATGATTTTTTTTCATCTCTCTAAATGTTATTTTGAAGCAACCAGGAAGTAGATGACAACTTGATTCTGTTCTATCAGTTTTTACAGCTGTCTTTCAAGACCTGTAATTTGATTTAGCAATAGAAATGTTCTGAGTAGTCTCTTTTTATTTGCTGAAAAAACAATTTGTCAGCAGGTTGAAAAGATGGATCCTACACTTGCTCATTCCAACTTTCTGTGAATTGACTTTATCACACTTGGAGTTTGAAGTTAATGCATGGGTATCCAAGATATACACTGATTAGTATGTGTAATTTTCACAATCAAATTCTAAATGCCTTTCCAAATTGTTTGTTTTTAAAGTATAACTTGCATTTGAATTTAATTGCAAAAAAATGCAACCATTACACAGATTCTACTATCAGGTAAATCATGCTTCACTGTCACACAATGGAAATGTGGCTATATCAATATATAACGATCACTTTTATTGACTAAAATGTAATGTAATACAAAAAGCAGCACTGTAATAGAAAAGAGGTCAACAGGGATTACTTATGAGATTTCCTTCTGTTTTCAACTATTTTATAAAGTCTTTAAATTTCACAAAATTTCTCTTAAATCGTTTTAAAGAAAGAAAGGGGGAGAGTATTTTTCCTTTCACTTTTGATACATAGACTATTTTATTCAAATATTTACTGTTCTGTCTGCTTTGCTTCACATTTCCTACTTTTTACTAACGTGTATATCCACTGCAATCTGCACTGCAAGAATCCACTGCAATCTGTTTTCACTTCCATATGTGTCACTAAACTTCAAATCAAGAAACATGGGTTCTCTTCTTGGGTCAGCCATTGTACTCCTTTATGTCTTTAGACAATTGCCTTAACCACTTCATTAGTGAATTATCTCCCACTGCATGTCTTTTTGTTATAACTGAAATTGTTGCTAGGTAGGTAGAGATAAATCTTGTACCCACTCATTGTCAAGAAGGAAAAAGTATGAGAAATGGACATATATGAGGTAGTTTAAGGAAGAGAAAAAGGTTTGAATGCACACATCAAAACAAAAAAGTTGACAGAGACCACAAAAGGTCAGTGCCAGGGCGTGCAGGTACATTTTTTGTTGTTGTTGTTGTTTTGCTATGCACTTTGAGTAGAAACTGCATGTCCAAGGATAGTTTGGCCCGTCTATGCAGTTACCCAGGAGCAACATTATTATGAAAGTATGTGTGCGTGGTTATGCTGTGAGTTCCATGCGTTTCTGCCCTCTAATTCTCTAATATGATTGTCAACTTTGAATAAATAGTAAATTGAAGATGGCTTGTATTTAATAAGTTACTCCTTTGGGTAACAGAAGCTCACTGGAACAGGTGTGGTCTCCTACTATGTATGCATGTGGTAACATGCTCATCATGCTGGAAGCCTCTAATCACTAATGTTTTACAATTAATGAGCAAGATTCAAGTGAGAGATAAATCCAGGAAAACATCATCTATCCTTTTCCCAACTCTGGATTTAATGGGTCTTAATCTGATTTCATATACAACAGCATACATCACTGTGTGGAGACAAAGGTCCTGATTCTTCTGACCACATTCTCACTAACTTATATTTTTAAATGAAATTCCAGTATTAAAATTCTTGATCAAAGGTAGCAAAACCCTAATTTTAACCCCCAGATAAAAGAAAAAACAAACAAACAAAAACACTGAAATATCATGGAGAATGGGAAATCCATTGCTGACCTGCTAAATCTGCTATTCAATTACTTTTAGTTGACTCAAATACCCTTCTACTTCCAATCATCATTGATTTTTGTCATCACATGTTTAAGAAAAATTCTTTTGGATTCAATGTACCAAATGTCCTATGATGAACATAAAATAAAATATAAATAATTGAAAAAATGAGAATATTTTTTCTTTATAATATTTATTATATTTAATTGCTGTGATTTTTATTGTGAAAATTGCATTTATTCATAAATATTATAAATATTATATCCCTATGATTATGACTTATTCTATGCTTATGACCATAGAAATCAGGAAGAAAATTTTCAGAGGCTTCAGTGATAAAACATTAACCAGCTTCTCTTCCTTGGTTTCTGTAGACCTTTAAGTCTTCTGTCAACTCTGAAAATACATACTATTTAAGAAACCCCATCTCTTCAGAATTATTTTAAGCATCCAGTTTTATAACTGGATTTCTCTTTATTTAGATTTTACCTCAGATATCCATTCCTTAATTTCCTGATATGTGGTTTATTTTATATATAGTTCATTTTTCTTGTGTGCACACAAGATTTACCTTGCCTAGACAAGGTCATAGTTAGTCAGCATCTCTTCAGCCTGAGGAATTCAAGTGGGGTTCTGGTGTTCAGATTATGGCATTCAACTGTCACCATGTTGGTTGTTTCAGAAGCAAGGAAGGACTGCTGAAACTTAAGATAATGAATGACTCAAATCATATCCAGAATCCCTCTGTTCCACTTTGGAAAGATGAGATTTAGGAAACCACTGCATACTGGAAGTGAAAAATCCCATACATTCCCCCTCCATCAGGTCTTAAGATATCTTTTCTGAAATGAAAGACTCTTCCTTCACAGACTGCAAAATTGTGAGTCTATTCCTATTCTACTGAAACACTTCTCATGCCAACATCCCAGAATAAATGTAACAATGTAGCTGTATTTTTATCTAAATGCTAGCATTAACCAAAAAAAAACTTTTAATGGAATGGGGAAATGCGGAACAACAGAACAGGAAAACAAACAAAACAAGCAAACAAACACAGAACAAGAATGTAAATATAAAAATACAGTACCTGATAGCTAGATATCTACTTCTATCCAGCTATATAAATGCTGCTGAAATTATAGATTAGAAAGACATTCCTCAGCATTTTTGAGCAATGCAAAGTAGTAATATTAATAAAAACAGTAACAACAGTTAGAATCTAGCCTCTTATTATTCCCAGGGCTATTGTTGCTTATGTTTAGGAAGCATCTGAGCATTTTTACTAAAAGGCTTTAGATTTCTAAAGGTTTATATTCCCAATTCATGATGTTAAGACAGTGAAAAAAAAAAAAAATGGTTACTGGCTTCAGATTAATGTTTTGGGAATTCAGATCAGAGAAATGGACAAGGTTGAGGAGCAGTTACTTGATTTATTATACAGATACTAGCTAATGGCAGAAGTAATGCAGGAAACTTTCCCCACAATTCTGTACAAAAATAAATAGTTACACAACTCTCTGTGTGGACTTATTTCAGCAGGGTGCCTTTAAATTCTGACAAAGTTCATTTTGTTAGCTTTGAATACTGTCTCTTAGGACAGTTTGGTTTTGACTAGCAACAATATATGATCTCTCTTGCCAGAGCATTCAATTTTACCTCAAATTAATTTAAATCTTCCCTTGTAATTTAAAATTTTTATTTGTCATTGTCAATGTAACATCAATTATTTCTGGCTCTGCCCTCAATTTGGCTGCAAGAATCATTCTCTTGGTACTGTTTAAAATCTTGTTATGAATTTTAGGAAGGGAGACTGAAGCAATCTAATGATAATTATTTTTGTCATTGTCAGCTTGAGTAATCGTAGCATTTTTATTGAAGTCTGATAATAGTGCTGTTTTCTAGCAGAATATGGGCTGTATAAACTAAAAACATGAAAGGTGAATTGCTTACGAGTCTAAAAAAAAAAAAAAAACGGGATATGAATTAACATATGTGGAAGTTCTACTTTGCAAGCAAGAAACTTAATTTTCATATCTTTGTTTTGTATCTCCTGAACATCAGAGCCCCATCTTCTTTTTTTTTTTTTTTTTCCTAGATTGAATTTTTTTAATCATTTTCTTTCTTTCTCAGAATTTTTAATTCCATTGTGGTACATCATAGTTTCATAACTATTTAGCAAGTGTTCTGACAACTCCAGTACTCAATCTTGTCCACTCTTCAAACTCCATAATGTTGATGACCATATTCATTGCAGATTTGCTGCTCCCTTTGTCAGTTACTTTTCTTGAATATGGTTATGACCACGACCATATATGCTGACTTAATAAATTATGGGCAGATTTATTATATGATTGCAGAATAAAATTTACCCTTAAATAATCTCAGACATATAACCAAACACAAGCTACAGACTCACTTGTTAACATGAATGTATTCCTTGCTCAGTGGGGACCAAAGTCTGTCAGCAAGTAGAGTTCTCCTGTAAACCCAAGAAGTTTCCAATACCGCAAGATAAGGTCCCTGTGGTAAACAAGTTTACTGGTTGTTAATAAGCAGATTTTCAATGCTGAAAAACTAATGAATTTACACATTAACAATTAATAATTCCTTCCCATTAAAGATAGATATATAGATAGATAAATACATAGATAGATAGACAGAAAGATAGATAGATGGGAAGAAGAGAATAATAAAACAGTAACCGAAGTTCTGTGTGTATCATCAGGTCCATCCATGTTCAAATGGTCTCAAAAGGATTTCAGTCTAACTAATGAAAGCATCAGAGGCTCACCCTAAGAACTCAGGATCTATCCAAACTGAGGACTTAAAGGTCATACTCTTGTGGCATTGCTACATGAGAAGAAAGAGATGGCTTCTTAGTCCTTCTTTGGTGACAGGACTAAGTTTGAATTGCATCTCTTGTCTCAGTTTTCTCACAGATTTCTTCCAGTAAGCTTGGATAGGTTAATCACACAAGGATTTAATATTATTTTCCCACTTTTTCCATCAGTCTCCTAATTTGGCAGAGGAATTTTCTTCCCTGTGAAGGATTGTAATATATGTATAACAAATTCAGAGTAGAGAAGAGAAACTTCCTAACAGGCATGAGTGATGAGAAGGACAGATACTCATAATCTCTAGGTCTGGCCACTTTGCTCTAGTTTGGCACAAATCCTATGTGATTTAAATTATTGGCACATAGATTCCTTTTACACAGAAGTGCTGCTAACTCAGCAGTGTGCTTCTCTCCAATCAGTATTGAGCTGAGCGTGATTGTGGTTTAGGCATTCTGATAATTGTGTGGCTGGAAAGAAACTAAAACAGGTACTGCAATTTTCTTTTGAATACATAAATGCTGGAGGACAATCAGAGGTCCTTTGCCAAGACTCCCTCTTTCAGAACTTTAAAGCAGATTTTTCTCCATGATGGACTGACAGAAAATGGACTTTTTAAAAAACCTTCTGGAAAAATGAAACCATTTAGATAAAGGTTAATTCTTCATGTGGTCATTCATGCACCTCAGACAGCATGAGAAGGAAAAAAGAGATTAGCAAAAAGATTAGCATTCAGAAAACAAACATTGGGGGCTAGGACTTTGTGTAAGGTACTTAGAGACCGTGGCGTTAAAGGGGACATACCAGAGTCCAGTGTTTGCCTTTTTCGAACAGTGCCAAAGACTTCCAATGAGACTTCCAATGAGACAGTTTCACAGCTGTCAGTTGTCAGTTTCACAGATATAACAGATTTGGAATTGCCATTGATAAACTCACTGCAATAGCACTAATATAATAGTGCTAACAAAATGCTATCCTGGGTATTCCTCACCAAAGGGTGAAGGTACAGATCTTACCAAGAAGGCATCCCTGCCTTGAAGAAGAAACGGCACAGCCTCTTCTAGATTTCTAGGCTTCCAATTTCTTCTACCCCTCTGCCCCCAGCTTTTATTTTTCCCTCATTCTAACTTCATCTTCTCCTTTTCTTTCTTTTCTTTTCTTTTCTTTTCTTTTCTTTTCTTTTCTTTTCTTTTCTTTTCTTTTCTTTTCTTTTCTTTTCTTTTCTTTTCTTTTCTTTTCTTTTCTTTTCTTTTCTT
>CM021697.1:16689168-16726357 GCA_011074415.1 Stictonetta naevosa | reverse complement strand
CCATACTGTCCCAATTAAAATCAGAACTCTGAAATCCATACTGTCCCAATTAAAATCAGAACTCTGAAATCCATAGTTTGGAACAGTATTTCAAACACAGAATCCAGAGTTTTGTATGTTAGTACCTAGCTGTTCAAGTAACACTGAAGTGAACCCTCTGGAGACATCAAAAGGATAAGGATTCATAAGGGGAATCACTTATAGATAATTTAAAACAAAACTGACGTTAATTACATTTCTGAATCTTTTTGTTTCCTTTTAGTCTATTCTTAAACAACCTCATAAATAATGGGAGACTTGAATTAGGTGCAAGAGTAAGAATCAAATTTATCTGTTTATTTCTTGGAGGTTCTTTTTTATAAAATTACATTCTCAGCACATGCTAGTTCAGAAAACTTACAAACAATAGGCAGCTAATCATAAAAATGTAACTTAGAGAAGGAAAGGCTCATATTTTAGTACATTTTCCAAAACTGAATGCCAAGTGCTTTTTTTTTTTTCTTTTTTTTTTTTTTTCTTTTTTAAAAGCTGGTTGAGTAATACAAGAAAAAAATAATCCAAGAAATAGTTTGATAAATATTGTGTTGACAGGTTCAGTATTAATGTACATCTGCTTTATCAAAAAAAAGCAAGTATCTAGGGCATAAAGGAAAAAAAAAAAATAAGGTCAACAGGATCATAGCCTAAAATTCTGTGAAAGCCCAAGTGAAGTTTTGGTTATTCATAAACAATTTAATTTCAGCTAAAGCTAGTGTTTCACTTGTAATGCATGTTCTGCTAAACCAAGTCAAAACTGTAAACAATAGCCTTTCAATATTTCAACAAGTAGAACTCCCAAAGATAAACACATTAGTGCTAAATACAAACCTCTCATTGGCAAGGTCATTTACAGTCTCTTTCCCTCTTCTATTGCAAGCACAGTGCTAATAATGAAAATACTGTCTTCCAAAATCAGTTTTTGGAAATCCAACATTTCATTGAAAATGATATTGGAATAATCTAAGTTGTTGTCATTAAAATTCAGCATATTTCTTTAGATCAAAAAATAAATTTTGCAAAGGAATCTTTTAGGATATGTTGCTTGTTTCATAGAATTTTGGCAAATCTACAGTTTCATGGGGGTGATTCCCCAACAACTGGTATGACAGTCTTGTATAATTAATCACACCTAAATGCACACAGTAAATATGTTTTGTTTGTTTGTTTGTTTTGTTGTTTCATTTTGTTTTTTTTTTTTTGTTTCCACCAATTTGAATACTTTCTGTCTCATTCTTGGAGGAAAATAAGCAAGATCCCTTGGATCTGTTTACTGCACATGTGAATACTGATGCATTTATGTTTATAATGCCCTGACTAGAAGGCTGTATTTTTCTTGATGTGCAAGAAAAGATGCAAACTTTATAGACGTGTTCCAGATTGAACAAACATAATTGTTAGAATGTACAGCTGTCAGTAACATCAGTGATGAAAAAAACTGCTTGAATGTAAATGAAAAAGAAAAAAAGTAAGAAGAAAATACATATTATGTGTGAATGGTTGTATGCTCCACTAGATGATTAGATCAGTTCCCCTTAAAACCAGTCTTCTAGTCAGGATATTACTTGCTAATACAAGTTTTAAAAAATAGCATTAAAGTTAAGTGCTGTCCTTTCAGTAATTTTGACAATGAAAGAGAAAAAAAAAAAACAACATCCGCAAAATGTTCATATGTTCTGCTGTGCACTCAAGAGTATATGTTACACAACCATTTAATTTTCATTATGGTAATGGGAGAATGTGTACTATTACTGCATTAAGTAGCATCTGAGAAATGGATTATAAATCCAAACTATAGATTATAAATCCAAACTATAGATCCAAATTAAAGATCCAGCTTTTCAAGTTAATATTATTTACTTATCTGAAATATCATGAATGTTTACTATACTTTTTTATTTTAAGTTTATTGGTTTCTAATGGGTGGAGGATAAGCAAAAAGAAAGTATTTAGTGAGATACATTTGATAAGAAATGTTTTATGTACTCGCAAAATGTTTCTTTTGGCAGTAATCAGTGAAACTTTCAGTGGATGTAAACAAAAAAATCATGCAAGATGAAGAGTAGTGCATCCTCTTTTACAATAAATACTGCGTATTCCTTGTGGAATATGTCTCATTGTCTATAGAGAATTGGGTCATCAGGCCAGAATGTTGCATTTCTACTATTTGATTTGTTGCTTGTCTAGCCATTGAGTTAGAATCTACATTACTTCACATACAAACTTAATATTCATATTCACCTTTTTGATAACTTTTTGAGTTTTACCTAAAAAGCCTACCTAACAAGTATAATTTTCCACCTAAATTTTCTGCTGACTAGAAATAATCAAGCAATTTGATGTAATTTCACTAAGTGAGCTACTATTATGCACTTTTCTTTTTTAATTTATTCTCTGCTGAAAACCCTATTTTACTGATACCTCCTGAGAGTTTTCTGTAAGAAAAATGATTACCCTGTTCCTACAGAAGTAGGAAAATTTCATAATTACATGTACATTCACAGCTGTCATTATAAAACTACAGTTAACTTCTGTTAATTTTTATTGTTTTTTATCGACTTATTACTTTTTTTTTTTTTTTCTGTGATTACATTGAAAATTTACCTTACATAACCATTTTGTCATGGTACTCCTCTTTCATTTTAGCAGTATGTACATAAATGTATATATACATATATATAGTTTGCTTCCAGTGTATATTTCTCTCTTCACAAAATACAGTGTGAATAATTTATAGCCACAATTTATTTCAAGATAGAAATATGCTGATAAAAAGTACTGAGATTGCCTTCTATCCAGGGAAAAGCAATATAGTTCCCAGTGTTGTAATAAACTGCATATTTTGTTAGGATAGATATTTTATTGACTTATTCTTCACTTGTGCATTGTAAGTTTTCCATAATTCAAATCTTGATCATTTTTTTGGATATAATAGCTTAAGTCACCAGTGGAGGAAATTATTTTTTCTTACTCTTATCTTTGCTGTAATCTGTCCTTAAATGTGAGTAAAAGGTGACTAACTGTAGCAATCCTCCACTCATGCTGAGTTAGCAAAGAGAAACAGGGTATCTCTTCAGACATCAGCCTGCCTGACACCCTTCTCAAAAGGGAATATATACATACATAAACATATTGTATATGTATGTAATATACACATACATATAATATATATATACACGTACATGATATATATAGATTATGTTTGTGTGTGTATGTGTGTGTATATATATATGTACATAAAATCACCTGCTTGATATTGACCTCCACATGCTAAATCCCTCTGCAGGCAGAACTTAAGAGCCATTTATCTCTGACAAGCCCCTGGTGACGACTTTCCTGGAGGGGAGAAAGAAACATTTAGCAATATGAGATGTTGCTTCCTCAGTAATTAGCAATCCCCTAGCCCGACTGGTTCAGCTTTCTCTCCCAGAGCCTCCTGGGCATGGTGACCTGCCTTCCCAGCCCCAGCAATTTCTAGCCCTGGAGGTATCCAAGCCAATGTCTGCCTTCCAGGCAGACGTGAACAGATACATACCTGTCTGAGAAATATTCCCTTGTGGGTGACTTGTCTACAATGCTGTTCTTAAGTTATACACCTAACATTCCTTGAAAGACATTCCCTTCCTATTTTGTTTAATAAACTGTGCTATTAACAGCTATGATTGAATAACCACAATTGAATAAAGCATGGGTAAGAAATATGTGTGCAATCTTAAATATCAAATATTCTGAGAATACATAAATACTAAAATTGCATTTAAAAATATCAAACCTGATTACTTACTGCCGTACATAAGATTTACACTTGTATATAAACAATTGATTTTAGTGAAAATAGATGATTTCCTATAGATTTAAAGAGTGTCAGAGACACCATCTCTATTATATTTTACTAACTTGACTTGAATTATCACTCAGAAATGAAGTCAAAGTAGTAATGTGTATGTTTTCCAATGGTCAGCTGAAAAGAAATAAAGCATATATGCAATGGAAATCATATTTTTTCAGCAGGCATGAAAATATAATATATAAAGAAATATCTTTGACAAATAAAGTTGTACATATTTAATTGCTGATCAGAGAAGTTTAGGTCAAAGATACATTACAAAATAAGGGAGGTAATACTAGAGAGAAGAGGATCGTATTCCAGCTGGTCTCATATTCTGCCTTGCAAAAGAATGTGCTGTAAAGGTAAAACACCATTTATGCCCTTCAGTCTCAAGAAGAAAAAAATAATGTGATTGCATATTTGGATTCAATTATAGAAGCGTCATAACATCCCAAGGTGTGTTGTTGTGTTGTTAATTAATTTATTTTTTTTAACTGACTGTCCTAATCCCTCAAAAAGTTTTTTTTGTTGTTGTTTTTTTTAAAAAAAAAAAAAGTCTACTTGAACTGATGGACTAGCACTCTCATGGCTGCCAAATTTTAAAAATATACTTGTTATTCATAGGAACAGAGATTTTACATGCTGCAGTCAGATGTCCAAAGTATAAGGACATAGCATTAAGTAGTCATTCATGAATGATGTCCATCTCAGTCTCGCTATTGATTTTTAAAATAGGCATTGGTTTCATTACCCTCAAGGTAGTGGCTGAAAATCTTCTGCAGGTGCCTATTTTTGGAGGGAAAGGTAGTAAGTTCAACTCATTCTCTTCTATAAATCCCTGTCTTGGCACTGCACCTTGTCTCTTCAGAAGTCTAGCTGGGCTGGAAACACAAGCTTCCTAAAAACATCAAGAGAAACAGAATACGGAGCCTGCAAGGGAGATACCCCTTTAGACTCCCAAGAAAGGTGTTTTTATCTGGCCCCTGAATTCCAGTAATGAAAGTATTAAATGGTTAGCTATTTCTGTACTTAACACTGGATCAACTATGCATACAATATTCTATAGAAGTATTGACTTCCATTTACTTTGTACAGCACTTCACTCATTAAGAGTGCATGTTTTTTAAGGTTCATTATTTTAATCACAAACATTTACATCCTTCTAAAATGTGAACTCTGCACTGTTACAGATCTGCTCTGTAAGTTTCTTCTTCTGTTAATTTAAAACTTACTCTGAAGTAGAATTCTTCACAGTCCGGAACTCTTCCAGGTTTCTCAAGTTTATGAACTGTCAATGAGCATATAAATGATTAGAAATGTGTATATTTTCAAGGGGTTGAGTTTCAGGGCCTATTATAGCTTATCTTCCATCTGCAGTCTTGTGTCTAATTCTGAGTCTTTGAACAGAGATATTGCCATTCTAGGCAGATAGTCAAAATAGAACATTAGAAGTGCTCATAGGAAAATTAGAAGTTCAGGAGTAACTTTGATTCACACCATTCCACCTTTGTAGAAGCTCTGGAGTATGCATTTTAAGTGCTAGGCAGCTATACAACCATATATCAGCCAGCTGCAAACACCATTTATATATAAAAATATGCAGTATAAAATTTAATTAAAAGTACAATATAAGTCAGAAAATACCAATTGCCTAAATTAAATTGTTTGTACCAGCTTAACTTGGCTTCTGTGTGCAAATACATTATGATACAGACCTAAATTGCAGAATGGCAAACTGTAATTTTCACAGAACTCCCCCTATATTCACTGCTCTGAATATCTGCTCTGTTAATGAGCAAATAGTCAATATTTTGTTTTATCCTTTTTGTTTACTTAGAGGATTCATTGCCCATTTACTGCATGCTGTCTAAACACTGCTTACTGTAGAATTACATTTCTGATTAAGAAAAAAAATCTTCCTAGTTTCTCTGCAGACACTTCTTTCATAAATACAATTGTATCTCTGTAACATTCTTAAGAAAAGAAGGGACATGATCAGCTATACAAAGTTTGGTGTAGCTGACATTTGACAGACCTTGAAACTTTTATTTTGGTTCCTACCGTCCTGTGAAATGTTACACACTTCCTAGCCTCCGACAGCAAAAGTTGTAGGGATTCTACAGGAAGTAAAGGCTCTACCAATGCGAAGTCAACCCTGTCACAGGTTCAGTTACATTTATGGAACAAACGGTTCAGGGATGTCACAAAACAGTGATCAGAACAGTGTAACAGTTATACATACTGCTGTTATCACAACATACACTGGAACAAGACATGAAACCACACAAACATCTTACCTGAGCATTATCCAACTTTTTTTAATCCATTTTTCTACTACGTGAAATAACAAACCAAAGAAAAAGTGAACACTATCACAATACATCATCTTTTTAATTTTGTCCACACCAGTACTGAAAACTTCTACTCTTAGACTTCAGCTGCTCGAGCTAAGTGACATAACTCAATGAAAATAGTAGGCTATTAGTGTTAAACTGGGACATTGCAGAATGAAACAGGAATGCTTCCCCATTTGCTAACAGCTGAAGAGTAATGTTACATGGACATCGGGGGCTCTAAAAGAAAAATTACTTTAGCAGATCTCCTGTTCACCTGGACTTCCTGAGTTAGTGTATTTGCAAACAGTTTCAGTCTTGATTATACAGTATCATTATCCAAATTATGCTGCAACATACAACTTTGTGTCTCAGTTTTGTCAAGCCTGTTTCATTCAGTTCCAGCTGTCATTCCTCACCACTACTTTCTCTACTCTAAAGTTATAGAAATAGAGCAATAGAAAAAGAAATGCAAAATCACTTATTTTGATGTGATCACTTATTTCATCATCTCCTGAGAAAAACTTCAGTGAACTAATGCCTGATGTTAAAACCCGAAACATTTTAGTTTTAGCAAAACTATTCTGTTCTGCTTACTAATTTAAACTCCCAGACATATACATGTATATACAGCTGCAAGACTACAAGCTTGTTATATTTTGTGTGAGAACATACAACCTTGAAGGTTACAAGTAAGAAGTATATATTGAAGGTGGAATCTTCATTCAAAGTTTGGGTAAAACTCAGTTTATGACAGCTAGTCATTACATTACTTACCTAGGTTATAGGAAGTAATAATCTAAATGCAGATGTGCACCAAAGTAGGTAGGTGTATATAGAAAGCCCACATCTTGGATGAGTATTTTTTTTTTTTACTTTAAAAACAAAGAAACAAACAAATAAAAACATGTATTTCATTCAGCCTCACCTCTGTCATCCTTCTAATTCTTCCTTGCATAACTTCCTCCTTCTACCTCTGAGCTAGCAACTCCCTGCCTGTTTAGGCATCCAGAATGTCTACCCACTGCAGTTCTTTTAAGTATCATTTCTTCTGTGAAGACTACAAGAAAAATAAGTTCAGATAGCCATAGCAAAAGGAGAAGGTGGGAACACCTGTAAGGAGGAATGGTCACTGTGCACAGCATTAAATAGGAAAGAGCATTGACTAATGCTGCCTCTTGTGAACACAAGGAGGCTCACAGGAATGTCATCTTGAACACTTTCATCCTCTGACAGTGATGTATCACTAATGAAAGAGTCCCTGTTGTGAGAGAACTTCCTCTGAGGATGCTGTCAAAGGTCATTCCCCTTCAGCAAATATGCCTGTGGATCTGCATCCATCACTGGAATTCTTAAGTTTCAAATCCACAGAGGGAACTTCTTCATCTGTTTTAAACTGGTGTCTCAGTTTCATCATTAAAGAAACTTGTTTGTCGTTCCCTGTCAGCTGCTGCCATCATTTGGCTAGACCTTTGCCCATGAGAATCTGTAGGTAAGGGAGCATGATCAGACGTAGACCTGATTGATTTTAAATTGCACATACTGTTATCTAGTAACTAAGTGGTCTGTTAAGGGTGATGTTGTTCTCTGTGGGACAGAGAACTATGATGAGAAAGGAAAAGTAGCAGAAACTGGAGCAGCAAGAAAATAAATAGGGTATTTATCTCAAGATTCACATATCAGCATTTACTTGCTTAAAATCTTCCTTTGGGTGTCACAGCAGTACATGCATTCACATGTTCACATGAATCCTAGTTTTTCTGCTTTTGAGGATACAGTGCAGTTCAAAGTTACTGAATTGCATAAATTAATCTTTTTCTTTGTCTGCATACCTGAGCTTCAAAAAGAGAATTGAGAACCATACGATGTTGAATGCTTACTCTCTTTGTATTCTTTAACCTGTGATTGTATTTCATTGATATGTTGTATAAATATGCCTGAAATAAGAAGAGAAAAAAAAAAAAAAAAAAAAAAAGGAAAAAAGAAAGAAAGAAAATGAATGATAACCCAGTCAATTTAACTTGTGAAAACTGTTTGGGTAAGGAGGACAGACCAAGGAAAAAGAACAAGTAGGGCAAAACCAAGCAAATATATTTAATTTCATTTACAGATATTAAAATATTCTTTACTGTAAAGTAATCGTGTTGTAAGTAAACACCATTTGTTTATTTGACATTTTGTATGTACTAAAGAGGTGATGATACTATGCCATTTTACTCCTAAGTAACAGACTCAGCATTCAGGTTTTGTATAACATCTTCCCTAAACTTTCCCCACTCACATTTTGATGACAGAACTAGCCTGTTAAAATTTTGCAAATAAATTCAGCAATTAGCTGTCAAATTAGAACTAATTTAAATTTAAGTATCAAAACTTCTGTATTGTCAGCCCATTTTCTTTCCCAATTAGTATTAAGTATTAAAATTATCTGTTGATTTTTCCACGGAGATCAAATTATTGTCATTATTTGCATAAACAACATTCCAAGAAAGTGGACTGTAATAAAGCTAGCTACTGGTGTTCATTATATTTGATGTCTGTGAGGATAGAAACTACATCTGAAACAAGACTTTGTCTAATTCTGAAGCGGTTACCTTTGTGCTGTTACAGAAAATTCATGCAATCAACTGACCTTGAGGATTACCTTGAACGTAGTTGAATGTAGACTATCCTTCTTGTAGTTTGCATATAAAAACATTCTATTGCTTTTGATGATGCCAAGGAAATTGGTCCCGTATGTTGGAAAGTTTTATTAGTGAGCAACTAATAGAATAGTAGCTGCATTTTAAAGTGCTTTTGTCTACACATTAGTTTGGGAAGTATCCTCTTGGTACTGCATTTTTAAACAAAACCAGGGTTGGGAAAATAAAGCAGTAGATGAGACAGCCTGTATTGTTCCATAAGGGAATAATACACGTCTTTAGATATCAAATAGGAGTACAAGAGAAAATACCATAATGCCTATGATGTTGATATTCTGTGACAACATGACTAAGCAGAGCTAAGGTCAAATCCGTGGCTTGATTATACATGTCTTTCTTAAGATGTTGGGTCTCCCCTTACATTTCAGATCATGACTTTAGGTTTAGATATTCCTTTTCTTGTTACTGCAATTTATATGGAAATGTTCAAAAATTAAGATACTAACTCCTGTTCTTATCCTTGACTTTTGAAACCATGTTGCTTTGCACTGTTCTTGTCTGTAGTATGAGGTTCTGAAACTCAACTACAACAATCAATACTTTAATAACTCCAGTAATGTCTATTTGAGGTGTTCCTCTGGGCTCTAAGTACCATGAGTAGTTGAGCTGGGAATATAAACTATTGCGGAGATTTTTCATTAGATTACTTGATAACAATCCAATCTGGTACAAGGATCTCAGAAGTTTAGCGACATTAATTGTATAAAAGTTTGAAGGGTCCAAGATACACAGCACTTTGTGATCCCAGTGTTTTAGGAGAGTAATGTGTTAGCATTTTCAGACTATTTGAGTATGAATTTTTCTTAACTGGAAGATTGAACAATATATGGATGCTTTTTGTGTATGACACTGCCCTCCATTGGACGAAAGAAGAATACCTTAGTTCTGCATTGAATAAGCTGAAAATTATACCTTTATACCTGTAAACTGTACCAAACAACACCTAAACTCAATTTTTAACTAAAACATTCAAGGAAGCATTCAAGGAAGAAAGATATGATTTTAGCCTCTGCTGTTACTCTGAAAAGATGAACATATTTTTCATATTGGATATTAGGAAAATTTTCTTCACTGAAAGGCCTGTGAAGTATTGCAACAGGCTGCCCAGGGAAGCAGTTGAGTCACCATCAATGGAGGTTTTCAAAAAATGTGTAGATGTGGTGATTAATGACATGGTTTAATGGTGAATTTGTTAGTGCTAGGTTAAAGGTTGGACTAGATGATCTTGGAAGTCTTTCCTGATCTAAAACATTCTGTGATTCCATGATTGTATACAGAAACAGCTACTAGCCAGGATCATTCCAATTTATGTTATGCTTCATCATTAGCAATTCAGAAGAACAGTGAGAAATAAAAAGCAAAGCTGAGAGAGTTTCAAGATAGCAAATTTTGATTCTGAGAGCTTAGTTTAGAAAATGTTATAGTTCAAGTTCAATACCAATTAACTTTTTAGAGTCTTTACTATGTGGAAATTGCAAGAAGAAATATAATACAGTTATCAGGACCAGCATCACTTGAAAATTATAAAAGAATGCTGAAAACATTTTCACTTAAATGAATTATGTAATACAAAGTTATAGAAATTCAGTGGAATATTGGACACAAACAAACCATAGAATCATAGAAACACAAGGTTGGAAAGGACCTACAAGATCATCTAGTCCAACCGTCCTCCTATCACCAATACTACCCACTAAGCTACTAAATCATATCTCAAAAGAAGCAAGCAATTAATTGTTTAAAGTTAGTGTGATTTTTGTAATAAAAATCAATATTGTTTTCTGTGTATATTTTCTTTAGAAGGCCAAAAATGTTTATTAATTATCTAAGCAAGCATGATTAGATTAACCCCATAGATTAGATAAGCCCCTGTAGAGGATACAAATGGATGGAAATCATTGCAAATATGAAAAATGATTGTGCCCTTTATTCAAAGTACAGGTGTGTGCAGTGTTGTACTTCATTTCAAAATATTTTGTAAATAAATCCTTTATTCACGGATGAATATAATAATAGTAATAACTTGTTAAAAAGAAGTGATTTTTTTTTTCACTTCTTAAAATGTGATGGATTCTTTATACTTCCAGAAACGTAACCTATATATTTACAGGAATTACTTTCGGTTCTTGTAAGCTTGTAATTAGATCAAGCAACTTTGTTTGGCTGGTGCCTTTATGTAAGTCATACTCTCCTTCTGCTCAACCTGCTGCTCTGCTCTTGTAAGCCAGCAGGGCATTCAAACATGTGAACCATGCATGCAGCAGACATCAATAGCAAG
Organism: Stictonetta naevosa; assembly: GCA_011074415.1. NCBI lineage: Eukaryota > Metazoa > Chordata > Aves > Anseriformes > Anatidae > Stictonetta > Stictonetta naevosa. The sequence goes on along the minus strand of CM021697.1, from coordinate 16,715,179 downwards.
CCCTCGACAGCAGCTATTTTGAAGGAGAAAAGAGTGGCTTCTGAAAGTTTCTGTGACCTATTAATGTTTTGTTTAGTTTTTATTTCTTGGCAATTGTTTCCAGCTGAAGCAAGAAAAGTATTTTGAAAAATAAAAAAGGAGCCATTGCAGGTGCTGTGGTGGAAAGCAAAGTTCCACATACTGACTGTTTTTTTCTTGTTTTGTACCTATGGTGTATCTTTATTAGAATAAAAAGAACATAGAGGGCAGTAGCTTTTGAGGAAGTGTAGATATTACCTATTTTTTTCAGAGCTTGTTTAAAGGGCATAGCCAGAGGTTTCAAAGAAAGCAGTCAGCTGAGAAAGGGCATGGGGTGAATATTATAGGTCTCTGCCATTATTTCTGTTTATCCTCGTTTTACTTACAAGGAAATGAGAGAAGAAAAAAAAAAAAAAAAAAAAAAAAAAGCCGTCTCCTACAGTTTGAGTGATCCCAAACAATTTCAAGCATGAGAAGGAGCAATTCAACCATACAGAGATACAATTTTGATTGATTTAACCACCTCAATGTGAAGAGCATGTTATAAAAACATAGATTTGTATCTCTCATCTTCTGCAATGTTAGCGCACATACTAATACTATTTTGATTTCTGAAGAATCTCATTCATTTCCTATGTGTTATCATTAGTTTTAAGACTTAGAATTTTGCAGTCCAAAAATATTTCCATCCAGACATAACGTTACGATGTATTACACTGTCAACCTCTGGTGAATCAGGCCAAGTTTTATGAAAGTAACAAATCTCAAGGATCCCACTTCTGCAGCTGCTTGATAGCTCAGATGGATATTTTTTTTTTTATTATTGTGTACCTGCAAAATAACATGTTATATATCTAGGGATGTTAACACTCTTCAGACTTGTCCTCAGAGCACCATGAGACATTGCCTCACCTTTCCCCCCTCACCTACACTAGGGGCTCTTAAAAACAACCTTAGTTAAGTGCTGAACCCAGACTGGAAGGCATAGCTGACAATTTTTTCCCAAAGGGCAATATGTGCCTTTGACAGAGCAATCAGTAAACTTGAGGTATTTTGGGGCAACCTTCTATTTTTCAAACATCTGTGGACTCCTTTCACTTACAATTTCACATGTAATTTAATTTTTATATAGTTTATAAAACACCTAGGGCCCAATACATTTCTATTCCTTTAAAAACATCTGTGATTTATTTAGGAGGTAGATCCCTTCCTTGGTAGTGTGAAGAATCATAAATATAATTTTAATCTGAAGAAATATCCACTTTGTCATCTCGTATGAGCCAAAGGTGAAATTCATAAGAAATATATGTAGATAAATGAATTATAATTTGGTGCAAAACATATTTCTCAATACTACTTTCCTCAAATTTGTCCTGCAAATATATCTCTGAGCATGTCTATCTTATACCAATACTGAGTTATACCAATCTAATAAAAAATATTATGGAACTGCTCTTGTGCTAGTGAACCAAGAGCAGGGGATTGTATTAGGTTCATTTGCTAAATGTAAAATCTATCTAGCAAAGTTCAGAAATTATTTGGGTAATAATTGATCTAGGGTTTGTGTTAACCTTATCTTTTAACATGGGAGAGATAGTTTAGCTTCAAGTTTTCAATAAAGCTCAAACTCTGTTACTGACTTTACATTACTCTTTGTTTTTTGTAGGGTAATCCACACCTGTGTAAAGTGACTGTCACCAGTCCTTTTAATCCCACTTTGGACAAGTAGATAAGGCACTAGAGGAACTGCCTGATGATATTCTGGAAACCCAAAGATAAAAAAGATAGGTGTGATCTTTTTCTCTTTATCACAATAACGGGTATGTTTGACAATTGTATTTTTGTTTTTCATGAAAGAAAAAGGTTTTGGGTGCCTTCATTTTACAGTGAACTGACTTTAAATGATAGAAAAATAATACAGACATTACACTGTCTGAGGAGCTAGGGGAAAAATATGACATTATGTTATGTCTTCAATATGTAAAGTACAAATTCTTGGCCTACAATCTAAATAAATCACAAATTATATTATATTGAAAATTACAAGTGAATCTTCTGCTTTAAGCACAAATGAAAGTTGTTTTTTTTTTTTTTTTTTTTTTTTCCAAAATAAAATCTTGTGTTGATCCATATGAACTAAAACCACATTGCCCAGACGAAAATTTTACTCCTCAAGCAACTAAGGAGCAGGAAAAGAATATTCACTGCAAATCACATAAAGGCCTAAAATCACATAAAAGAATAATAGCACTTGACTTTTCATTTTCTACTGAGGAAAGATAACAATTTTGAAAAACATCTAGGCTCTACTGAGAAGTGTTACCAAATAATTGTCACAGGTTTTCCAGTCCTCGATGTGCCAAACATACCGGAAATACTTACACAAGTAAAGAGCTCCTCTTCCCCAGTTTAGTGGACAGGTTAACAGCAGGAAATCTTCAGACTCATATTCCCTGCAAATTGTTTTCCTTCTTTTCTCCATTAGCTATACCATCTCCCAGAGATTTGTTTAATTTTTCATTTAAAGTAAAATCCACTGTCTGGTAGTCTGCTAAACATTTATCAGTATACCATACATAAAGTCATGAAACAATTCTCTAAAGGAGTATTTCACTCAAAAGGAGTGAAAGGCATGACAACGGCACCCAGACCAAACATATTTATACATTAACCTTGTCAGATTTCAGACCATATTAACAGAAGTAACACTGTTCTGAGAGTTACAGGTCAAATTTCATATTAGGAATGTCTTTTTTTTTTTTTTTTTTTTTTTTTTTCCATTATATTAAGGTATTTTTCCATGATATAAAGATTTTTTTTAATGATATGAAATATCATACCCTGCTTCTGGCAACCACCTTATCTCTTAGTATGCATCAGAATATGAATACAACAAAACTGAGGATGTTTGGCAAACAGAGTAACAACCTGTGAGCATGGTTCTTACTTCCTGAAAGTATGTTGTCAAATTGTGGCAGACCTTTTAATTTCACAGTTGATGATGCAGGTGGAGTAGTGTTCACAAATTCTCCTTAAGAATTCAGCTGCAGCTTTTACAAGAGTCACCAAAATGCTTCACAACTGAGGAAAAATCAGTCTTCAGAATAACTCCACTTAGTATTAAAGACATGGCCTCAAGTTGCGCCAGGGTAGGTTCAGGTTGGAAATTAGGAATCGTTTCTTCTCAGAAGGAGCTGTCAGGCATTGAAACAGGTTGCCCAGGGAGGTGGTGGAGTCACCATCCCTGGGGGTGTTCAAGGAAAGTTTGGACCTGGTGCTTAGGGACATGGTTTAGTGTGTGACATTGTCAGTGGGACAATGGTTGGACCAGATGATCTTGAAGGTCTTTTCCAACCTTGATGATTCTATGATTCTATATACCACTGGGAGAGTAAGGCAGGTGCTCTTCAGAGGGCTGGTTAGAGATGAGGCGTAATATGAGTCCTCTGTAATGGCTTTGGGGTTTCTGTTGACTACTGAATCAGGTCTATGTTATTGTCTTCCTCTTTTGGTAAGTCCAGGTAATTCAGTGTTAATGAATGCCTCTGTGTCATTGGGTGCCTGTGTCCAGTGCTGCAGCATGTTTCGTGTGAGAAGAGGCCTGCCCTGTGATGGACACAGACAGTTCCAGCTAGCTGCAAGGCCCCGCTACAGCAAACAGCTGAGGTTATCAGCGAAGCTGGAGGGTTCTCTGTTAATAAGTACCTAAGAAAGGACAAAAACGGTAAAGAAAATAATAATAATAACAATAATAATAACAATAATTAAAAAAAGAGTAGGAGATGCAACCTTATGGACACCAAGGTCAGAAAAGAAAGGGAGAGAAGAGGTGTTCCAGGCACCAAAGCATAGATTTCCCTGCAGCCTGTGGAAAGAACCCCACTGAAGCAGATATCCACATTGCAGACCATGGAGGATCCCATGCCAGAGGATGTGGACATTTCCTGAGGAAACTACAGCCCATAGAGCTCACAGTGAAGAAGGTTTATTCTGAAGGACTGTATCCTATGGAAGGACCTATGCTGCAGTGGGGGGATAAAGGAACAGCAGAGCAGAGTTGTTACAGACCGATAACCACCATTTCCCCATTTCCCTGCACCCTTCCCCCATTCTCCTGAGCCACTTGGAGTGCGGGAGGTAAAGAATTTGAGAATAGAGTGTAACTGAGCCTGGGAAAAAGCTTGGGAAGGCTTTTTAGTTTTTGTATTTATTTCTCATCAAAATCCATTCTAATTAGCTTTTCCTTCTTATTTTCTCCCTCTGTACTGTTGAGGAAGGGGAGTAAGAGAGAGACTGGGTGGGCAGCTGGCAGCTGGCCAAGGTCAACCCATAGCCAAGAACTGCAGCTTCTGCAACTTTCAGAATTATTTTTCTTGTTTCAGCATAATGGTATTTAAAAGCCTGTACTAATCCCAGTTAAAAATAATATAATAACAAAATTCTTAACAAAAATATAAGTAGAGAGAGGAATCCAGCAGACCTTGCCTTTCCTCTAGCTCAGACCAACCCCTTCAACTAAAGTCCTGAGAGGTGAAAATCTAAAGAAAAGTGACTAAAAGAGAAGTTGTTGAAGATGCTGAACATTAATCTGTAGAATACTAAAGGAAGGCTTTGATACAGTGAAGAATAACCTGCCATGTTGATTTTACCACACAGTTGTGCTGAGAATTAAGTAGAGAAATACTGAAGATTGTACAAAGTTGTTGAGTCCCATGGTTTCCTGTGCCAAAAACAAAACAAAACAAAATCCTGTGGTGTAGCCTCTATGGAGAATGCAGTGTGAGGAGTTATAATGGTTTTGTTTAAACAGATGATGCCTAAACACTTCCCTGACTCTTTTGTGGTATGACATGGCTAGAAAGGAGGAAATTACATTAATGATAAGAAGGAAGATGTTAAAACATTTTTGCTACTGTTTCAAATTGATACATAATACATACCAACATATAAATGAAAATACAGTTTAATAGTTGTACTTTTTATTATTATAATGCATTCAGCAGTGACTTTTACCATATCTTGTTCATGGACTGAACTGACTGTAGATCAAGAGAACTTCCAGATCAGGATCTAGGTCTTAGATGCTTTAGTGACTTAGATGCTTTACTGCTTAGTTTCACATGTAATTTTAGTTGTTTTAGAAAACCAGGAGTTTTAACTAAAACTAACTAAAACTTCACTTAAAGAGTTTTTATTTAAAGTTGTAAAAATGTAGCACTCTAAGCTATAAGGTGGCCTTGGCTAGGCTGTTAATGATGCAGAAGAAGAAATCTCTGCCAGATTGTAATATACAGTCTAGGACCTTTTCTTGGAGATAGGAATCTGATAGGGGGGAAGAGAGAGAGAAAGAATTTCTGTTTCTGAAACATGGCTGAAGGTGCTGTTGTGTTGTGATTTATTTATTTATTTATTTATTTTTCAGTAGTTCAATTCTTTGCTTATACAAACTATAACAGACCTGTTCATTTCTGTCACACTTCCAAGATTTTTGAAAAAAAAAAAAAAAAAAAAAAATAGGATGGCCACTCTATTTTGTACAGAATTCACTTTTTAAATTGTTTTATCCTTGTGCAATGAGCACTACATTAGACATCTCAAGTGGAGACAGCTAGTCTGAGATCTTTTCTCTGTCGAGACATAAGACTATTTCTGACCTGTTCTTTCTCAACAAGAGACATGCTTTGTTCTAAACACAAAATCACTTGATGTTCAAATTAAAAATAAATTTAAAAACAAAATCTACCAAAAGGTAAAATATACAGAGAGAGATTTTAATATCATATCATTATGAAATGATTTTTTTGTGCGTGTTCTGCCATTAAGATACGTAGATGTGCATGGAGTAGATTTTTTTGGATTACTTTCCAATAACTGTTTAGATGATGTTACATGATGTCATGTTTGAAGTCTTCCCTATGAGTTTCATAAAATTCCCATGAAATTCCAAGTGTCCCTGAGTTAATTCACAAGAAAAATGGGAGAAAACAGTACCAAAAATCTGTTTGCTTGAGTGAAGTAAATCAGTACATTCAGTGAAACAGTGAGAAAAAAATCTCTCTATATATACAGCATCTAAAGACATTTGAATCCATGTTTTCACCTCTGCTGACAAGCATTAGAGATCTTTTAGTAGTAATGAAGACCTATACGGGAAATGTTCTTTCAATATACATCATTTCAAATGATCTCCTTCCAAACAATTTACCAACCAAGAATTATTAAAATAAATTATCTGGATAATAACTTCAAGTACTGAATAAATTAGAGGAAAATCATAGTCTCTTCATGGAAAATTCATGCATGGAAGAGAATAAAATTTGTCAGATAAATTGCTAACTGTAAATTAATTGTTCAACTCAAGGCCCAAGTAATATTTAAGCTCTGTAACCAGAGTCCTGAACAGTGTAGTTAAAAACAGTAACATTTGCATCAAATAAATACTCAACGTCTTTCTCACTTGAAGCTAGAAATAAGTTATATTTCTTGAGTGCTTACAAAAAATATATTTTGGGAAACCTATAGGTTACTGAGCTCATCCAAACTCTATTATATTTCTGTGTTCTTTTTCCCTCAAGACACTATTTAATTAATCTTGAATTATCTTATTTGGGATATGGCAGTCTTTTCCTCCAGATTCATTTTCCCTAATTTTATTTCTGTCCCCTTATTCTGAACCACAGGTAGTGAGTGGAAAATAGAACCTTGAGTTAAAATCATTGTCAGTGTTAAAGATTTTACATGCTTGAATTAAATCTTTTCTTAACATCTTATTCTACATTCAGTATTGTTCTAATTTGCTAATTTGATCTTTTTACCTTATTTTTCTTATTTAAATTTAAACTTTTTTTTTTTTTTTTTTTTCATGTATTTATTTTCTCTCTGAACCAGGTTCCATGCCATTTTCCAAAGATATATAATCTAGAGGTAGAAAGATATAAGAATTAGGAGGCAAAAGCACAAAGACTCCTCTGTAACATTAAATGACTGAAAGTGTATGTGCTCATAATAATCCAACCACCAAAATGAACAACTAATAAAGTGTTTAGTTAGGTCATATACAATTTTTTTGTAATTTATGGCAAGGTCTAAAATGTTTTGGTATGTGCCTCCATGCTTCTTCCCTAACTGATGTCCTGATTGTGTTGATTCTTATATATATATATATATATTAGGAATTAATTCCTCACTCATGAAGTTCAAACACAAGCCCAGTTGCCAAACTTGTGATATTTCTATGCTGGACCACCTCATGTCTATCTGCCTCATCTTCCTACTACACAAAGGGCTGGGTGGAGACTGTAATAACGTAAGTTGCTCTAAACTCTATCAAGCTATCAGTCAGATATAGGTGTATTTATGAGCCTGGTTTCAGTGCCTGAGCTGACATTAGATTAAGGAGAAACCAATGGCAGTTCATCAGTTCAGAGTGAAAAGCACCAGAAAGCAAGGGACACCCATTGGTCTGAGTCCAGGAAGGGAAAAGGAAGAGAGAAGGAGGTGACATGGATTCTGGTGCACAAAGAGGGAACAAGGAACTGAAGCTGGGGAGGGACAAAATACTGACAGATATCAGAAGGGATGTTTAGTTATTCAGAAGATGTGAGCTGGAAGTCGAAAATACCACCAAGGAAGAGCAGAAAATTTTAGATTTATTCTGCTTGTGTTTGCTACTTAGAAAAACTCGATAAATGAAGCATGCATGTTCATATAGTTTTGATCAACCCCAGCCCTTAATAAAGAACCAATTTCATCTCTTCATTTTACTCAGACAATTTGAAACTCATTTCACAGTGTAGTTAAATACATTTCTAACATATATTAAAATTCTATATGCTTCTCTTTTAATTTGCCAGAGAACAATGCACCAACTCAATGTGAGCTATTAAGCTAAAGCAAAAGTTATCATTCAATAATATAGCATGAAAGAAGCAGAAGCATAGACTTGTTCATGTTGAAAGGGACCTTAGGATACTTCTTGTCCAACTGCCTGCCCTAAGATCTGAGGTCATACTAGGCAGCTCAGGGTTGTATCTGTCTGGGTCTCTCCAGGGACTCAGAGAGATTAGACAACCTCCTTGGGCTGCCTGTTTGTCTTCAGAATTTTTGGCAGAGCCAAGATACTTCTCAAGGCTAAACAAGCCCAGCTCCCTGTGCCTCTCTTCACGGGGAAGATGCACCAACTCCTGACCATCATGGAGGTCATCTGCTGAACTTGTTCCAGTTTCTCAACATCTGTCTTGTACTGGGAACCCCCAGATAGGACACAGTAATTCAGATGTAGCCTGCAAAGTACTGAATAATAATAAGAGCTGACTAATCACTTCCTTTGGCATTTTGGCTATGCTTTCATGACCATGTTACTGAAGGAAGAAATAATAATACAGGTATCGAGAGGCTTTGTTGATGCAAGGGCAAGATAAACATACTTCACATGTTGCTTTCCCAGGTGTTTTTAATAAAACAGAAATACACTTGTGATGTAAGTGCAAAGTTCTTTACTGTCGTATGTTGTAATGGAGAAAATGATAGTATGGTACACTGACATTGCACTGTGAGAAATTCAGTACTAAACATTTTCCTAACATCAGCTGACAAGTATTATTTTTCCAGAACTCTGAAATAGCAAGACGTATTCTTTTTAATGGTTTATATACATATAAAAAATGTTAATTTACCTTTCACAGTTGCACAATTTTATTTTATTTTATTTTCTATACAAGCATTTATAGATAATGTTGCCATGGCATTCTCTATTTTTACAACTAGGAATATTATATACAACCGCTTTATAAAACTGTTGTTTTACAGACAGTAGTCTCAAAATTCATCAACTCTTTAATACTTTCTTTAATGAAATGGTTTTGGGGGAGGCTTTTCAAACACCTTTCAAAATCTGTTGAACAAAGTTGTAACATAAAGCCAATCATATTTCTGTTAAGTTTAGCATACATACCCTAGGGAAAATTCTCAAATATTAAAGGAATATTAACCATTTCATTGTATGCAATATCTTTCCACACCTGCAGTTTCAAGGAAATAACAGACCTTATTTTTTCAGTCTCACATAAGATATTTATAAAACTCAGTGAGAAAACATTACTTCAAATAGTTTCTAAATGTTGATGACTAAAAAGTGTAGTCTGAAATTTTGGAATTTTGGAGTAAATATTACAAAGTGAGTTATTTTTATTTAAGTTTAATTTCAAATATTAAAATGCTTTTGAAGAGTTATGGATCTTTTAATTCTTTGAATCTTCTAATAAGAGTAAACAGTCAGAATTCTAGAAGATGAGTGCTGCACAGTGTTTGAAAAAAAGGAATTGCTTTTAGGTAAAAACTAAACTGTTTTCAGTGTGTGCTCATCAATGAAAGCTTGAACTTCTAATAAACAAAATGTATTTTGAATGGAAGAAAAGACTTAGAGCAAAGAAAGAGAAGTAAAATATATACTTTGAAGGGTACCTGGAGAGAAAGTCAATGATTTCAGATTGCTTTTGTTTGTTTGTTGGTTTTGTTTTTAACCTGCTCACTTATTAATCTGACAAAAGCTTAGTGTTGACATACTCTTAGAAGTCCATGACAAATCAACTCAACAGCTTTCTGGAGAAATAGTATGTTGCTGTGTTGTCTTTCAGATTGCTCAGATCCTTACAAATTTGAATCAAAATCTAACTATCCCTTGCCAGATTTTCAGTAAGATATTTTCACTCTATCAATCAAAGCAATAATGCTTTGTAACTACTCCACACATATCACAGAATCACGGAATCATCTAGGTTGCAAGAGACCTCCAAGATCACCGAGTCCAACCTTCGACAAGTCCTGCTAACAAGTCCTCCACTAAACCATATCCCTAAGCTCTACATCTAAATGTCTTTTAAAGACCTCCAGGAATGGTGACTCAACCACTTCCCTGGGCAGCCAATTCCAGTGACTAACAACTCTTTCAGTACAGAAGTTTTTCCTAATATACAACTAACAAGAGGTTCCTGTGAGGAACAAGAGGACAACAAATCAGGCCGGGTAATTACCTATTGCATAGGTAAATTAACTATTAATGCATAAAAGTGATATTCTTTCTATACTATTTGCATGAACATCTTTACTTATAAGTAAAATGTCGGTTACATAAGTACTACATTGACTGTCATGCCTGACCCTCTTGTGCAGGTTGTAAAGGGTACAACTTGGGTTTACACATCTTTTAGGCAACGAGAGTTGAGCTACAACATGTGAGCATTTCCAAGAATCTGACCCAACAGATTTTCTAATTACTTTCAAAGTTTTCTTTCTAACAGCTAAAGCAATAACTTAAAGTTTCTGTCTCCAGATTAGTCTATATGCTATTATTATTTTATATATATATATTTACCACTTTACCAGTCCAGTGACCTTGGATCAACCTTTCTTCCTTTGTTTTAAACGGTAAATTGTTTTCTTGTATCTTTGGAAAATAAACAAGATGATAAGGTAGCTTAAACAGAATTTAGATAGTCTTCACCCTTCTTATGCCAGCTCATTGCACCTTGGGACACAGGTATCTAGATGAATGATGGAGGAATAGTACAATTTTCCAAAGCATTCCCCATGGGCCTAATTCTTTGCCAAACCCATGAACAATCCTGATTAAATTCAGTGGAACAAAGGTCAAATTAACACTAGAATTTCATATCTCATTAATGTCACAGTCCTATAAAGCTTAAGAAGATAAATTTGCTATTAGTTCTGATGGAAGTGTGTGGTGGTTTTACCGTGCTAGGCAGCTGAACACCACAACCGCTCTCTGACTCCCCCTCCTCAGATGAGGAGGGGAAGAAGAAACAACTCACGGGTTGAGATAAGGATAATTTAAAGACAAAAAAAATATTAAGGAAATATTATTAATAATTAAACAATTCAACTAAAGGGAAAAAAGGGAAAGGGGAAGAGGGAGGGGGAAAGGGAATAACAAAACAAAACAAGTAAAGGCTATGTGGAAGTGAAAAGAAATTACTCTCTACTTCCCACAAATGAGTGATGCTTGACCACGTCCTTGAAGCGGGGCCTCAACGCACGTAGCCAGTGTTCGGGAGGAGGACAGATGTTTTTCCAATGAGAGCCCACCTCTCCCCTATTATTTCTTTTTCCACCTTTTATTGCTGAGTGTGATATCGTATGGAATATCCCTTTGGTTGGGTTAGGTCAGCTGCCCTGGTGATGTTTCTTTCTCACTTTTTTTGCCCACCCCCTAGGAGGGTTAGAGAAAGTCCTGATGCTGTGCCAGCATATCTCAGCAGCAGACACAACACCAGTGTGATACCACTGCTGTTCTAGCTACAAGTGCAGAGCGTGGCACTGTATGGACTGCTGCAGGGAAAGTTAACATCCCAGCCAGACCCAGTACAAAGTGTTATCAGGACTTCAGTGAAAGTTTCCCCTTTTTTTCCACAAATTTACCACCAAGATGATAAAGCCAAATTTCAACACAGAGAGCACTTCTGCATAGGTAGTTTACTGTATAAATAGAATGAAACACTAGCAGATTCTTAACTGTATGTAATTTTAACAAGACTGAACTTATAGATCATTTCTCATTTATTTTTTTGCTTAATCATAAACGTACAGTATTTACCAATGAAATACTTGATGCCTTCTAATCTTGTTACTATACTTTCCTTGGATTTCTTATGGAGACATCAACATAAATAATGAGATTCTTATCTTACATTGATCAAGATTAATTGATGACTGAGTATTATGGATTAACCAGCATCTCATGAATTCTGTAGTGTTGCAGTATTGTTTCAAATTATGGGAAAAACAAACAAACAAACAAACAAACAAAAAACGCTCGATTTATTATTTCTCTCTTGGGGAAAAAAACTTCCAAGGAAGGGAAAATACACACATAGTGCAATCAAGCTGAAATTATATTTCAGTTATAATTTACAGTTCCTGTAAACAAAATAGCATATTTGGAGTATCTCAGTAAAATTACAAAAATTACAAAAAAAAAAAAAATAATAATCATCAGCCACTAATATTCCTATTCCAAACCAAGTCCACATATATATATATTTTATATATATATATGTATATATAAAATCTCATATAACTTCTACTAAAAATATATGTCTCTGTCATATGCCCCTAAATGCCTTCTTGCCTCAAAAAATTTATCTGGTCTTCATTTTCAAAAAGAAAGGTATGTCAATCACAAAACATGAAAACATGGTTGCATAAATATTTTAAAATCTCCATGTCCTGACAGATTTATTTTGTTTGAATATGACATAAATTATTTAAAAGAACTCTGAGTAAAAATACAAATAATAAAAAAAAAGCACTATTTTATTATTTTATTGACCTTGAGTTTTGTAAGTAGAATATACTACTTTTCTTGGGTCTTTCTGACAAGAAAAGCCAAGATTATTATTATTATTATTATTATTATATGTCATTATTAGCAACTTATTTTAAATGCCAATTAAACTGATCACTGTACCCATACATATCCTTCCTGGTTAGCCATAAGTCTGAACACAACAGTTCTCCAAAAAGCCATTACGTAATCTATTTTCTATGGTCCTAAGCATAAAATAAGCCTCCGAAAAACTGACATTTGTAAAAGCTGATACTCCCAATCTTCTTCTTGAAGATTCTTCTCCACACATAATTCTACAATACTGATCCCAAATATAAAGTAAAAAATGTATATCCTCTTCTGCAAGGACCACTTTGTGGTCTTTTATCCTTCTTAAGTGCCCTTATCTTATCAAACATTACCATTTGCATAGGTGAAGTTTGGTTATTTATTTTGTTGTTGTAAGTAATGAAGTAATGAATGTGTGCCCAAGTAGTTGGAGTTGGAGCATATACATTGTAGATGTTAGATGTCTGAGGTTGATACTTGCATAAAGTTTATTATGTTTGGTTCTTTTCTTTTTTTTTTTTATTTTTTTCCTCTTGTTTCAGTACTCTACAATCATTGCATGACACTTCCCAGCATTAGAATATCCCAAACCTTCCCAATGATGTAGAGTTATTTTAACTTGCTGCCTGGATATTATTTTATGATATTGTAACATATAATATAAAATATTATATAATATTTATTTATCCTTAATTAAAATATACCCAAATCTGAAAGCATAATAATCCATTTCTCTTTTATTTGGTAGCTAGTAGATCAAAAATATTTGTTTCATTCTTGAGCCAGATAACTTTTCTGAAGTAGACCAGAAAAAAAAAAAAAAAAAAAAAGGTAAGCAGAGACAAAGGATTCCATCTGACAATTGCTCCTGTTAATTTTCATGTGTGTTTTACTCTTAAGCACAGAAAATATATATATATATATATGGGGTTTTGGTGAAGTGAAAATTATTTTATGTCTTTATGTCAATGTAGTGGGTAGGAAATGAGTAGCTGTCAAGGAATAAGCCACCAGAAAACAAAACAAAACAAAACAAAAAACTGTAGGGTGAGATTACAAATGTAAACAATGAAAGGATTCTGTCTAGGGTATGGTTGTGTGGTTATGCAGATAGTTTTCATCTTGATAAAAAAATTTGATTATTTAAGGGATAGATCAAGTAGATCAAGTAGTGTGGTTTTTCTTATAATGTTTGTTTTAGGCAGATCAGTGTATTTTAAAGGAAGGATGCTGCATTATTTAGGATGTTAAAAGTTTTGTAACTTTTTATCAGAACTTGCTAAATTATAGCCTCAAAAATAAGGTAATTTAAATTATAACTTTTCCTTGTGCTACATGTTTTGGCATACGTAGTTCACAATGTATCCCATAAAAAGTTTTTATATATCTTGATTTAAAGTACTAAAACTCCCTTGTTGACTAATTATATAAAAAAGAATGAAAGAATCTGTAAAACACAGAGGGACATATTCCCTGTGTGAGCTGTGGGTGCAAAACTGGATGTAAAGACGGTAGAGTGACTGAAACTATCATTGTTCTTCAGACATTTCAAAGGAAGAGACAAATTAAGGGAAATCACATTGGGCAATGGAATTAAAAAATAAATTTTTTTTTTTTAAAAAAAGCAAGAACTTTTGACTAACAGAAACAACTTCAGCCATATAAAATCTGCAATATTTTTAGATGACTTTTCATTGTCTCTCCAAATCTTGATTGTTCTAATAGATTTTTTTCTCCTTTAGATTTATGGAATGCTATCTGTGGAGTAGCAATAATCTAGACCTTTAATTCTGGAAATCTAATTACTCTTCTTTGTTTTGCATAACGATGTTATTGAGACATTGTATAACTGAAAAAATATTTGGTGTTTCAGTTAACCCTGGCCTTTCAGCATACATTCTCGAAACAGTTATTTATCTGTGAGAATTCTGGAGTTGGTAGGCTAGGCAAACATCTGTTATCTGGGCACCAAGACAAATAAAATGTCATGATATATTAAAAATAATAATAATAATAAAGTAACATAAACCACAAGAAATATAAATAGGAAGGGAGTAATGTACTTTTTTGGTTAGGAAATGATGGACCATGTAAGGTTACTGAAGAAAGAATTTGAGAGAAGACAGTGAGATTTTTCTCATTCTCCCCTATGAATAAATCACCATACTCCAAAATCAAACATTTATTCTGTGATTAGCACTGCACATTCATTGCCTATGTATGTCTGTATTATTACTATTGTTCATTCACACAATGTGTTTTTGTTGTTGTTGTTGTTGCTGTTGTCTTTTAATTTAAGGCTGAACTGCAGGTTTGGCAAAGAATTTCTCAGTGAGACATAACATTTGATAGAACTGTTTACTATAGTGATAAAGCAGTAGGCTGACATATGTAGGAGGCTCCAATTAATCCATGCCCCAATGCTTGAAAGCCAAAAGTCATTAAAAATGTTAAATTTGTACAAACAATCCAGCTATTGAAAGCAGTTAAATACCAACTTTGCTTCTACTCTGTGCTTATAAGGGTTACTAAATTGGAATAGACTTAGTCTTTTCTGCATCTGATCACAAAAGTCTTGTCTTTTCTGCACATACTTTATTTTTTTTCTGTAATAAAGAACATTTTGGAGAGTTCTGGTTTCACTATCTCTTTCCACCAACGGAAACAGCTCTCCCAGCAGAAAGGCAGTAAATTATGTATGTATGTGTGTCTGTATGTATGTGTGTATGTATGTATGTATGTATGTATCTATCTATCTATCTATCTATCTATCTATCTCTCTCTTTCTCTATCTATCTATCTAAAGAAACCAATTATAGTTCCTATACTGGTTATTGTTTTTTTAACTTTCATTTTAATGTTTATCTTCTCTATCTTGATGCTTTTTCTTATCTCTAGATGCCTGTTCAGCAGCTTTTGGTATCCTAACTGTCACTTTCTATTCATTTTTTGATGAGAAGCTCAATTCTGAATATTCATAAGTTTCATCTAAATGTTTACATAATATTTTGCTACTAATTAAACTTCCCTCTCTTGGACTCTGCACTCTGACAGTGTCTCTTATTTTCCCATCCCTCTTGGTTCTTTCTTCTGCCATTCTCTGTCTTGGCTAAATGTGTGGAATATATTTTCTGCTCAGATAGAAAATATCTCCAAACTCAACGAAACACTGTGGGGCAGGATTTGAGTCCTCCATTTTTTCACCAAAGTCATTAGTGTAGCACATGCTCACACATACCCATAGTTTCACAGCCCACCCAATGACTTTGCAGCTTTGTCCTCTTCTGATCATCACTATCTCTATAAAAGCCTCTTCAGCAGTGGTCTTAGGTTTAAAAATAAACATGCTGAAGGAGGTGGAAACTGCTTTTAATCCCATATAGTGTTTGTGTAATTTGAAAGCTCTTTGTGGTGAGAAATAACATTTTGTATTTTCTTTTTCTTTAAAAGAAAATCCAGAATCGTCTTAAGCAGTTGGTAAGATACTGCTTAAGGATCTTACATAAGATAGTTCTTAAATAAGAACTAACAAATTTATGTTTGTGAGGATGAAGAAGAATAAGCTGTCTTCTGTTCCATTCTTACAGAAGCTACAAAAATATACTTTCTATAAACTGTAACTCAGTATGGCTCAGAAATGATTCAGTATTCCCCATTAGTCAAATTAAAAACCATTCAACTAAATCTTCAGTGTACTTGCAGTATTTCTCATTCGGGTGTCAGGGAAACAACTGGATTTGCCACCCCAAGAAGGGAAAGCCCAGTTTCTGCAAGTTCTTGGGAAACCATCACAACAGTGTTTCAGTGTTACCATGATGCTACTTAGTTCTTCCTTATACAGTTCCCTGGGTTTTTCCCTTCAGAAGCCATCTTTTACAGTTGACTTTTAGTGAAAATTGTCTCCTGTGACAGCAGATTGGGCCTAAATCTCTTCTAGGGCTGAAAAGTACAGTACCCATTACAGTTAGAGTGCCATAGCACACAACCTCCTCGTTAACTTTGGATGATAAAATTATTTTTACATGTACCATACGCTTTTGAATACATTTTCAGGATTTTAATATTTAAAGAGCACTTTCACTGTGACACATTAATATACTCCGAATTAGAAACTCATACAAGTTTCATTAACTCTTCTCTTGTCAAAATTTTATCAACAATTATCTATTCTTTGGTGTATGAGAAAGAGGAAACTTGTATATAAACTTTTTTTCTCTAATGTTGTACTTTTTCACAAGCATATGATTTGTACCTTCAATGTCCATGGATTTACAGTGAAGACTTGAGTGAAAATTAGTGTAATCATCATATAATTCATCTTGAGAGAGCAATGTAAGTAATGAAACTGTTCTTAGTGAACTGCAATGAAATATTACAGCCTTAATTCCTCTTCTCCTCTTTCCCCTCCCCCCCTCCGCTCCCAGTGCCCGAGTGTACTTAACATTTGTCTTATGCAAGCATTTCTAAACTCTGTGCTGTAGCATTGCTGTTACTCCAATTATGCTGACCCTAACTGAAGTGATACAGTGAATATGTGTCTTACATGGAAATAATTCTGGAGAAAAAAAAAAATGAAACAAGGGAAACCTCAATTTGTACTGTAAGGATACTTCTGCTAGTTTTGTAATAAGCATTAAGAGCAATTGTTACCCTTTCTATTTCTGTGGAAAGAGAAGATAATATTCCAGGTAACAATTAACAGTAGGTCTATTTGAGTAAAAAACATTTTGTCTTACTCTAAGGCCATGACTGGCAGGGAAAACAACTGAGAGATACTGGCTTAAGGATGTATTGTCTCCTTTGAACTTAAAACCTCTAAGTCTCTGGATTTATCCTTCTTTGTTTTTACTGTGTGTGCATCAGTTGCTGATATAGCAGGAAAAAAAAAGAGCC
Source organism: Stictonetta naevosa (assembly GCA_011074415.1). NCBI lineage: Eukaryota > Metazoa > Chordata > Aves > Anseriformes > Anatidae > Stictonetta > Stictonetta naevosa. Next base: position 16,697,856 of record CM021697.1, on the reverse strand, counting down.
ATAATTTTTCTAAAAGGACTGTGTGATCTGTGGAGAGTCAAGGGAGGAGAATAAATGCACCTAATATTTATTTTAAATAGAGTCATAGTCTTCTTTAGTATGGCTACCTAATATATTGTATCATCTTGAGTGTCTTCTAAGACAACAGGCAAATTGAAATGGCAAATTTTCTGATTCTTCCTTACTGAGGATATTAAGGAAAACAGCAGAGTTGACAGCAAGGATCAATGCCCCCAAGACAGGAGTTTAAGAACCTGAGAGAACTGACCAAAATGAATAGTAGAATCACAAATGTGGACTTCAGGAGTGCAGATTTCATCTTATGCAAGGATACATTTGGCAGGACCTCATTGGGAATTCCTCTGAAGGGAAAAGATGTTTGGGAGAGGTGATTGATATTAAAAAAAAAAAAAAAAAAAAAAAAAAAAAACTCCTCAAAGCATCCCCAAAGCATAAGAATCATCAGTTTTGATGTCCAGGAAGTAAATCAATGATGCCAAAAGGCTATTACTGATGAACAAGGAAATCATGATTGAGCTAAAGTTCTAAAGTTCAAAAAGGAAGTATACAAAAGAAGGAAGGAAGGATGTGCTTCCTAAGAAGAACCCATACATACAGGGAAGGAGTTAGGAAAGGCAAAGTTCAGCTGAAGTTCAAACTAGGGAGAGATGGAAAAGACTTAAAAGGGCTTCTAAAAATACTTTATCAGCAAAAGACAGGCTAGGGAAAATGTTGGCCTGCAGCTCCACAAGACATGGAACCTAATGATGGAGGAAGTGGAAAAGAGTCTTAGTTGGCTCCATTTTTAACAGTTAAGTCCTTGCCTCGGGCATCTCAGGACCATAAGCTGCCAGAGACAGTGTGAAGGATATCACCCACAGGAGTGATAAAAGAGTTAGCAGCACTTAGCTAAACTGGACATGGGATCAGAAATGTTGCATCTGAGTGTGCTGAGGAAAGTGATAATACAAGGCTGTGCTTTGTCTTTTTTTTTTTTTAAATGTAACAATCAGGAGAGGTTCATGATGTCTGGTAAAATGCAAACATCGTATTCATCTTTCAGAAGAGCAAGTAGGAAGATTTAGGAAACTATAGGCTTAATTCCATAAGAAGATTGGTGTAAATCCTCCCAGAATTAAGTCTACGAATGACATCAGCCTAAGAAGGTGGAAAAGGGGATCAATAGCCTGGGAAGGAGGAGTACTATTCAAAGGGATCTTGAGAGGTGGAGAAATGAGTGGACAGAAATCTCATTAGGTTCAACAAGGCAAATGTAAAATCTTGCATCTAGGGTGGAATGACCACATGTGACAGTATTGACTGGGGACTGACTGGCTAGAAGTATTTGGACTAATCACTTAGTGGGCTGTATTAGCATGAATGTGACCAACAGGCTGAAGGATGTAATTATTTGCCACTCTTGAACACTCATGAGATGACATCTGGAGTACTGTATCTAGCTTTGTATTTCTCAATACAAGAAAATTATTCATATATTGGTGTGAATTCAACAGAGAGCTACCAATAAAACCTTAATTTTCCTCCCACAGGAGGATGGGGCACAGTATATGGAAAAAGGCTATGGGAACTGGCTTTGTTTAGTCCTAAGAAGGGAAGGTTAAAGGGAGATCTCATTGTAATCTGCTTGGAAAATGAGAAGAAGAACAGGACAGACTCCCCTTGGAGGTTCATGGTGATACATAAGAGCCACCAGACACAAGTTACAGCAAGGGAAATTCCAATTTATTATTTGGAAAAAATCTGCACAATTAAAGTAGTCAAACATGGGAACAGGTTATCCAGAGAGTCTGCACATATTTAGAAAGATATTCAGAATGTGACTGGAGAAAACCCTGGTAAACATAATCTAGCTGAACCTGATTCAACTAGCTGTTTGGATCAGATGACTTCCTGAGGTTACTTCAAGTTCAAGTAATTCTATTATTATTTATAGGTTCCCAAAGAAAGCAGCAACACCACAGAATCACAGAATGGTCAATGTTGGAAAGGACCTCTGAAGATTATTTAGTCCACCCCCCCTGCCAATAGGATCACTAGAGCACATTGCGCAGAGTAGCATCCACGTGGGTTTTGAATATCTCCAGAGAAGGAAACTACACAACCTCTCTGGGTGACCTGTTCCAGTGCTCTGTCACCCTCACGGTAAAGAAGTGCCCCCTCATATTCAGCTGGAAATTCCTGTGCTTCAGTTTGTGCCCGTTGCCTCTCATAATGTTGCTGGGCACAACTGAAAAGAGACTGGATCCATCCTCTTGACACCCTCCCCTCAGATATTTATACACATTGATGAGGTCTCCCCTCAGTCTTCTCTTTTCCAGGATAAACAGGCCCAGCTCTCTCAGCCTGTCCTCATACGACAGGTGCTCCAGTCCTCTAATCATCTCAGTACTCCTTCTCTGTACTCACTCCAGCAGCTCTATGTCCCTCTTGTACTGGGGAGCCTCAAACTGGGCACAGTACTCCAGGTTTGGCCTCACCAGGGCTGAGCAGAGGGAGGAGGATCACCTCCCTTGACCTGCTGGCAACACTCTTCCAAATGCACCCCAGGATACTGTTAGCCTTCTTGGTATTAGGCACGTTGCTGACTCATAGTAAGTCTGCTGTCCTCCGGGACTCCCAGGTCTCTCTCTGCAGAGCTGCTCTCCAGCAGATCAGCCCCCCGCCTGTACTGGTGCCTGGGGTTATTCCTCCCTACATGCAGGACCCTTCACTTGCTTTTGTTGAACTTCATGAGGTTCCTCTTGGCCCATCCCTTCAGCCTGTTGAGGTCCTTCTGAATAGCAGCACAGCTTTCTGGGGTATCAGCCACTCGCAGCTTTGTGTTATCAGCAAACTTGCTGAGGGTGCACTCTGTTCCATCATCCAGGTCATTGATGAATAAGTTGAACAACACTGGACCCAGCATTGACCCCCTGGGGGACACTGCTAGCTACAGGCCTCCGACTAGACTGCATCACTCAGCACAATCCCCTGAGCTCTGCCATTCAGTCAATTATCAGTCCACTCACTGACCACTCATCTAGCCCACACTTCTTTGGTTTGGGGATTTAGTTGGTGAAAAGGTCAACATGAGCTGACAATGTGTACTTGCAGCCCAGAATGCCAACCGTATCCTGGGCTGCATTACAAGAAGCATGGCGAGCAAGTTGAAGGAGGTGATTGTCCCCCTTTACTCTGCTCTCATGAGACCACACCTGCAGTACTGAATTCAGCTCTGGTCTCCCAGTGCAAGAAGAACATGGGCATATTAGAATGAGTTCAGAGGAGGTCCATGATGATGATCAAAGGGCTGGAACTCCTCTCTTATGAAAAAAGGCTGAGGGAGTTGGGGTTGTTCAGCCTGGAGAAGAGAAGGCTCTGGAGAGACCTCATTGTGGCCTTCAAATACCTAAAGCAGTGTCTACAAGAAAGCAGGAGACTTCAGACTTGTTAGACAGGAATTAGTATCTAGAGAGTGCAAGGCTGTCTTAAGTCTAGTAGAGTTACTATCTGTGTTTCCAACTGCAGTACTACCCTGGGCTAATTTTGGAGTGGTTTTGTTTGTTTGTTTTGTTTTGTGTTTTGTTTGTTTTTGTTTTTATTTTGTTTTGTTTTGTTTGTTTTTTTCTGTTTTGTTTATGCTTGTTTTGTGTTTGGTGTTTGATGTTATGTTTTTTTTTTTGTTTTGTTTCTGGTGCTTTTAGAGGGAAAGTCAGATGCACCCAATATTTCATGATTTCATTTATTTTCCAGCATGTGCTTCCTAATATCATATCTACATTAACTAGGTTGATAATGGTTAGAAAAGGCAAGTGAGGCCCTTCTTTGAAAGTGCCATGGTATTTTTTGCTGTAAGATAGTTTGTCACCACAGCAGAATGTTTATGCAGGCTGCTGATGTGATAGGGATCCCAGAGATACTAACAAAATTCAGAATGTTTTTAGGACTTCTGTAATATGTCCAAGTCAGATCTCTCATTTGAGGAGTGAGAAACAGAACTGATGGTTCACTGCACATTCAGAGTCCACCTCACAGTACATTAATTTCCCTGTGCAAATGAGCCTTTAATTTCTCCTTAATTTTCTTCAACCTTTTGTAGCCTGCAGATAAATGACACCACCAGCTAACAAGACATTCTAAATTAAGAAATATAGCTGCCTTCGCATTGTCACTACGAAAAAATATCACCCTTATTTTCAGACAAGATGGAATAGCAGATAATGTTGCTCAAATGGGACTATGGCACTTGTCTTATATTTAGGAGTTTAAGTCACTAAATTATGCCTTGTCAAGTAGCATAAATTTCTCATATGACAGCCATGCTAATTAATGACTTCATTTTCTTTTTCCCTTAAGGAAATGTAAAAGCTTTAACAAAGCAAAATATGTATTTGTTCCTCAAATTATATAAATGTGCATGTTACTATAAGGGTAGTGGGTTGAGGTAAGGAGGAATTTGAATTTCTTGTCATTTTTTGTTATAAGATCTTAATTTCAACTTTGCAACACTTTAACCATTTGGTTATATTTTTGCATCTGCTCAGTATCTCCTATATAACAGAACACTTTAGAAAATGTTATCTGGCATGGTCGAACAGAATCAAGGAAGAGACAGTATGTTACTCTATTCTCTTAGAATTATTATTATTATTATTATTTACTAGTAGGTGATAAATGTGAAGAACAGTTGTTCTGTCTGGCTATTTATTTATGGAAATAGACAAGGCAGCCCACCTGAGTTTCTACAAGAGTTTTTCTGTCAGTGTGAAAACAAAAAGAGGAATAAAAATAAAGAAAGCAAATCTGAGGAATGGGGACAGACAGTTAAAATTCAGAGAATATAGATGTGTTCTAACAGGCAGTTTGTGTGTTAACAGGCAGAAACAACATGGGCAACAGAACAAACCAGGCAGCCCCATCCTAGAAGACAAATTATGACATTGTCCTTAGTGGACAATGAAGAATGGATATAGTATCAATTCTGAGTTTTGCAAAGACAATATTCTAGGGAAGTTTCTTGGCTTCTCAAGTGAGAAGTGTAATGAGAGTGTACTAACTTAGGTTGCCTATGGTACATTTTTTTCATATGATATGTACAATGAAAATAGTGCTTAACGCCTCAGGAACTATCAGACTGCAATGCCTATGAGCATGGTCCCCGATAGTCAGGGTAGAATTTGAAAAAGTATTTTGGAAATGTATAGCTTTTTAACTCATTACTATATATTTTCAACCTATGCTTATTTTTAAGATTTGTGGACTAACCTGGTACTTCTAAAGAAACCTGCGTAATTGACAAACTTCTGTCAATCAAGAGGCTATGCCTTGATTTCATTACAGCTTCTAACAGGAACTTGAAACAGACCTGAACAAGAAGTACTCACAGGTCATCAGCCAAATGTACAATACCAGTCTAATATTCAATAAAATAAAACAAATAAATAATCAAGCAAACAAAAAAATATTACTCATATAAATAATCCTAGCAAAGATTTAGACAGAGGACACTGGAAATGACTTTGTGAGGAAATGAACTATGATTTTGCAGAAGTAATACATGCTAAAAGAAAAGCCTTGTTCTTCAGAAAGCGCACACAAACTTTCCCAGTGCCAGCTAGTCATGTATAGAAGCAAAATAAGCTCCTTGAAGAACACCAAATATTTTCACTCTGTCTATAGGTAGAGGTCTACTAAAGGAACCCCTACAAATGTTTCAAACTTATTTTTATATTGACTTTAAGTACCTAATCTCCTTGCATTATGTGAAGCATCTTTTATTGAATTGTAATTCATTTGGTGGGAAACAAAAGTTTTAGGTATTTCTTCTCTCCATCTGTACTTTAAGATATTTCAAAGAAACTCAAAATAGTAATAGAATCATAGAATATCCCAAGTTGGAAGGTATCTGGAAGGATCATCAAGTCCAGCTCCTAGCTCCACACAGGACCACACAAAAATCAAACCATAAGAACATTGTCCACATGTTTCTTGAAGGCTTGGCACCATGACCACTTTTCTTGGAACCTGTTCCAGTTATTAACCACCTTCTCAGTGAAGAACCTTTGCCTAGTATCCAGTTCAAACGTCCCCTGATGCAGCTTCATATCATTTCCTTGGGTTCTATTGCTGGTCACTGGAGAGAAGAGAACAGCACCTCCCTCTCCACCACCCTTCATGAAGAAGCTGTAGTCCAAAATAAGGTCACCTCTTCATCTCCTTTTCTCTAGGCTGAAGTAGAACTCTTCAGATCTTATTCACTATGGGTATTCTCCAGGTTTGGAAAAAAGATGCATACATTTTGGAAATAGACAAAGATTCTGAATGAAGATAATTGATTTAGAGTCCTGAGACATGAGAATATTATTAATCCCAAACTAGCAAGTTCATCTGTATTATCATCTGTTTTGGACCTTTAACAGGATGCATTATGTCAAATTATATCAAACACTGAAATGGAAAAATGGTTTTGTCTGCCAAATGCACCTTAATTGCCATTATTTTTACTTAATTTCAAATTAGTAAGAAACTGGACATATCATCTCCTGAAGTATTATCGAGGTAGTATAATGGCACTAAACTCCTGTGTTATTCCTGAAGTATCAGTGGACTGGCAGTAACATCCCAAAGAATTATGCTTGGTCAATAACCCAAGTGGTGTTTTTTTGTTGTTTGTTTTTTGTTTGTTTGTTTTTTAATGTTATGTGAGGCCACCTTGTCCTTTACTATTAACATGGTACTTCCATGATGAATATCTGTTAACATTGAGCTTCTGGTTTCCTAAGCAACAGTAACCAGGTGAAAGCTTTCAAAACCTTCTTCCTACCTGCTTGATGTTTTCATGTAAAATACATATATATATATTTATATATTTATTGTAAAGAACAGAAGTCAAGATGTTGCTATTTGACTGCACTCATTTTGTAGTTGCAAAAGAGCTGGAGGTTTCAGGATAGAGATAATGAAAATGTTTTCAGTTTTTGTTGGTATTAGTACTTGTTGACCACTCTGATAAAAATAAATACCCTGATACAAGTGTCAGTGCAAAAACACTGAATTTGGCTTTTTTTTTTTTTTTTTTTTTTTTTTTCAGTTCAATGAAAAATCAAAAGGTACTTTGCAGAAATTGAATACTCTGTATGGTTGAATTACCATTACCAAAAAAAAAACTGAGTTAGGTTCCGATCAGTGCTGAAGGGATAATCAGGTTTGGATCCTTGCTTTACCTCCCTCAGACAAAGCAGGAAGCTGAAAATATATCTACTACTACCAAAACTGCCACTCTGTTCTCTAGCCTATAAAAGGGGGGACACATTTTAATTTGTTCTCATAGTTTGATTTTTATTTTTTCATATTGCAGTTAAGAAGAAGTGGATTGATATATAGTAAGTAAAAAGTAGAGTTTTACCTTAGTCATAACAAATAAAGAAAATCTATTTTTGGATCAAAGAAAAACATAAACTTCAACCATAAATATTTTTCTATGTTGCCTAATGCTTTTCCACATTTTTAAATGTTATTTTTATTTCTTATATTTTATAGCAATTTCAATAATAATAAAATTGCTCAGAATTGAATGCAAATACTTTCTTTGAACTTTTTAAGACAAAAAAGTTGACACAAGCATTTTCAATTTTATAGTGTCACACAAAATATCATGAAGACTGGCTGACTTTTTTCATTTTATTTGAAATATTTGGTCTTTGGTCAAGTTTATCAAGTGTTTTTATCTTGTTAAAACTGTAAAATTATCAATGAAGAAAGGAACAACTATAAAAAAATGAAAGGCTAGAAAATAGAAACGAACATTAAAACTATAAACCAACTCATAATTTTTTGATAAGTATATAAGAGATCAGTATGTGTGTATATATATATTATCTACAAAGTCAAATGCTTAGAAACTAAAATATAGAGTAATTTTGTGTCGGGCTGATCTATTTGTGGTAGATTAAAATCTCTATTGCTGTGCATCTACAAATTCAAAATCATTAAAGATAGACAGCAATATAAAAATCTTACGAGTGCAACAGTGACCTTTTGATCTGGAGTTGAAAGGATCATAGTAATTCTCCCATAAATAAAAATTATGCAGATCTACTACTACTACTAAAGTTTTCAGGGCTTTATGAGAAATGCATGTGATTTGTTCAAATGAAAGAGATGAAGCAGCAGTTCTTTCTGGGTTAAATGACAAAGAGTACATTTTGTGTTCTTCTGTGAAAATTCATGAGGATGAAAAAATAAGCAAAAAGAAATGCAGAATACTGAAAGTTACTTTAAATTGATGATGTCATTGATGATCTTCACCACCAAGAAAACTTGTATTACAAGCAAGCTTTCAGGTATTTAATAAGTCTTACTGGAAAAGGTTCAGGTGAGTGCTCTTTATGCCTTTTCTGCTGGGCTAGCAGTCCTTAAGTGATTGAATGAAGATTTATTTATAAATAGTCTCCTTCTACATTATACTCCCTGCACAGGTGACACAACAAGAATTAAAGGTTGCCATGTAAAGCTGTTCCCCACAGATGTTTCTCTTCCCTGAGTCAAAATGTGATCAGAAGAGAAAGATCTGTCTTAATTTCCAGAAATAAATTCATTTAATTGTGTCCTTGTAAATAATAATAATGATAATAAACAGTAATAGTAGTAGTAGTAGTAGTAGTAGTAGTAGTAGTAGTAGTAGTAGTA